>RPFO01001928.1:0-157500 GCA_009746045.1 Mesostigma viride | reverse complement strand
TGGGTGGACAGCCTGCCAGGCTCTAGCACATCATTTCTTGTCGTTATGGCCCATTACTGACAGTCTTAGTAGGCCAAGGATGGGCAACCCTAGACATCCGACACCCAGCTCGTGCAGCACCAAGTTGCATCCAAGCAAGGCTGGCAGTGGGGAAGAAAACGTAGGGTCAAGGGGTATGAAGGGTTGGAAGAGGGAGTGAGGGGAAGGCTGGCGGGGTGGGGGTGCCGCTCAGTCAGTGGTTGGTTGGTTGGTTGGTTGGTCGGTCGGTCGGTCGGTCGGTCGGTCGGTCGGTCGGTCGGTCGGTCGGTCGGTCGGTCGGTCGGTCGGTCGGTCGGTCGGTCGGTCGGTCGGTCGGTCGGTCGGTCGGTCGGTCGGTCGGTCGGTCGGTCGGTCGGTCGGTCGGTCGGTCGGTCGGTCGGTCGGTCGGTCGGTCGGTCGGTCGGTCGGCGGGCTGGCTGGCTGGCTGGCTGGCTGGCTGGCTGGCTGGCTGGCTGGTTGGTTGGTTGGTTGGTTGGTTGGTTGGTTGGTTGGTTGGTTGGTTGGTTGGTTGGTTGGTTGGTTGGTTGGTTGGTTGGTTGGTTGGTTGGTTGGTTGGTTGGTTGGTTGGTTGGTTGGTTGGTTGGTTGGTTGGTTGGTTAGTTGGTTGGTTGGTTGGTTGCTTGGTTGGTTGGTTGGTTGGTTGCTTGGTTGGTTGCTTGGTTGGTTGGTTCGTTGGTCGGGCAGGCAGGGGGGGGGGAGCACATGCACGAAAGGAAAAGAAAGGGGGGCAGGGGGGGGAGGGGGGGGAGGGGCGGGGGGAGGGGGGGGGGGGCGGGGGGGGGGAGGGGGGGGGGGGGGGGGGGGGGGGGGGGAGGGGGGGGGAGGGGGGGGGGGGGGGGGGGAGGGGGGGGGAGGGGGTGCAAGGGGGGGGGAAGGGGGGGAAGGGGGAGAAGGGGAGGGTGAGAGGGAGGGTCATTCATATCCATATTGGGGGGTTCAAGGAGGAAAAATGTGGGCGTGTCATTAGCTGATTGTCCCGTGTCCGATCGACATATGCGAAGGTCAACCAAGCGGCCTGCTGCCTGTCCAAACGCCGGGCTGGGCCTACGAAGCCAAGGTTTTTAAACGAGATGTACAGCCCATGCAAGCTTCAGCAAAGACGACTTGAAGCTTACAAGCTTAAACGCCAGCCAGCAAAGATATTTCCGACCGAAAACCGTACGTACCTTCTACCTTCCTAATGATAGACTATACTACATCTCTTGGCCGCATTGCATCATAGAATCGGCGCGCACGCTTACCCTGCTAACATAATGTGCACGTTGAAGAAGGCAACAGGCATGGTTATCTGGGAAAGATGACACCTTTAAGACTTCGGTGTGCTCTGCTTTCCCGGCACCCGTTGATCGTTTGTACGGCTAGTAGACGTTTGACTAAAAGGCTGGGCCAGATATTTTATACAGGCATGGCCTGTGTCTCAAACTTGCATCAACGCTCTAACTGTACGCGAACTTCGCCAGGCCTTACGGCCACTACGCAACTGCACGCCGGATTGTCATAACCACAATTAACCCAGCCATGCACGTTCAACAGTGAAGTATGCCTTAGGCACAGCGTGCACAAGCGCACACCGATGGTCACAGAAACTCAGAACACTCGTGCATTTATCATGAATAGGCATCATGTGGTTGCAATAACTCGGTCGAACAACAGGAGTGGGAATAAACTAACTGACTGACTGACTGACATTGTGTGGCACTTCCCGCCCGTAATTCATGCGCTGTTGGCCATGGTGCTCCCGAGTCCCGATGATGAGGCCCGAGTCCCTAGGCCTGACGTCCAGGCTCTAGACTCCAGAGCCCGACTCCCTAGTCCCGAGAACTTGTACACACCTGTAGCTTGTGTCACTACTGGACCTGTAGCTTGTGTCACCCGAGTACATCCAGGACGTCGTGTCCACCTGGCAAATGGCAATTTCGGGGAAATGGGTATATTTATTATCCAACTAATATTTTATTGGCAAATGGCAATTATTATTAATTATCTGTTGTTGTTGTGTCAACAACAAACGGCAACGATGGTGTCCGTACTGCCTTCCCTACTTCGGGCATCTGACACCATGGTCCGCGTAAGTTGCGCTGTGAGTTTGTCATTTGCGAGTCCGTGTTCGAGACTTAGACTGGAAAAACCAGGGTTGGAACGAAGCTAGAAGGCTACCTTTAAGGGGATGAATTCCGGTCCCGGTTTCCTTGTTCGTTTGCCGCCTTTTTTCGCGGAGTTCAGAGAACATAGAGCCCCAGTTTAAACAGGCAGTGGCTGGACCCTGCATGTTTATTGCGTATTAATACATTTGCGCGCATAAGAATTTCCAGCCAGAAGGCGGGCAATTTAGGGCAGTTACGCGACTCCAGTGCATTAGGGCAGACCGAGCACAGAAAAATCGTTTAGGTTTTGACTAGTGGCAGACTCCGAGACGCCATAAGGGACTTCTGGCGTGATAATAATTTACTTGTTTTAGCAACAGAGTAAAATGCCTCGGTATACCACCTCGCAAACGTTCACGGAAAGCAACACCCAAGTGGTGCTGCTTCCCGAGCCGGGCCTGCCTGACAACAAACCAAAGGTAGACCCTTCGAAAGAAAATCTTGAGGAGAAGTTGCGAAGAATTGTTGACACGGTTCCGGGGAAGTTAAGCAGCACATCCGGCAGTTCCGCGGGATCCGGCAGCGGCGACTTCCACGAGGTAGGAGCTACCGTTGTTCGCGCTTTTGTGCCCCATCCCTGCGCGCGTCCCGACGTCGAATTATTTGAAGACAGGACGCATCTTGCTTTCTGACCCATATCGAAGTGGACGCTAGTGTGTGTATACTCTTCTGTGCACGCCGTCTGGCAATTGCGGCTATTGGGATTTTGTTAGATCCCATGGCTAATCCCATGGTTATGTCCATGCATATGCCCATGCATATGCCGAAGGCCAGAGCTAGGAATCTCGGCATGGCCTTGCACATCATGGGCAGTGTGCAAGTGCTTATATTTCTACCAATAGACACGGTCTTTTGTGCATCACGTCTCGCGCATCGAATGCTGTCTGTCGTTGTCCTGTCATGCCATGCGCTGGGGTCGGGCCCGTGGGGCCCTAGGCATGAATCATTTCCGTTCGTAGCAGCCCATCCTGCTGTGGAAGCAAAGCATGGAGTGTGCTGGTACCATGCCCTGTGTGTGGGTTTCCCATGCTTGGTGTGCGCAGCATGAGAACGGTCGCTCCCTCATCAATGCACAGCAATGTCCCACCCCCGCCCCTGCCCCCGCCCCCGCCCCCGCCCCCGCCCCCGCCCCCGCCCCCGCCCCCGCCCCCGCCCCCGCCCCCGCCCCCGCCCCCGCCCCCGCCCCGCCCCCGCCCCCGCCCCCGCCCCGCCCCGCCCCCGCCCCCGCCCCCGCCCCCGCCCCCGCCCCCGCCCCCGCCCCCGCCCCCGCCCCCGCCCCCGCCCCCGCCCCCGCCCCCGCCCCCGCCCCGCCCCCGCCCCCGCCCCCGCCCCCGCCCCGCCCCCGCGCCCCCGCCCCGCCCCCGCCCCCGCCCCCGCCCCCGCCCCCGCCCCCGCCCCTGGCCCCGGCCCCGGCCCCGGCCCCGCCCCCGGCCCCGGCCCCGGCCCCGGCCCCGGCCCCGGCCCCGGCCCCAGCCCCGGCCCCGGCCCCGGCCCCGGCCCCGGCCCCGGCCCCGGCCCCGGCCCCGGCCCCATCCCCGTCCCCGTCCCCGCCCCCGCCCCCGCCTGAGCGTCAGTAGTGTCGTGGGGATAAACGTGGGCGCGCGCGTGATGGCCCCTTTCAAGGCAGGGCGTCGCGTGCACACGGGAACCTGTGCCACGTATGTGGGTGTGCTGTGGAGTGGAGCACGCTAGCATTAGGGCGCAGCGGAGCCGTAGGTGCCGCAACCTCCCATGTGCTAGCGTAGTATTGTCTTGTCCCATTGCGCATGGGTTGGGTCGCCCTGTTCCCCGTTGTGTCTTGTGTCGCCCATGGTCTTGTGTCGCTGACAGGATGTGATGCCGTGACACCCGCACGGGGTGCACGTCCCTCATGGACGTATCTCATGCGGGGCAACCAAGTACACGTACATGTTGTGTGCTACGGCCCCACCCCTTTGCTCCTGGGGGGTCTCCATGGCATCGCGCGTGGCATGTGTCGCTCCGCAGTTGCGACATGATGTCACCCCCCCACCCCACCACACACACACACACACACACGTACCAACACCCCAACCCACCCATCCACCCACACCCATCCAGCCACACACACCCACACACGCACACCTACCAACACCCTGACCCCCCCCCCCCCACCAACCCCCCCCACCCCCCACCCCGCGCGCAGTACCGGGGGTATCGTCGGAAGGAGATCTTCCGTCTCAACCGCATGGAGGCCGAGTACAAGCAGCGCATGGCCGAGGAGGGCTTCCAGCAGCGGCAGCAGCAGCGGCAGCAGGAGGCCGAGGAGCGCACGGCCAAGAAGCGGGCCAAGCGGCTCAAGAAGAAGCAGAAGAAGAAGCAGCGCAAGGGAGGGGAGGGGGGGGCGACCGAGGGAGGGAATGCCAGCGGTGATGACGGCAGCAGTGGGGACTCTGAGGAGGACGCACCGCAAGAGGCGCTGGACTGAGGCCAGGGGGGGAGGGGGGGGAAGGGGGGGGAGGGGGATTCAAACACAGGGACCAGCAAGGGGTTGGTGCATCAAACCTTGCGGACGTGGCCGGTTACAGACGGGCCTTGTGTCACGCGGGCGGCCACACGGGATCCGCCGGCTCGCACATGAAACAGTGGATGAGGCAGACGCGGCTGGAACAGCTGACGGGGGCCGGTTACAGACCCCAGCTGCGATGGGAGAAGCAGCCATCTGCCATGGCCGAGGTGGTGTCAGGGCACAACGTGACAAGAGGACACGTCTGCGCGCACGCAGCAGCATGTGGCCGTATCGCAGCATGGCGGTAGGGCAGCATCCCTGTGGGACCGTGTGGGCCATGGTGGTGTCTTGCTGTGTCCTTATGGGGACTATCCACCCACCTTGCAGGACCCATAGGGTGGCGCCTGGCATCACTGGCCATTCGTATAAACAGGTCCAGCCAGGATCCACACTGCGGCTTCGCCAGGCCATCCCTTTCCGACCATGTGTACTGCCCGACGGCAGCGGGGCATGTTGGAGACCTCCTCACGGGGCCACGGGAGAGTAGGGGAGCCGTGGAGGAGCCGTGGAGGAGCCGTGGAGGAGCCGTGGAGGAGCCGTGGAGGAGCCGTGGCGGATGGCAGCAATCACAACGTGGGGCGTGTTTCCTTGGTGTCCCTTGTGGCGCTGCACGGCAACCAAATGAGTGATTGCCTACTGGCAAACCACCAACTTGCGTCGCTGCGTCCGGTGCCCTCAAGCGTGCACGGTAAATGCTGCCACATGTCGCCCGTTGGAAGCAGTTGGCTGCTTCCAACAGCACGTTGCCATCAGGGTGTGTGGCAGGTGAAAGCTGCGTTGTGCCAGCCCACCGTGGGGCTGGTGCCACATGTGCAAGGCCATGCGATGGATTCCAAGTAGGCGGACCCATGGCCTACTGAGCAGCCAGGGTGTTTGGCGTTGGTTATCAATGGACCCGTTGTTCATCGGCGGGGAATCACCCTGGAGAAATGTAGCGGTTTTGGGATTTTTCCCCCACAAAGCTTCAAGAAGGCAAGCTTGGAACTGCACATGAGCGTGCCTGGTGGGCCTGTAGGTGCGGGCTGTTGACATTTTTGTGTCCACAACATTGCAAGTCCCTTATATGCGGCGCGCCATCACTACTTCTTGGACGGGCATGGGCCGAACATGAGCGCAGCAAAGCCGTACCCTGCCCCCCTCCTGCATGGTCCCCTGGCCCCCGTCTACCTGGGCGTGCCTCTTGTCCCACGGCCCTGCCATTCTACTCCCACTTGGCTCCGACCCCGGGGAAATTAGAACATCGTGGCGTGCGCCAGCAGTGTGGCGATGTGATCAGCTCTCCCCTAGTGGGCAATCATGTGGCGAGACCAGCCGTCAGCCCTTGCCCGTGCTTGTCTCAGATTTTCTGAGATTGTGTATGCGCCCTGCTTGATTGAGTAGTGCAGGTTGGGGTCAATGGCTGCACTTAGTCATGCCAGGGCCAACATTTCATGCCAAGAAGTAATGGGGACATCCGTCAGCTCCAGGCGCTGCAGCGATGCGTGTTCATGCAGCTGCTCCATATGGCCATGACAGGTTATTTATTTTTTATAACTCAATTTTGCAACTGTATAAATGTCAATCTATTAATTAATTAATTAATTAATGAATTATTAACATAACTCCGTTGGGAGTACATGTAGCACATATCCCGGAGAAGGGGCATATGGCTTTTAATACATTCTGGGCTACTTCCTGCAAGAGTGGAATGTAAGCAACACTTGCTCTAGGTGCCTCAAGGGCACCGGCACCACGATGCTGTCTCGGGTTCAACCCAACCAAGGGGATCCCGGCATGGGGGAGGAAGATGCATCATGGCTATACAAGAGCTAGGCTTCTCAACAGAGAGCGTCTCTCTGCATAGGCATAGCATAGCTAAATTCTTAATGCAACATCCATGGGAGGTCCCATTGTAGGCATGGCTTGGCTAAATGTTGAAGGCATCATCCATGGGGGCCATTATGGGCGCACATGCGCGTGGGATCGACCGTCGCAGCCCAGCTCCAACGGCAGACGCTTGACCTCCGCGAGGAGGCCGAGCTCGCCAAGCGCAGCCTCAACGTCATCGTCAAGAACTTCGACATGGAGGAAGGTGAGAATTCCGAGAAGCTTGCACGCGCGTTTGAGAGCAAAATCCTTGCACGCATGGGCCTCCTTGGTGAGACTAAGCTGACCGCCCACCGCCTCCCCCGCGCGCGGGGTAAGGCCGGGGCTCCTCCGCTTCTTCTCATCTTTGAGAGCCCAGCGGACAAGATTTCGTTTCTCAGACGCCGCAAGCGGCTCGAGAAGACTCCCTTCACCCTTGACGACGACTTGACCCCTGGCGCAGCAACAACGGCGACGGGAGCTATGGCCGACCTACCTCCAGCTCCGGCAGACCAAGGCGGGGCAGCCGGTGTACTGGAAGGGGCCGGGCGGCCATCTACGTCGGCCACAAGCCCTGGCACGCGACCCCCTCGACCACCGCGGCCCCAGCGACTCCAGCAGCCCCAGCCTCGGGGAATACAGCAGCAGTAGTGTAGAATAGTTAGACAGTGGCCTTGTACATGCCCGCCTACTACAGGCACTATACCAGCTTAGGCCTAGCCTTTATAGTCATGTACATGTGTGCCTATGATGAGCCACCCTCCAGATGATGCCTAGCTTTATTTAATTATGCAGTGCCCATGCAGGGAGTCACTCTCTGCTGAGAAGCCATGCCCTAGCTCTTGTATAGCTATGCTGATCTTCCGCACCTATGACGGGCTCCCCTTAGCTGGGAGTTGCCCGAGACTCTGGGTGGTGCAGGTGCCCTAGTGAACCTAGAGCAAGTGTTGTCTACATTCCCATGCACCCTTGCAGGAAGTAGCTTAGAATGTATTAAAATGCCCCTTCTCTGGGCTATGTGCTACATATACTCCCAACGGAGTAATGTTTCTAATTAATTAATTAATTAATTACTTAATTAATGCGCGTGGGACGTCATTGTCAGGATTTTCGACATGGACGAAGGTGAGAATTCCAAGAAGCTTACGCGTGCGTTTGAGAGCTAGAGAAATCCTTGGTCGCATGGGCCTTAATGGTGAGATCAAGCTGGTCGCCCACCGCCTAGCTTCCCGGCCCGCGCGCGGGGTAAGGCCGGGGCGCCCCCGCTCCTTCTCACCTTTCAGAACCCGGCGGACAAGATTTCTTTCCTCCGACGCCGCAAGCGGCTCGAGAAGACTCACTTCACCCTTGACGACGACTTGACCCTGGCGCAGCAACAACGGCGACGGGAGCTATGGCCGACCTACCTCCAGCTCCGGCAGACCAAGGCGGGGCAGCCAGTGTACTGGAAGGGGGCGGCCATCTACGTCGGCCACAAGCCCTGGCATGCGACCCCCGCGACCCCAACGACTCCTGACGCCCCAGCTTAGGGGAATACAGCAGTAGTGTAGAATAGATACACCGTGGCCATGTACATGTACGCCTCCTACAGGCACTATACCAGCTGACTCACGAGCATTATTTAACCATGTACATGTGTGCCTATGATGTGCCACACCCCAGATGCTGCCAAGCTTTATTTAGTTCTGAGCTGTGCCCATGCAGAGAGCTGCTCTATGCTGTCAGAGAGGCCACGTCTAGCTTTTGTATAGCTATGCTGATCTTCCCCCCCATGACAGGCTCCCCCTTAGCTGGGCATAGCTTGATAGATCATGGGGCTGCAGGTGCCCTGGGGCACCTAGAGCAAGTGTCGTTTACATTCCCACCCTTGCAGGAAGTAGCTTAGAATGTATTAAAATGCCCCTTCTCTGGGATATGTGCTACATATTCTCCCAACGGAGTTATGTTACAATTCAATTCAATTCAATTCAATTCAATGCGCGTGGGCCACATGCTAGGCTAAGCCTGACTAATCTACACTACTGGTATATATTCCCGAGAGGTTCCCAGTTTGATTCCGGCCTGGATTCATTTGCAGATCGCGTTTTTCCGCGTTCTCCGCGGACCGGCACTGAACGCAAATGGTTTTCACCTTTGCGGCGTGCTGTAACGAACCCAGATTTACACCTAAACCTGAGCTACGTCGCGAAAGATCAACTGTGCCGGTAATAGGAAGAATCAAGGTGGCCTAATGCAGATTGCGCTTCACGACTGGGGTCGTGAGATATCTGGCACCGCGACTTGATGCCAAGCTATTTAATACACACTTATAATGGCTAGCAAGACCAATTACAAATGGATAGTTGCCCCAGGTTTAATGTGTAGGCTTCATCGCACTTTACATTCATCAAACCAAGAGGACGAGACTCTCGTCCTCGGACCGATTTCACCTAGGTCTGCCACCAAGCTGGCAAGTGGCGCCGACATGGCGCCGACCTTCCAGAGAATTTAGAAGCATGCAGTCCACACAAGATCCTCGGGTCGACATCGACCCTCGTCCCTCGCCAGGCTACAGAATCCACGCATGAGTACAATATCTCAACCAGCTATAAAGTACGCAGCGCGGCGCGACTGCACCGGCCCCTAGAAGATCGCATACATCAACCTAGGCCCAAAATAACTGGTCCGAATCACACAAACTATCATAAAGTTCCATACAAAAGTCCTGACCAAGGGACAATTCCCAAATTAAGTCCCGAAATGAGTCCCAAAGTCCTACGGACTATGACAACAAGCCAAAATACATAATTTATTCCATTGTTGCGCCCGTTCCAAGGGTCGGGCCCGCAACACTCCTCCCCCTCCCCAGGGGACGGTAGTCTCTACCGTCATAGAGGTGAAGAAGCACAGGAAAAGAAAACACACGCAACAATTAATTCTGAGTAGCCAATCGGTCGCTGATCATCGCGGCCGTAGGTTGACCATATTAGGGGTACTATGTCCCAACCCTTGTTCTCCAACGGGCCAGTAAAACCAATTCCCCCAAAACTCGCCACACAAGGACAAGTCTTGACGTAGTCAACGTCTCTCCCTACTATAGGCCAAAGGGAGGAAACCAGATCCTATCACGTGAGGGCTTTCGGGTTTTGACCACAGAAACTTCTCCGCGTGGGTTAACAGTCGCCTGAATGAACAGCTCGTTTGACTTTTTCGCCATGGCGGGGCTTCCATGACTAGAGACTGCTCCAGACGGCGAGGATATTCCCAGTAGTACTGACGGTACAGGGCATCCATTGGCATTATAGGTGTGGGGCGCTCCACCTTGCCTACTGGCTGTCTTCCCACCACGAAGTCATTCCTATAGTGTCCACCTTCCGACTCCCACGTTTGTCCTATCTACCGGGACCTTACACCAAGAACCAGGTCCAGGTTGGCCTAAGGCCGGCTACCTACCCCAGGTCAAGTATGACATTTCACGGTCGACTCAAGCAACATAATACCGTGCCTTCATCACATGAGGCACCACTGGAAACTGGAACAAATCACAGTGCAATGTGACTGGAAACTCTGGATCTCTGGACTGGAACAGCAGGATCAGGAACCCCCATAATCCTTCCTGGAATCTCCCCCACTTCCCACAAATCCATCAATTTTCCTCTCACCGCTGCCCTCCCTGGCGACCGCGCTAGTGCATGCAAGGCCGCGGCAGCATATAAAATTCCGCCAGCGACCCGAATCAGAGGCGCACACCAATCAACGCCAAGACAACCCAATTGATGGGGTCGACCGATAACAATACTACCGGATGCGCGGCTGCAGGCGACGATGCTTATCACAACTGGGATAGTAATACGCGCGTGGCGGACACGTTGCGCGCGAACATGCACAGTGGTGGGCATGCAACAGTTGGGGTGCGCACCACAGCCGAGCAAAGGCCAAAATATGGATCACGGCAGTCGTCATCAGCGACTACGGGAGGTGCTCGCGTGCAGAACTGTCCAATGCGGTCGATGCACTGAGAGAGGACCACCAAGCTGAATCACGTCTTGCCTGCACGCGTGTGCGGAGATGTGCGCGCAAGCGCTGAACTCGTCATCCCGTCTGCAAGACACCTGATGTCGAGTCAACCACAGCGGAAGGCGCCCAGGGGCTGAATTACACAGACAACGCTGCCAACTGGGATCGCGTCCGAAGATGTCGTCCGGGAAAGTTACGTATGAGCGAGAGGCACCAATGGCCCGCAGCTAGTTTGGTAGAATGACACAGGCACCAATACTACAGTAACTGCGACCATCACGTCTCCCGGCGGAAGTGACCGTGTATACGTCGGCCCCCTCCGCCTCCTCCTGCTGGTCACGTGCGTGGTATATAGGTACTCCGCCACGACCACAGGAGGGCCGAGAGGTTCCAGCGCACTGCATGAGGGATCAAACCTGAGTGTGGGATCCCTCCCCTTCCCCAGGGGACCGCGCATCCGCGCGCTGGTCGTCGTCATCCGGGGCTTACTACTTTGTTGGAACTTGTGGGCACACGCAGGAACACGTGTGCGCGTCTTGAGTCGCGGGCAGTCCTTCTTGAGGTGTCCGATCTCGTTGCACCTGAAGCAGCGGGCCTTGGACACGTCGATGGTGTGTAGCTGCGTGGCGGGCACCTCATCGTCCTCGGATTCCTCCTCCCGGACAGGTTCAACTTCCCGCGGGCTGGCTGAGCCCTGGTGCGTGATGATGTCGGCCACTTGGAGGAGGTACTGCTGGACGGCGTGGATGTCAAGACTCGCCCAGGGCACCTCCGCGTAGTGCTTCTTAACCTCGTCCAGGAGGTCAGGGTGAATAGCCTCCAGAAACCGAATCTTGTACTCGGTCCACGTCAGGTCGCCGGTCAGCCGCGCCGCAAAGGAGTCAAAGGTGGTGAGGAACTCCGCCAAGTCAGTGTTGCCTTGACGTAGGCGGCCGAACTCAAACCGCTCAGTCAGTCGATAGCCGGGAGGGATGAGCTTGCGCCGGATGCGCTCCAGCAGTTCCTCAACCGTCAGACTGCGGGTATGACTGAGCCGCCACACTCTCGACGTTAAGCATCCCGACTACTGATGGGTCCATACACTTCACCACCACGTACGGGATCAGCATGCACCTTGGTAGCCAGCTGCCACTCGTTGTGTTCACACCATACTGTGTACAGCTGCTGCCACATACGAGCCCACTCGTCGATCTCGCGGGGACTCATGCCCGCGTGGAGCTTGGGCACCGCCCTGAAATCTGGCAGGGGCGGGGCCTTGACCGGCTCTCCCAGGGGCCCGCCCGTCTCGCAGTACGCGGGACTGGAACAGGTGAGGGGCTGTTGGCGCCTCGCCCACGCTTCATAATGGGACCCATGGGAGGGGGCATACGGGGCAGACTCACACCGAGATACGAGAGCGTCCGCCGCGTGCCAAGCTGCATAGTCGCCAGTCCCACGTCGGGGTGCGTAGGCGTCAGATTGCCGCCGAAAGGCGAAGCGGTCCGACTCACGCCGCACGCGGACCGACGTGGGATGCTCGTAGCCAGGGTCGTCCAAGGGCAGCCGACTGAAGTTGACATTCGTGGGCGCGCTCCTGGCGGGTGTGTATGGTGGTACGGTGGGGAATGGGCCAGGAGGAGCTTGTCCATCGTCCCATGGGTCGCCGTGGACGTAGGCCGACGATCCTGGCACTCTAGATATGCGGGGGCCTGGACTCTCGCTCGTAAGACCCGAAGGATACCCGACGAGGGACCCGCCCGGGCTCCGGCCCCGACCCCCCCCGTCCACGCCCGGCCCATGCATGGATCAGACACGCGCTCCTGCGCGCGTACGTCGCCGGGTAGTACCGATCCACAAGAGCAGCAGGCGGGGGTACGAACGGAGAGCTGGCCGTTGAGCTAACTGCGTCCTCTACATCCTCCTCCTCCTGCACCTCTTCCACGGAAGGGGGTCGCTGCGTAGGAGGTACCCTGTCCCAATTGCCCATATGCTCGGTCGATAGCGGTCGCGGATGCTGCTGCGTCTGCTGTCGCTGTCGCTGCTGCTGCTGCTGCTGCTGCTGCTGCTGCTGCTGCTGCTGCTGCTGCTGCTGCTGCTGCTGCTGCTGCTGCTGCTGCTGCTGCTGCTGCTGCTGCTGCTGCTGCTGCTGCTGCTGCTGCTGCTGCTGCTGCTGCTGCTGCTGCTGCTGCTGCTGCTGCTGCTGCTGCTGCTGCTGCTGCTGCTGCTGCTGCTGCTGCTGCTGCTGCTGCTGCTGCTGCTGCTGCTGCCGCTGCTGCTGCTGCTGCTGCTGCTGCGTCTGTCGCGACGGCGGAGACTGCTGAGACTGAGGCTGTCGCTGCGGCGACTGCTGAGACTGAGGCTGTCGCTGCGGCGACTGCTGTTGCTGATCAAACCCTAGGGCAGCTTGCTCTAGCTGCGACTCCAGGGTCGTCTGCCGTTCTGCGGTAACCCTAGCGGCTGCCTCGGATCTCCGGGACCCACTGGAACTCCGACTAGATGTGCTAGCTATTTCTTGTTCTTCCTTGCTATTGTCCTCCGGGGACTGTGTCTCTCTACGGCCCTTCGGGGGCTGTGCATTACCACCACCTCGCTTCCTAGAGGGCATTTTGGGCCCTAGTACCGTACCAGCACCAGTACCTCCCCAACACAGGCAAGCAAGAGAGAGAAGAGGAAGCCACAACTAATGCTTCTAATAGTAATTATATATTATCTGCTAACTATTGTAGCTGAGCTAGTAGGCAGTATCACTGTATACTGGTATCTAGTAGTGAGAGTGGTGCTTATGCCCTAGAGGATGGGCCCAGGTGAAGCTGCTCCAGTGCACGCAACACATCCTGTGCTGGGATCTGGGTGACACTCCTATGCTGGTGCAGCCCTAATCTGGGAGGGGCATATTATCCTTAACCCTTAGTCGGGAGGACCATTTTTGGCACTTTCAGACCCCTGAAAATGAGAAAAATCATACCTCACAGGACACAACTCCAAATGCCCCCAACCAAGATGCTAGGAGTATCTACACTTCGAGGGCTTTCAGAATATGCAATAATACCACGGGTTTATCGAAGCATTTGGATGATAGCTCCAGTCAAACTTGGACAAAAGACGATCTTTTTTCCCCAAGGAAAAGTGAACCCCCACCTAACTTCCCAGGGAGGGTATGGAACCTCAACAACAACATTGGACAACTTAGTTGGATAGTCCAATGGTGCTTTCCTTGGGTCAGACCACCCGGATAACCCATTAGACCTATATAAGGTGCTCATATATGTGTCGTAGTATAGAGCTTTGACATGGCTCTGTATATAGGTTTATAGCTGGGCGTTTGCTTTGGTTTGAGTGATTTCACTCTGCTGTAAGTAATTATATTTTTAACATATATGTGTGTGGGTTACGCGCGCGTAAACAGCCATCTAAGACATGCAATACAAGAATGCATTATAGCAAGCTGTAAAAGATTGCCAAAGGTGCTGGAATACAAACATGTTGCCTACCTGCATTAACGAAATGATATGCTCCAAAGAAATGCCATAAACTGGTCACTTTCAGGGCTAATACCCCTCTTTACAGCAGGCATGGAGGCTTGCTGAAAGGTGCACTAAAAAGCTCGTCAAATATAATGCATGGGAGACGTATTCCGCTGCAAAGGACACGCAAACACGTTGCCATACCTGGCTCGTTCACGTCCTGCCCGGATTCCACTGGCCGGGACCCTCATATCTCACACATACCATTGCTTTACAGGCATAGGTCGCCATAGCCGCATCATGCATGCATCCTTTATGATTACAAGGTTGATGCTCCATTCAAATATTACCTATCAACGCGTCCGCATTCCCAGCAAACGCATCAGCGGACATCCGGTACCAAATCTGGATGCTTGGGCTGGCGCAGACTGCCCGGCCACGAGGATAAAATGGAAATATGATAAGCGATTACTCATCTGGCACTGACGACCCAGAAGGCAGTATTTTCCTACCTGAATTTTCCCAATCCTACAAGTTTGGCCATGCCTGACCTACGAAAATCACGCAAAGTCATTCTGAGCGAAATTCTGAACCGTTTCTAGCCTCGACACGCAAAATTTCCGTGAGAACGGCATGCTGGCAGCCATATCTAGTTACGCGCGCGCGCGAGTGAAAATTTCCCGCCAAAGTCACGTGATACCTGCTCAATGCACGTTGTAATTAGGGCTGGCACATCCGCCGCATACCGAACACGGACATGTTCGGGCGAATACCGAACATGTGCGGTGTTCGGGTCGGCAAAAATGTTCGGCCGAACATGTGCTGTTCGGGTTCGGGTCACCTGGAAACTTACAGAACATGTTCGTGTCCGTATTCGGGTCACCCTGGGAACCGGGCGAACATGTTCGCCTCTGACCCGGTACCGAACATTTTCGGGCGGAATCCCTGTAGTACCATCCAGTGATCCGACTAGGCAACGCTTCTCTGATGAAAAAGCGGCCTAGATTAGTCCGCCGAGGCGCCGACACGCTGGCAAGAGCAAAGCTGTTGTACGGTAGTAGAATTGTCTAAGCACGACCGGACTAGTTTAGGTAATGATTACGTAATCATTATTAATTTATTGCGTAATTTATGAAAAGTGACAACAAACTATGTATAGTTTCTCACTTATTTTAATTTATTTAATGAATTGTTCGTGTTCGGTAAAATGTTCGGGTATGTTCGGGTTCAGGTTCGGGTCACTTAATCCTAAACAGTACATGTTCGTGTTCGTGTTCGGGTCACCTGGGAATGTACCGAACATGTTCGGGTTCGGGTTCGGGTACTCTTCTGTTACGGGGCGTAACAAACTGTGTTACTACGGCCGTAAATTCAGGCCTTACGTTATTGGTGGCCTCAGCTATTCCGGAACAGTCCGTGGTTACGACTGTTGTCCTTCCTACGTTTACGTGTGGTTAGGACCCTTTTTATTAGTCGGTCCAGTTACGTATCAATTGTTCAGTGCTGTGGGCCGGTGCAGTCGCGCCGCGCTGCGTACTTTATGGCCTGGACCGTTGGCGCTCTGTGTGTTCTGGACCAGCGCCCTCTCTACGGGGCAATAGAATGTTGTCCTGCATAGATCTACCCTGTCCGTGATCGTACGGGCGAGGGCCATGTGTGGCCCGAGCACGCACGAGGTTGTCGGCCAATTTAGGTGTTGCAATTTCCTTGTGTTGAGAGTTCGACCTTTGATATGGCTTGTTATAGCTAGTCGAACCATGGATGTACGTTATTGCCAGTAATGTCTAAGTAAATGTGTCAATTGCTTAGTATGGAAACAATTATCGGAAAGCATTAGAGTCGGGAGTTCAACGATCTTTCAAAATGCAGAACAGGGTTCCTTCTTCTACCGGGTTAGTTAGTCTAGGACAGGTCAGATCCTGGGGTCGAGGTAGAGTAGAAGAACCGGGTCGTAACAATGGTAATCGAGGAGTTAGTTTAGGGAACCCCGACAAAGCTCTCCATAACAATCTATACACGGCGTTGGCACCCCGCGACCTAGACGGCGCTGCCTGCAATGATGACGACAATTTAACAGGTAATGGTCGAGTCGCCTGTTAGACGCCTAGATACCGTGCTGCCTGCAGTCCAGGACACCTTCTAGACGAAGTTAGACTTGATCGCCGCGGGCTGTGTGCATAGATAGATATATTACCTATTCTGTCCTTAGATCCTACGCATTTTGCATAATTAGGGTTGCTGTTTCAGTTCCGGCACCAGTAGGGTTGCTGGTCCGGTGTTGGCCTACTTATCATCGGTTTGCTGGGTGCTGTCTTGGCACATGTAGTGGGACGATTAGCGTCCTTGTTTTCTACACCTTTTGTACCTGGCTGCGATTCTTTATCCTATTAATGTATGAATGCTAACTGGAATGTATCTTCATTAAATTCTACTGTCTATCATACACGACCCCAAGTTGAGACCCCTCGTGGGGTTCGTCAGTCATCTTCTACCCCTACCGAATGAAGGATTATGATTATTTACATTAATGTTGTCAGCCTTGCTTGATAGCTCTGTCTTATGTTCCCGGCTTGTGGAACACACTTTTCTCACTCTGGTACAGATAAAGGATTACATTCCTATCTTTAGCCACCTCTTATTCATACATTCCCGTACGCCCCGCGTTTGGGTTTGTGCCTATATGCTCGTCAGCTCTTGGCAAGCATCTTAGATGCTTTGTGGGGGGGGGAGGAAAGGAAATTAAAATTTTCCCCTACACTCAATGAAATCTCGACGCCTCCTCCACCTCATGTGCCTCCTATGCGTTCATTAGGAGTCACCCGTGGCATGTTTCCCCAACCAGTATCCTACGTCTACTACTCGTATCCCAGATAGCGTCCTTGTATTGACTTTGGTTCTTTTACCCTTAATTCCTACTACCTTGTTTAAGGAAAAGTAAAATAGCACCTTCTCTACAAATGGTCTCTCAATCTTCCCCTGGTCGCGTTTTACCCGCTATCAATCATCGTGCTAGTGCTAGTGGTAGTGACCCTACTAGTACACATCTTCCTAATTCTACCCATGTTTATGCTACCCCTGTTGGTAATAAGCCGTAAGCGTGAGTCCATGGATACCTTACCCCACAGGCAGTGATGTCTAGGCTTCCTACCGAGTCTCCCTTGACCCCTGCGTACCACTTAGGTAATCGTACGCCTATGGATGCACCCCTACGCCTATTGGTGCACCACTACCTATGAAGTACGTCAGCATGCTAGGTTAGCTAGTGCTGCACACGGGCAGCTCCCTCCTACGTCTACTAACCCTGCCCCAGCTTCTGTTGCTGCTCCTACCCTGTTGGGTGTGGCACCTACAAGTAAATGGTCGTACGCATGCTCCTATATAGGTCCTTCTGGTAGACCTACTGCCGTCCCCATGCGTCCTCCTGCCCTTTTGCGCAGCCTACCATTGCCTATGAAACCTGATCGGTCTTCCCCTACCCCTGCCTTCAATGTACAAGGTAACCCTACTGATACCCCTAAGGTTAGGGCTGCCCAGCAACGGGCCAGTGAGCCAATACGTCCTCCCCCTGTCACTATACTTCTACCCTTCCTGCAACCCCTGCCTCTGGTGCTGTACCCCCAAGACGTTCTTTCCTAGCTCCTTTTGGCCCTTCTGGTCACCCTTTTGCCCTACCCTTGCGCCCACCTCAACTTGGGATTATCCTATCGCTGCCTATGAAAATTTTCAGGTTTTTCAGATGCCCTCTCGCGTAGCAAATTTAGAAGTTAATCAAGATTTTAGCACTATGCTATTGGATGATAGAACTATGTTCATTTGGCATATTCTTCGCTTAGGGAAGGTTATCAATGTGTCTACCATTTATTATGGTTATCAGCCTGAGGGCTTGGTTCAGGCTAAGCCCCTACCTACAACCTACCCTATCTATGCCCAACCTTGGTTTCTTCCACGCTTTGTGTCAGTAGAAGAAAGTGGTCCTATGGCTATATAGCTACGATCCCTCGCACCTTCCCGAGCTTAACCATCCCTACATGTATTCGTTATATACCCAAGCCAGATTATAAGGCTATACCCCTTAGTTTGTGCGTACTCACCTTCATTGTGTGGCTGTTTTTACTCACTAGCCTTCATAACTTTACCCTTTCTCCTACCTCATAAGCAGTTGGATCTCGGTGTTGTAGATCTTGCTGCCCTTGATTTTTCCCCCACCATCCTGTTTGACAACTCTTATGTCACGTGATTCTCCTCATGTGGTTTTTCCTCCCCACTCTTATACAAGGATTTTCCTTGTTGATGTGAGAGGGGAGGGGGCACAATAGATAGTTACCTGAATGCAAACCCCTATAACATTAGAACCCCTATAACATTTGGTTCCTTGTCCATTACGGTTACAAAGAAAGAGTAAATTATTATTTCCTACTCAGTGGAGTGGTTGCATGTAACTTTTCTGCTTTATGATTTCTTACCCATTTTGGTGGTTGAGTGTTTTCTTTTGTGACTACCTTTGTTGTTTTCTTTTACTTACTTTTTAAGGCATCTTCCTACTTTCATGTACCTTGTTCATAACTTTACCTTATTTTTCCATAATGGCTTCTAATCATTCTCTGGGTGGTGGTATGTCACCTATTTCCCTACGTATGTCAGGTAATATGGTGGAGATGTCCACTAACACGGATTTACCTTCTACTAATAATGTTAATACTAGACGGGACTCATTGGATAATGTGCACCATCTTCCCCCTCAAGGTGATTCCCTACGTACTAGAATATTACCTCCTGCTACCCCTTCCTTCTACTTGCGTCGTACCCCTTCTGGAGCCCCTCTAACTTATGAGGAGCGGGTACGTGTTACTAGGGCTCAAAGGGAAGCATCCCTTCCCCCTACCTATACCCCAGCCCCAGTGGCTACAGCAGCCCCTACTGATAATGCAGCTCCTACTACTGCAGTTCGTGTTGTCCCTACTGCTCCTTCTATTACTACTACCTCATATGTGCCTCCTTATGGTTTGGGTCGCAGTCAGGCTCCTATGGGCCCTAGTGGTCGTCCCAGCGTTGTGCCCAACGTCCCCCTGTCGCCTGGTCCTACCCTGATACCGCTTATGAGGCTGCACAAGCTCCTTCGCGTGTGGCTGAATTAGAAAAAATAGTGATTTTAGTACCATGCCCTTACATGATAAGAATTATGACCACTACGCCTACTCGTCTGTTAGGGAAGAATATACTATTCCATACATGTCTGGTCATGCTCCTGAGGCTGTGGCCCCTTCCAACCTCTGGTTAAAACCTATCCCAGCCCCAGGTTCTTACCTCCCTTTGTATCGGATGAGGATGGTGGGCCTATTGGTACATATGACCGTGCCCACCCCCCTAAGCCCCCCTCTCTACCTTTGTTTGCTAATATCCCTAAGTTGGATGTCTACTCCCCAACAATTCTTTACCTTTGTCATGCTACTAACTCAGAATTCTGAGTCCTGGCAAAACCATAATAGGTGGCGCCTACCTGATTCAGTGCTAGTTCCACACTACCTTACTACCTGTATCACGTCTGAACTAGCTACTATTATGAGGAAGAATCCTCCTACGTTGAAGAACTAGATATATGTGATACTGGTTCGTCTTCTATTGCTGACACCCCGATCACTCTTGATGTCGGTGCACTTACCATTACACTGTCTACGAACACATAATTTGAAAACTTTTGCTTGCAAGTATTTATTACTACTGTGGATGCTGACAATACCTTACCACTATGTGTTAGACTCCTGATGTTTTTAAACGGTGGTCTAAGTTACTGTTCCTTCTACCGTTGTGGACCCTTTCCTACATTGTGATGACCTTCTTGATGTATTGTTGGTTCTTATGGATACTGGGGTAACTAGCTTCCTTGTGAGCAAGGCTAGTTTAGAGATTAGGTTTAACCCCTACCCCACATCGTGCTCCTATCAACGTGCATTATTCTGATGGACGTACTAGCCATTACTCTGGTACGGTCATTTCACCCCGGATGATACAAGGTCGCCCTATCAGTCTTGTGGCTACCATAGGCCCCATCACTAATTATTAGGATTAGAGGGGCACCCAGCTATTACGTTTATTACTAATTTCTGTACCATGGTTGTCTGGTTCCCTGATGGTACTTATTATGGGATACCCGATCGCCCCTACAAAAGTCCTTGGTTGATACTACTTTTGTGCCTATATCTGAACCTACCGTATGTCCCTATTGGATGTATTAGTGTCTCGTGATGAATTTACAATGGATACCAGGCTCGTGATGAATTTAAGGATCATGGTTATTTATGGTGTGTGTTTCTCCAATTGGTGGTGGAAATGGCGGACTCACCTACCAAATTCTGTACGTGTACAGATCCTATTGCGATAGCAGGTGTTACCTGGGATGAAATTGAACTTACTATAGGTATATGGTTGTTGCTGATGAGTCTTAAGTTTTTATGAACAGACTCCCGCCTACCCACCTCCTCGTTTTGTGCTACAATGCATGTGTAGTAGTTTAAGGATAGTGCACACCCTACCCATGTCCCAGACGCTGAATTGTATGCCTACTACCTTTTGCACACTGTTGTTTGCATGTCTGTTCTTCTCTCCCATGTGGGGCTGTCCCTTAACCCTAGTGTGAGGGCACACCTATTGGCTTTGTGGGGGGGAAGGAACTGAAAAATTTACTCCATGTTCCACTTTATATAGTCATGTGTCTACCAGAGCCGGTAAACTCTACTGTGCTGTAGAGCCTTCAGGTCCTCTATTGTTTGGCAAAGTTGTTGCTGCAGTACTAAGATACGACTGCTGCTACCCCTACCTTTGACATGGAACGCTAATTAGTCGGTTTAACGCTACTGAGCCTGAGGCACTTGCTGCTACTGCGTCCCACCCACAAGAGTTTGGTCGATACCCTTGTAGATTCCCAAGTGGCTTTCTCTATGTGTTAGGAAAGGAAGATCCCCTGCAGTGGCGCCTCCTCCTATCTGCCCTGCTGGTCTACTGGTTACATGACTTGTATGCCCATCATTGTAACAAGCGTGTCCTTGACTTGGTCACTCGCCCTATGACTGGCCTTCTTGGTCCAGTGATGCATAAGAGTAGGTGCGAACTTGTGAATCTTGTCAGGAGATAATACCTACGCGAGACAGATAGCAAGTTTCCGCACCCTTCCCTTTTGGGCTCGTATCTCTACTGCTGCATTGGCGATCGGTCTTGGGTAGCCTGCTTTGGGCTGCCGGTTGCACCGCTAACAACGCCGCCTGGTGTGCCCACCTACTGCCAGTTGTGATGCCTTCCGCTGCTCGCGCGTTGCCTTCCGTTGCTGGTGCGACGCCATCCGTTGTTGGAGAGACGTCTTCCGTGGCTGTCGCTACTCATTTCGACAACGATGCGCTGTTGGGCGACTCGAGCCCGCTGTCCACAGTCGCGGTCGCGTCATCTAAGTCACTACTGTTGCGCCATTGTGCGACCCTGTTGCGCCACTGTGCGCGCCCGTCGCGCCCTTGTGGGACCTGGGCGACCCAGTTGCCGCGGCTGTCGCCCCTCCATGCGACCCTGTCGCCTTGTCGTCCGCTGTTGTTGCGCTGACGAGCGACCCTTACATGCCTGTGCGCGCCCCTGTCGCGTCCCCAGTCGACTCTGGTGCGACGCCGTGCGAGTCTGTTGCACCGCTTCCCGATCATGTTGCTACGTCACGCGCGTCAGTCGCACCGTCTCCCGACTCTGTGGCGCCGTCGTCCGGCATCTGACAATTCGTGGTGCCGCCTACCTCTGCATGCCACGCCTACTTGCGCCTCTGTGGCGTCGGTTTGCGCCCCTAGCGCTCCTACGAGCGCTCATGTCGCGCACCCTTGCGACGTTGTCGCGACGTCAGGAGTCATCGGCGCGTCACCCCGCAATCCTGTTGTGGCCATGCGAGAGTATGTCGCGGTGCCCGAGGTACCTGTCGCCCCTGCGTGCGACCCTATTCCTACCTCCGTGGCGCCTCCGGTTGAACCTGTGGCGACCGCGCTGTCTACGGGTTCTGCGTCGTCTTCTTCCGGCAGTGTTTGCCGCCGCCTACGGCTGCCGTGCCCCTGGCTGGCCCCACCGACGCTGCTGCTGCGCGGAGTGCGCTGCCCGCGGATGGTGCTGGTCACTCCTACCGTCGTCTCACCGCGCTGGAGTTGGCGGAGCAGGTGCGCTTGGTGATCGAGTGGCTGGCTGGATGCTGTCGATCCGCTCCGCGGCCTTCACCCAGCGCCTTGACATTCTATCTGATCCAGCGCTGCCGCTGGATTCTGACAGGCCGTCGTACCATATGGTGTTGTTGTATATGCTGCTGTACAAGGCCTACCGCGGTTTGGGACGCTTGTCGGCCTGCGCCGCTGCCCGGTCAGGGGTCGGATGCCTACAGTGCCCCCCCCCGCCCCGTGCGAGCGCTAGTGGTCCCCTGTCCACCAACACGCGACACAGGATCTCCGCATCTGAGAGGGTCGTGAGATTCGGCACATCCGGATGTGGCATGCCAACGTGGATCTGCTGTTGCATCTGTTCTTCTCCACGTTGGTGCGCCCTCGGCTGACCTGTGCGAGCCGTCCCTATCTGCGTGTACTCTGCCTCCTGGCATTGGAACCCTTTTTCCTGATTGTTCGAGTGTAGCCATTTTGATTAGGCTTGTATGCTCATTGTGATCACCCAACATCGGTGTTACTGGGCTTTCCTGGTTTTGTTTCCTACCGTTGTGTGGGAGGATGTCTACCTTACCATTGGCCGCCATGACAACGACGAGGATGTCGTTCATTACCGCGCGTACTTGGATGTGCTGATAGCGACGCGCGGGACCTACCAGGCTGATGGCCAGTAGATAGAGGGCTCTAGGCCCGACCTGAGGGTGTTGTCCCTCCGGTATATAGAGTCGCCCTCTATGCTTGGCCAGTTGGTTGGTTATCCTTGGCACTTGGTGCGAGTATTGTTTCCTACGCGTGTCCTGCCTAGTGCCGTCCCGCCCGGCAAGCCTCAGTGCAAGGCAGTTAGGGGAGCCTCACACCCGGCGTGGTGCTGGTGATCCCTACACCATTTGGGGTGGACCCGAGGTTAACTTATTTGCGCTGGGAGCCCTGGGTGGCTAGTTGATTGTGTTGGGTTATAGTTGGGTGCGATAGGTTTTTATTCCTACCGACCTACCTCCGTCTGTGTATGATCCAGTGTTTATGCTCCCCTGACGTAGGGAGAGGACTCCCTACCTTTTATGGGGGGGAGGTGTTACGGCGCGTAACAAACTGTGTTACTACGGCCGTAAATTCAGGCCTTACGTTATTGGTGGCCTCAGCTATTCCGGAACAGTCCGTGGTTACGACTGTTGTCCTTCCTACGTTTACGTGTGGTTAGGACCCTTTTTATTAGTCGGTCCAGTTACGTATCAATTGTTCAGTGCTGTGGGCCGGTGCAGTCGCGCCGCGCTGCGTACTTTATGGCCTGGACCGTTGGCGCTCTGTGTGTTCTGGACCAGCGCCCTCTCTACGGGGCAATAGAATGTTGTCCTGCATAGATCTACCCTGTCCGTGATCGTACGGGCGAGGGCCATGTGTGGCCCGAGCACGCACGAGGTTGTCGGCCAATTTAGGTGTTGCAATTTCCTTGTGTTGAGAGTTCGACCTTTGATATGGCTTGTTATAGCTAGTCGAACCATGGATGTACGTTATTGCCAGTAATGTCTAAGTAAATGTGTCAATTGCTTAGTATGGAAACAATTATCGGAAAGCATTAGAGTCGGGAGTTCAACGATCTTTCAAAATGCAGAACAGGGTTCCTTCTTCTACCGGGTTAGTTAGTCTAGGACAGGTCAGATCCTGGGGTCGAGGTAGAGTAGAAGAACCGGGTCGTAACATCTTCCCAGGTGTTCGTGTTCGTGTCCGGGTCGAGAAAAGACCCGGATGTGCCAGCCCTATAGTTGTAATTACCAGGCTATGGCGAATATTACCCCCAAACCTATGCATCACCCTCGTCCCTAAGTGTCCCCGGACCCACCGGACAACTGTCCTCCGTCACAAGTGGCGCGGCGCTCACGGCGCGGCGCGAAATTTGACCGTTTGTCAAACCACCCGACAGGTCGGGTGGTTTCCCGACTAAGGGTTAATAAACTGATCTGCCTCCGCTAATGTATCAAATCCCTGCTACCTAGCTAACGACGCTGGGTGTCAGACTTTATCCTTAATATGATTACTACACGCAGTCCAACTATAGAAAATTCCTGGTTGGCCTGTGGCCCCGTCGTGTGCTACTGCATAGTATAGGTATTGGGATCTACCTCCTTGATTAATACGTCTATATCCTCCTTCATTATTACGTCTGCTGCGGGAGGTTCCCGTGAACTACCGATTAGTGAGGTATAAAGCAATATCACACGGTATTGAAGCATGCAATGCAGGAAGGGGAAAGAAAGGGAGGAAAGCCCACCCAAGATACCTCTACGTGCAGGTGACGTGCTCACAGCGAGAGAGAAACACAAGGCAGAAACAGGACGTTCACAGACAGTACGAAAAACGTTGAGGTACAGCCACCGGCAACACAGTAAGGCAACGGCCAGCCGGTGACTACCCTCGAGCTGTAAGCAGCGTTGCCCTCCGGGGGTCCGCCCACAGCTCACGAAGGTCTGCCTCCGGGGCGACCCATTCACCAACAAGCACAAACATGAATACAGAGCACGACAGAAAACAGAAACCCCGTTCCTACGCGCGTGGGTAAGACAGGAAGGGCAAGAAGGACTTATATATATATATGTTAAAAATATAATTACTTACAGCAGAGTGAAATCACTCAAACCAAAGCAAACGCCCAGCTATAAACCTATATACAGAGCCATGTCAAAGCTCTATACTACGATAAGACCAATGGAAACGCCTAACGGGAGGAACCTAATAGCCCTGCTGCACCGCAAAATCAGCCCGCGTACGGCGGAGCATGATGTCCGCCATGGCCCGAGTCAGCGCCACCGACAAGCGCTGACGCCAATATGACGTCCAGGTCCGCGCCGACCATGGGGCCCGCTGGCCCTCCAGGTCCAGCCGGTCCTCCCGGAGCCGGCAACACTCCTTGAAGAAGGCGGAGGTCAGGGGCCCCATGGCCCCAAACTCCTCCAGGACAAAGGGCACCACACGATGGTGCCCGACGTCGCCGTAGGCCAGGAGCTTGGCCCGCTCCGCCCGGTCCGCCGTGTAACCTGCCGTGAGGGAGGCCCCAGCCACGTGGCTAAGAGCCAAGGGCCGCGCCACCGAAACGTCAATAAGCAGATGCCGGCCACCCCCCTCAAAGTCCAGCACCACGATGTCAGGCCGGTGGTTGGGGGAATAGAAGGCAGCGCCATCCGCATCCTCGGACCGGATGTTCGCGTGGGGGAAAACCGACCGAATCATGGCGAGCACCACCGTCAGGAGGACAGTGTGCAAATACAAATACCAATTCTGATTCTGTTGGCCCCCCATGCAGGCAAGGTAGTGAGTCCCCGTGGGATCCAGCGGCTGCCCACAGCTACCACAAGGCCGCCCGGCCGGAACAAGAGGCTGCGGGGCAAATAGCTGGTGCCGGAGCGCCACCGAGTAGTGGCTGGGAGCCAAGGCGAATGGGGGGGCCATGGGAAGAGCACGAAGGTACGCCGAGCCCACACTCCGCAAGGAAAGCGAGAACAGCCACGCACGTCCCTGGGCGTTGAGGTCCGCGAAAAGAGCAATCCAATCAGCCGTGTGCAGAATACCCGCGTAGGTTTTCTGGTGTTTATCGATGACGCGAGCAGGGAATGCGGCGGGAGATTGAACGGAGGCGACCGAGGGAGTGCCGCGAGGGAGGTGGCGCTGTACCGCCTGAGCGGCACGGACGGGAGAACAGGCCTGCTGGATCTCAGCATAGGCCTCCTGGATGGCGGTGACGAAGGGCAAAGGGCTGCTGGGGTCCAGGAGGTCAGGCGCTGCCGTTGCCAAAAGGGGCAGGAGCCGGCAGCTTTCCGCCCACGACTGAGCGACGGAGCCCAAAAAGGCTGCTGGGGCCAGCCGGGCGGCACGAGTCAGACCGCAGCCACCCATCCGTGCAGGCAGGGAGGCAATGCGAATAGCATGTGGCGGGAGGTCGGGGCCCGGGACCAGCTGCGCCAAGGCCGACTGGATGCGTTCGTCGTGGCCCTCGGCGGCCAGCCGGACCTGAGACGGAAGAGCGCCCCGGAGCCAGTGAACGACGCGAGGGTGAGCGCAAAACCACAGAAGCAGACCCTTGGTCTGCGAATCATGAAGGCGCGCAATCAAGGGCAGTACCTCAGTGCGTGCCTCGAGGGCGGCCCGCAGAGCATCGATGACAAACGCGGGGTCGCCAACCGGAACGCCGAGGACATCCAACCCATGGAGGCGCTCGTCCCGGCCCAAGAGCTGGGGCGGAAAGCCGGAGCAATCACCTTGGGGCGAGTACACCGCGCACTTGGCAAGGGTCAACTGGAGGTTGATGTCGGCCACCGCGGTCTGCAGTGCCAGCAGAGCCGCGGTGGTGTCCGGCACAGGGCCCAGCAGGTAGATATCATCCAAGTAGGCCTGAATAGCGACCGCCGGGTGGGCAGCATGGACCGCTTGGAGGCAACCCTGGAGGGGGGCGGCAAAGTACAGGGGTCCCAGGGGGTCCCCTTGCTGGGTGCCCGACCGCGACAGCAGGCCGCCGCGAGTGCCGTCCTCCATGATGTGAACCAGTTGGCCGGGCTGGCCGTAGCACACGGCTGTCCAAGCGTACAAGTCCTCGAAGGACTCCATGACGGCCGCAAACATGCTGGCGCGGGACAGACTGTTGAACGCGTTGTGGCAGTCGACCTTGACGACAGCGTGGGTGGGGTGGGCCTCGAGGTAGGCCTGCACCGAATGGATGAGGATATCCGCCCCGCCTGGAGTCGTCACCCCCAGCTGGGCCGCCACCGAGGTCTCACCCGCTGCGAGGGGCGGGCAGAAAAAGGCACGGAGCTCGGGCGCCTTTTGGCGGCAGATCACTTTGCCCACGAGCTTGCGGAGCACCTCACCGCAGGCGATCGGGCGCACCTTGCCCTCGGGGGGGGCAAGACACCCTTGAGCAGAGCGAGGAGGCGAGCGCCCGCTAACCACTCGCGCGCAGCGGGAGGAACGCGACCAGCCGCCAGGTCAATGAGGGTGTCAAAGAGAATGTCCTCGCCCCCATGCCCCACCAGGACCTCCAAGTGCTCGTAGCGCCAGCCCGACGGCCCGGTAGAGGAAGCCCGCGGGACCTCACGCATCACCTCCAGGAAGCAGTCGCGGTCCAGCCGGAGGGGGGCCGGCAGGGGGTCCGGCACGGGCAGCTGGAATCCGGGCTCCGCAGGGTGAAGAGCCTCCAAGGCCGCCAGGGTAGCCGCATTGGCGGGGGCGAGCTTGGCCATTTCCAAGCGGGTCATGGCCCGGCTGAGCTGCCCCTCGCGGACGAGGCGGATGACGTCGGCGGCCACCCGCTCGAAGTTGACCTCCCCCGACAGCCGGGCCGTGCGCGGGGGCGGCACGCCAAACAGCCCCTCCCAGTCCCCCTGCAGAAAGCGTCGGCAACGGGCAATAACCGCACCCTGGAGGCCGCGCACACCACGCCCGAGAGGGGTGAGGAGCAGGCGGGGGGTCACCATGTGCAGTTTAAAGCCCAGCGGGTCGTCCGGAGCGGCGTGCATGCGCCGGAGAGAAACGATTGCACATTGCGCGAAAAGGCTACGCGCGCGGTGGGGGAGGTCGGTCAGGGTAGACGTCGGGTTGATGGCGCATGCATCCCAGGGACCGTGTCAAGCCAACGCCAACTGGCCGAGTAGTCGGGCGGCGGGGGCTGGGAGCCGGGGGAGCCGAGGCGGGAGGGGGGGAGGGGGCCGGGACTGCTGGCCGGTTGAGGGGCCGTTGAGCAACACAGGCGCGCGCGTGCTGAGCGCGCCCGTGAATGGAGTACACCCGCTGGCAGTGAGCTTCCGGGCACCGGTAACAGCTCATGGCCTGCAGATCCGCCGCGCCGAGATCGGGGTGCACAGCGCGAAGGTGCTGGCAGAGGAGGTTACGGTTGTGGAACACACCCGCACACGGGGACCCCGTGGGAAGCAGCACGGCACACCGGTGAAGGCCGTCGGCGGGCGCTGAGTGGCGGGGAGCGGCGCCAGCAAAGGCAGGACGTGGGGCCTGCGGCGTCTCCCCAGCCGGGCCGGCAGGCGCGCGCACCACGACCCGACCAGCGCCCGGCAGGCCCGCCGGGGCCACGGAGGAGGCAGTGCCCACCGGGGAGACCCCCAGCGGAGGGGGATCGAGAACGCCGGCGCCCCTCCCAGGGGGACTCGCCAGCGCGCCCGCGACCACCCCAGGCCCCGGCAATATATATATTAAAAATATAATTACTTACAGCAGAGTGAAATCACTCAAACCAAAGCAAACGCCCAGCTATAAACCTATATACAGAGCCATGTCAAAGCTCTATACTACGATAAGACCAATGGAAACGCCTAACGGGAGGAACCTAATAGCCCTGCTGCACCGCAAAATCAGCCCGCGTACGGCGGAGCATGATGTCAGCCATGGCCCGAGTCAGCGCCACCGACAAGCGCTGACGCCAATATGACGTCCAGGTCCGCGCCGACCATGGGGCCCGCTGGCCCTCCAGGTCCAGCCGGTCCTCCCGGAGCCGGCAACACTCCTTGAAGAAGGCGGAGGTCAGGGGCCCCATGGCCCCAAACTCCTCCAGGACAAAGGGCACCACACGATGGTGCCCGACGTCGCCGTAGGCCAGGAGCTTGGCCCGCTCCGCCCGGTCCGCCGTGTAACCTGCCGTGAGGGAGGCCCCAGCCACGTGGCTAAGAGCCAAGGGCCGCGCCACCGAAACGTCAATAAGCAGATGCCGGCCACCCCCTCAAAGTCCAGCACCACGATGTCAGGCCGGTGGTTGGGGAATAGAAGGCAGCGCCATCCGCATCCTCGGACCGGATGTTCGCGTGGGGGAAAACCGACCGAATCATGGCGAGCACCACCGTCAGGAGGACAGTGTGCAAATACAAATACCAATTCTGATTCTGTTGGCCCCCATGCAGGCAAGGTAGTGAGTCCCCGTGGGATCCAGCGGCTGCCCACAGCTACCACAAGGCCGCCCGGCCGGAACAAGAGGCTGCGGGGCAAATAGCTGGTGCCGGAGCGCCACCGAGTAGTGGCTGGGAGCCAAGGCGAATGGGGGGCCATGGGAAGAGCACGAAGGTACGCCGAGCCCACACTCCGCAAGGAAAGCGAGAACAGCCACGCACGTCCCTGGGCGTTGAGGTCCGCGAAAAGAGCAATCCAATCAGCCGTGTGCAGAATACCCGCGTAGGTTTTCTGGTGTTTATCGATGACGCGAGCAGGGAATGCGGCGGGAGATTGAACGGAGGCGACCGAGGGAGTGCCGCGAGGGAGGTGGCGCTGTACCGCCTGAGCGGCACGGACGGGAGAACAGGCCTGCTGGATCTCATATATATATTGACCTCCGCCTTCTTCAAGGAGTGTTGCCGGCTCCGGGAGGACCGGCTGGACCTGGAGGGCCAGCGGGCCCCATGGTCGGCGCGGACCTGGACGTCATATTGGCGTCAGCGCTTGTCGGTGGCGCTGACTCGGGCCATGGCTGACATCATGCTCCGCCGTACGCGGGCCGTGATTTTGCGGTGCAGCAGGGCTATTAGGTTCCTCCCGTTAGGCGTTTCCATTGGTCTTATCGTAGTATAGAGCTTTGACATGGCTCTGTATATAGGTTTATAGCTGGGCGTTTGCTTTGGTTTGAGTGATTTCACTCTGCTGTAAGTAATTATATTTTTAATATATATATTGCTTTACCGATGCCTTACTGCCGTCAGTATCGTTGAAAACCCTGAGTTCTGGCCGCCACCTGGTGTCGTTGAAAGCCGGAGCTCTGGCCGCCACCGGTCGGGTGTCGTTGAAAACTGGGGCTTTAGCCGCTACCGTCGACAGCCCAACACCACGGGATCGCTGCTGATCCCGCCAAGTATTCCTTACTGGCCGCTCGCCGTCTAGGTCGTCGTTGAATCCCTTGCGGGATTGCCGCCGACCTGTCCAGCGGTCGTTGAATAACGGAACCTCTATCTACACCAAGCTCCGCCTTGGTCTTCCTAACTGGCTACACTAGCTCTCTCTGCGAGAGTTAGCTAACCATTGAAGCCAGCAACACAAACCTCCGATAACCAGTGTAACGAACCCAGATTTACACCTAAACCTGAGCTACGTCGCGAAAGATCAACTGTGCCGGTAGTAGGAAGAATCAAGGTGGCCTAATGCAGATTGCGCTTCACGACAGGGGTCGTGAGATATCTGGCACCGCGGCTTGATGCCAAGCTAATTAATACACACTTATAATGGCTAGCAAGACCAATTACAAATGGATAAGTGCCCCAGGTTTAATGTGTAGGCTTCATCGCACTTTACATTCATCGAACCAAGAGGACGAGACTCTCGTCCTCGGACCAATTTCACCTAGGTCTGCCACCAAGCTGGCGAGAGGCGCCGACATGGCGCCGACCTTCCAGAGAACTCCGAAACATGCAGTCCACACAAGATCCTCGGGTCGACATCGACCCTCGCCAGGCTACAGAATCCACGCATGAGTACAATATCTCAACCAGCTATAAAGTACGCAGCACCGGCCCCTAGAAGATCGCATACATCAACCTAGGCCCAAAATAACTGGTCCGAATCACACAAACTATCATAAAGTTCCATACAAAAGTCCTGACCAAGGGACAATTCCCAAATTAAGTCCCGAAATGAGTCCCAAAGTCCTACGGACTATGACAACAAGCCAAAATACATAATTTATTCCATTGTTGCGCCCGTTCCAAGGGTCGGGCCCGCAACACGTGCCAAATCAGAATATTCCCTACTAGTCTGAGGTGGCAGGAGGTGCCTGCCAGCTAGGGCTTGTGGTCAACGTGGATGACCGCCCCCCTCCAGTATACCGGCTTCCCGGGCCCCCTGCGCTCTGCTGGAGCTGAAGGTAGGTCGGCCATAGCTCGCGTCGCCGCTGTTGCTGGGCCAGGGTCAAGTCGTCGTCCAGCGTGAAGCGAGTCCTCGAGAGCTTCTTGCGGCATCTAAGGAATGCCAGCTTGTCCGACATGTGGTGAGGAGCACGGGTGCCGGGCCAGCCTTACCCCGCGCGCGGGGGAGGCGGACAGCCGACATCCGCAGCCTCACCAGTGAGTTTCATGGGGGCAAGAATGTCGCGCTTAAATGCCATGAGAAGAGTCCTCGAGGTCTCACCTGCCGGCTGGTCGAAGTGCTTGACGATGACATTGTGGCTGCGCTGGGTGATGTCGGCCTCCTCGCGAAGGTCGAGGGCTTGTTGTTGCTTGAGCTGTGCCGCGATGGTGGAGGTGGTGGAGGTGGTATGATGCTTAAGCAAGTCCGCCCAGGTGGAGGGAGCATCACTGGCCGGGCCAGCAGATGCCGGGTGGGCAGCGATGTCCTTCACCGCCTACTAGGTGGTGAGGCCGGCGGTGTCATGCAAGCACTCAAGGGCGGTGGCGGTGGCTTGGAGGCGCTGGTCGAGGTCGAGGAGCTGGGGCGCCTTGATGTCGGCAGTGGAGGCGGAAATGGCGGTGGAGGTGGAGGCGCGACGGTGGTCGAAAGGTGAGGAAGTTCAGTAGCCCAAGCGTGCCGCCCATTGCTGCCACATCGGCGGCAAGGGGGGTCACGTGCTGCTGAAAGGCTTCCGTAAGGATGGAACGGAGTGTGGAGGCGGAGATGGATGGAGCCCAGATCTCGCCATCAGAGCGCATGAGAAGGGAGTTGAGGATCAATCGAATTGAGGGTCAATCTATTGGATGGTGCTTTTTGTCGTAACACGGCTTCCCTGTACTATGCACGATGCATGCAACATACATCCATGAACGTTAAGCCAGCCATAGTTTTTAATGTCCACGGCTCCACATATCCACCTCTATTCATTTTCATCATCTTGAACTACTCAACAAACATGGATAAGATGACAGCAGGCTCGAGCTACCGTGGTCCTACGAGGTAGCCATGGCTGACGGCGGCGCTCATAACTTTCACGTTTGAGCCAAGATATCAGCTGTGAATATCACTATCGCTTCGTCTTTCTAAGACGCACATATGCTGATTTAATTTTCCGAAGCTATTACGCAATATATGACGAGCAAACGCTCCTCGACGCAACGCAGTTTGGCGGATGCGCTCGGCCATGAAAATACGTCTGCAGCTCAGGCTGCAGCTTCGTTCTCAGGTCTGCATGGCATGCAGGCAGCGGTGACACTAGAAGTCGCGCACTGGTGGTCGCCCCGCACCCTCCCGGGCTCACTGCCTCGCCATCGGCATCGCCTAGCTGACCCTAAACGCACCCGCTCAGCCGACAAAACAGGAGGGTCTTCACGCCCCACAGAACCGCGCTTTCGGCCCAAACCTTTTGAAAGGTCGATGATCACGACTGGACCAACATGTCCCCGGCAACTGCCCTGCATTGCCTCTTCTACGGGGACTACGCCTCGCTTTACGACCTGTGCCTCCATCTCCATGATGTCCATCAATCGCCTCATCACCTCGGACGGCGACTGCTGGCACAACATCAGCAATCTGTTCGGCCGGTGCACCCGCCCCCAACTCCAGCACACCATCCTCAACTCCCTTCTCATGCGCTCTGATGGCGAGATCTGGGCTCCATCCATCTCCGCCTCCACACTCCGTTCCATCCTTACGGAAGCCTTTCAGCAGCACGTGACCCCCCTTGCCGCCGATGTGGCCGCAATGGGCGGCACGCTGGCTACTGAACTTCCTCACCTTTCCACCACCGCCGGCCGCCTCCACCTCCACTGCCATTTCCGCCTCCACTGCCGACATCAAAGCCCAGCTCCTCGACCTCGACCAGCGCCTTCAAGCCACCGCCACCGCCCTTGAGTGCTTGCATGACACCGCCGGCCTCACCGCCTAGGCGGTGAAGGACATCGCTGCCCAGCCGGCACCTGCTGGCCCGGCCAGTGGTGCTCCCTCCACCTGGGCGGACTTGCTTAAGCATCACACCATGGTGGAGGTGCACCTCCATGCCACCTCCATGCACCATAGCGGCACAACTCAAGCAACAAGCCCTCGACCTTCGTGAGGAGGCCGACATCACCCAGCGCAGCCACAATGTTATGCATCGTCAAGCACTTCGACCAGCCGGCAGGTGAGACCTCGACGAGCCTTCTTACGGCATTTAAGCGCGACATTCTTGGCCCCAAGCAACTCACTGGTGAGCTGCGGATGTCGGCTGTCCGCCTCCCCTGCGCGCGGGGAGTTGGTGGCCGCAAGTTTGCTCAGTTGGCCAAGCATTCCAAGTGAGCAAACTTTCGGCGCGCAACGCGCGGCTTGTTCAGGAACTACGGCAAATCGAAAAATGCCTAGGCACTTTTGGATTCGCCTAGGCTAAATTTTTTCAGGAGTAGATCTGAACAAAAAATGCCTAGGCTAAATTTTTTCAGATCTAGTCCTGAAAAACTTTAGCCTAGGCATTTTTTGTTCAGATCTAGTCCTGAAAAAATTTAGACTGTAGGCATTTTTTTCTGAACAGCCGCGCATCAGTCGCAACTACCGTAGTAGCGAGGCATTTTATGCGTGCTCGACTGCTCGGCATTTTGGGTTTAACGGACTGCACTGCACTTCGAATTCAAACATGCAGGTGAAAGCAACTGTTGAACACGTTTTAAGGTGAGCTCGGTGGGTGAGAACAAGCGGAAATGGCTGCCACAATGGGCACCAAAACCATGCAATTATGCGGGGGTGGTTGCAAAAACATGGTTGGCCCAGTCCACAAGTGCACGTGCGGCAAGTGGATGCATGTTTTTTGTGGCGTCGGCGTGGGAGAAGAGGGTTTTGGACAGACAATTCTGTGCAAGGAATGCTGCGGCGATACGAAGGTCGCCAGGAAAGTCCCTCCGGATGACCTGGGCAATCAGCTTGATAACGCGAAAGGAATCGACAAGAGGGCTGCTAATGACAAAGAAGCCCACTCTGATGGGGAAGAAGATGCTGAGGAGGCTGAGGATAAGGCCCTTCTAGCTGGGGACATGGCCAGATTGGAAGGAACTGACCTTGACGAACTGGACCGTGCCGTTTTAGGTGGGCAAATGAAGCCCATGACAACTAAGGAGCAAGCCGGGACGGCGACCAATGTATTCAAGGGCACCAGAAAGCAGGTACAGGGCGAAGTATTTTTGAAATCAGGACAGGCTGCCTGCTGCGGACTTTCGTTTTGCGGTATATAGCGGTCATGCATTCGCGGGAACTCGCAGGTTTCTTTAGCGCAGCGTCCTTCAGTTAGTGATTCCTTTTTGCACTTCAATCTCTGCGGTGCTGCCACCACGCGGTTTGCACAGGGATGTGCTGGAGATGAGGGAGGTGACGGCGATGTCTATGCCAAGTGCGATGGTGATGGCGACGGTGATAGCGATGGGGATAGCGACGGCGATGGTGATGCCGATGGCGTCGCAAATCAGCAGCAAGATGGGAAGGCATCCGATACGTCCCATGAAACGAGAAATCAGGTAAAGAACGGCATAGTATGAAATCACGACATCATGGCGACTTTAGTTAGTGGCTGTATTGCAAATTTGTAAATTGCGGGGGGCAGCTTTCGAAATGTTTCTTTGTTGCTGCATGTTTATATGTGCATGACGTATGTGCATTCATGCATTATGTGCAATCATTCATTGGTGCTGCCGGAACGCGTTACTTGTTACAGGGATGTGCCGGATTTGAACAAGGCGACAGAGATGCCGACACCAAGGTCGATGGTGGCGGCGATCACGTTGATGGTCAAACCGATGCCGATGCCAGTGACCATGGCCATGCCCACGGCGATGCCAAGGGCAATGAACATGGCCATCAACATGCCCATGGCAGTGGCCAGGGAGTGGCTGCGGGTGATACACTGCTGCGTTCAGCTGACATCAACCGGGATTGTTCTGGGACAGCACCTACCATCGAGCGCGGCTCCATCTTTGCAAGTGCACGACCCCAAGCGACATACGTAGTCGTTTCAGTGGTTGAAGGTGCAGGCTTCTTCATGGCCAAAACCACAGTCTCCAACCTGAAGAACCTTTAGCATCGCTTGAGTCAGCGCCCCATCATTGATGGATTGAGCCCTTTTGTGTTTGTCAAGCTCCCCCTTGATGGCAAAGGCATGCCTTTCACCCAAGCTCTTGACGTAAACGGCAAGCCCTACGCGATGCCACCTGGGCCAGCTAGGGATGCCACCTTGGCAAATGGTGAAGGTCTCTTGGCCACGCTTGATGTGCAGCAGTTCTCCAAGTATCCGGCTGCGTTCTGCCGTGTGGGCAATGATTCAGCCCCTTTTCCTTTCGATGAGGCACCGCGATGGCAGTCTTCTCGCCCTGCAAAGGTGCCCAAGCTGGCATCACCCGTGCCAGCATCTCCAGCTGCCAGGCGTGCATCACTCACGCCAGGAAAGCCGGCTGCCCACAGGCGTGCATCCCTCGTGCCAGAATCGCCTGCCAAGCGTGCTTCACTCACACCGGAACTGCCAACTGGCAAGCATTCCCGCAAGGATAGAAAAGCATTCGTGGATCTTACGAACACAGAGACAGAATCCAAGCCTACAAAAAAGCCTAAGTCAGAAGACTCACTTGGTGGCATGGGCGACGACAGCATGGGCAAGGGCAAGGGTAGCGAGGGCAAGGGCATGGGCTGCACTGGCACGCAGGGTGCAAACATGGGCATGTTTGGCATGCAGGGCATGAATAGCATGGGCACAGATGGCACGAGTATGGTTGGCATGGGTATGAATGGCACGGGAATGGGTGGCATGGGCGGCATGGGCGGCATGGGCAGCATGGGTGGCATGGGCATGGGCATGATGGGCAGCATGGGCAGCATGGGCAGCATGGGCAGCATGGGCATGGGCATGGGCATGGGCATGGGCATGGGCATGGGCATGGGCATGGGCATGGGCATGGGCATGGGCATGGGCATGGGCATGGGCATGGGCATGGGCATGGGCATGGGCATGGGCATGGGCATGGGCATGGGCTTGGGCATGCCAGGGCATGGGCATGGGCATGGGCATGGGCATGGGCATGGGCATGGGCATGGGCATGGGCATGGGCATGGGCATGGGCATGGGCATGGGCATGGGCATGGGCATGGGCATGGGCTTGGGCATGCCAAGCATGGGGGGAATGGGGGGCATGGGGGGAATGGCGGGCATGGGGCCGGGCATGATGGGGGGAATGGGCATGGCAAACTGCAAATTAAAGGAAAATTAAGAATGGCATTACCAAAGTGCTTACAATATGTATCATGACTCAGCTGCAAATGGTGTGAGCTTGCATGAATTATTACTTGTTTCACTGAAATTATTCCAAGGAGTTGTTACAACTGGCATGGCATTTGTTTACAATCAAAGGCTGCCTCCCAAGCTCAGGCAGCCAGGAATTCAGGCTTTTGTACTAGACCAGCGGGAATAAGGGGGGGGGGGGGGGGGGGGGGGGGTTTGACGGAATAATTGAATGGGCTAGGCCAAAAGGCTAATTGTATGTAGTTATTTCGTTGATTTTACGTTACTTTGTGAGTTTGGCACCCAAGTGAGCAAACTCTTGGCCAACTGAGCAAACTCTAGGCCACCAACTCGGGGTAAGGCTGGCCCGGCACCCGTGCTCCTCATGCACCTTTAAGTACATGTCGGACAAGCTGGCGTTCCGCTTAAATGCCGCAAGAAGCTCTCGGAGACTCGCTTCACGCTGGACGACGATTTGACCCGGCCTGGCCCAGCAACAGCGGCGACGCGAGCTATGGCCGACCTACCTTCAGCTCCGGCAGGGCGCAGGGGGGAAGCCGGTATACTGGAGGGGGGCGATCATCCACGTTGACCACAAGCCCTGGCAGGCACCTCGACCTGCCACCTCAGACTAGGGAATATATACCAGCAGTGTAGATTAGTCAGGCTGAGCCTAGCATGTGGCCCCCGCGCATGTGCGCCCATATAATGGCCCCCATGGATGATGCCTTCCGAATTTAGCCACGCCTTGCCTATAATGGGACCTCCCATGGATGTTACATTAAGAATTTAGCCATGCTATGCCTATGCAGAGAGATGCTCTCTGTCGAGAAGCCATGCCCTATAGCTCTTGTATAGCCATGACTTGTATAGACACGAGCCACGAGCCACGAGCCACAAGGTAGCCATGGCTGACGGCGGCGCTCATAACTTTCACGTTTGAGCCCCGAATTCAGCTGTGGCTATCACAATCGCTTCGTCTTTCTTCGTGCTGATATAATTTTCCGAAGCTATAACGCAATATATGACGAGCAAACGCCCTTTGCCGCCACGCAGCCTGGCGGCTGCGCTCGGCAATGAAAGTCCGTCTGCAGCTTCGGCAGCAGATTCGCCCTCAAGCCCGGAAGGCAGCGGTGACACTAGTCGTACACTGGTGGTTGCCCAGCCCCCTCACGGGCTTGCCTCGCCCTCTGCATCGCCTGAGCCTAAACGCAGCTGCCCTGAGGATCCGGCGCCCCCTGCCGAGCCGGGCTGGAAAGAAATCGACTTTGACGCCAAATCAGCCGCATGGTGGACACACTGCAACGCAGCTCCCACCCATTTTATGAGCGCCGACGGTGTTCTACGGGTCGCGCACCTCGCTTCTTGCCCTGTGCCGGCACCTTCAATGACGACCTCGGTCGCCTCACTCCGCCTGGCCGCGTGGTCGGTACTTACATGCCGGATCTGCCCAGCCTCCCCCGCCCCCGCCTTCAGCTCATCGCCCTCTGCTCCCTCCTCGGGCGCTCTGTCGCCGAGATCTGGGCCCCCACTTCCATGAATTCCACCTCCGAAATCCGCTCCATCATCAACCAGGCCCTCGTGCAGCACGTGACCCCCCTCGCCGCAGATGTGGCGGCCATGGGGGGCACGCTGGCTGCCGAGCTTCCCCTCCTCTCCTCCACCACCACCGCCACCTCCAAGCTCCTCGCCTCCACCTCCACTACAACCGACGCCCTCACCGCCCAGCTCCTCGCCATCGACAAGCGCCTGCAGGACAATGCCATATAGCCATCGAATGCCTGCAGAACACCGCCGGCATCACCGCCCAGGCGGTGAAGGACATCGCCGCTCGGCCAGCCCCTGCTGGCCATGCCGGCGATGCTCCTCCCATCCCGACCTGGGCGGACATGCTTAAGCAGCACGCCACCTCCACCACCTCCGCCGTCGCCGCCCAGCTTAAGCAGCAGACGCTGGACCTCCGCGAGGAGGCCGAGCTCGCCAAGCGCAGCCTTAACGTCATAGTCAAGCACTTCGACCCGCTGCAGGACGAGACCCCCGAGACCCTTGCCATGGCGTTTGAGAACAAAATCCTTGTCCCCATGGCTATCACTGGTAAGGGCAAGCCGCGGGGGGTGACCCGCCTTCCCCGCTCGCGGGGTAAGGCCGGCCCCTCCCCCTTGCTCCTCACCTTTGACACCATGGCGGATAAGATGGAGTTCCTCAAGTGTCGCAAGCGGCTTGGGGGGACCGCCTACACGCTGGACGACGACTTGACCTTGACGCAGCAACGACGGCGACGGGAGCTATGGCCGACCTACCTCCAGCTTCGGCAGACGGCGGGGCAGAAGCCGGTCTACTGGAAGGGGGCGGAAATCTACGTCGCCCACAAGCCCTGGCAGGCGACCCCTGCCGCCCCAGCCACCCCAGCCACCTCAGCCACCCCAGCCTAGGGAATATATAGCAGTAGTGTAGACTAGAAAGCTTAGTGACGTGGCCATGTATGCCTACGTGATGGGCCCACACCCGCCCTTGCAATAGCCGTAGCAATTTCGAGTCATGGCTTTGCCCATGCAGGGAGTTACTCTCTGCTGAGAGGCCATGTGTACCCCAGCTATAGCCCTAGCCACATACCAGTCATACCTTCCACCCCATATGTCATGCAGGCCTTCTAGGCCCTCTCCTCAAGCCGCCTTGTGTGCCTGTGCTTGTTTAGGAGGCATGAACCATCATGGAGGTGCAGGTGCACCTAGTGCACCCAGAGCAGGTGATAGTTGTACATCCTACACCTGCAGGTTGTCGCCCTGATTGTATTACAAACCCATAGACACCCCCGTGCTATTCATCAACGGCCAGCGCACGACGGCGCAGGCTCCTAACAAGCGGCACAAGTCGGGCCGTACCAGGCCCGCCCCAGCTGCGTCATCATCGTCTACGCACGTCCCGGGTAATAATGGATGCCGCCCGGTAAGGGCACACCCTCGCGGCCTCGCGGTACAATAGGCTTTGGGCACAGCCTTTATAAACAAGCCCCTTTCCATCCTCATGTCGCACCGTGCGAGCATGATCAGGATGCAAGGTCGCCAGGCACGCCACGGTCAACCTTCCCGCCAATTTACTAGCCTCACACGCCTCCTAGCCCGCCTTGAGCGGGATGAGGCCCAGTCGACACGCCGGCGACCCCAGCCAGGACGGAGACGACGCATATCCGTCCTGAAAGAAAGCCTCCATGCGTTGACAAGCATGTCCGGGAATGGGTTTTTGGCATTTTTAGACCCCTGAAAATGAGAAAAATCATACCTCACAGGCCACAACTCCAAATGCCCCCAACCAAGATGCTAGGAGTATCTACACTTCAAGGGCTTTCAGAAAATGCAATAATATTACGGGTCCATTCAGTGCTTTGCAAGATATTTACTGCCAAAGTTGGACAAAAGACGATCATTTTCAGGCAAGGGAAATCCCCTTAGTAGTTTACCCCTGCAGGGAGGGTTCTAAAAAATTATTCTGGGGTTGGACAATGTCAATAGATAGTGCCACCATGCTTTCCTTGGGTCAGACCGCACGGATAGCCCATCTGACCTATATAATGCGCTCACTTACGTGTGTGGGTTACGGGCGCGTAAGCAGCCATCCATGAAATGCCACACACTTATGCATTGTATACAGCCACATAGGACTGTAAAAAGTGCTGGGAAACAAAGAAGTGCTAAACCAGCACTAACGGAATGGCATCCTCCAAAGAAACACCACAAACTGAGCAGATTTGGGGCTAATAGCACTCATACAGCAGGCATGGAAACCTGCTCCAAGAGGCACTGATACACTCGTGTAAAATGGATGTATAAACGACAGATTCCCGTGCAAACGACATGCAAACACGTTGCCGTACCTGGCTTGATCACGACCTTTCCGGGTTCTGCTGGCCGGGACCCTCATATCTCACACTGGCTAATGCTTTCCAGGCATAGGCCGCCATAGCCGCATAATGCATGCATCCGACATGATTACCAGGTTGATGTTCTGTGCAAAGATGACCTATAAATGCATCCGAATTCACAGGGACGCTGCTGCGGATGTCCCGTACCAAAACTGGGTGCTCGGGCTGGCGCAGACTGCCGGGCCATAAGAAGAAAATCGAAATATGGCATGCCATTACTCATCTGGTACTGACGACCAAGAAAGCAGTAATGTCCTACCTGTATTTTACCAATGCTATACATCTGGCCACCCCTGACCTACGAAAATCACGCATCATCATTCTGAGCAACATTCTGAACCATTACAAGCCGCGAGACGCAAAATTTCCTTGATAACGGCACGCTAGCAGCCATATCTCGTTACGCGCGCGCGCGAGTGAAAATTTCCCGCCAAAGTCACGTGATACTGTCTCAATACACGTTGTATTTACCAGGCTATGGCGAATATTACCCCCAAACCTATGCATCACCTTCGTCCTTAAGTGTTCCCAGACCCACCGGACCACTGACATCCGTCACAGGTGGCGCGGCGCTCCGGGAATTGAGCGCCGCGCCACCGGGAGTCAAACAGTGCGATATATCGCACTGTTTCCGGACTATGGGTTAACCCCAATCGCCACCCTCCCCCCCCCCCCCCCCCCCCCACCCCCACCCCCACCTCCAGCACTACCCTTCTCCACCCCCACCCCCACCCCCACCCCCCCGCTAATAGGGCAACGGCCCATTCTTGGTATTGCAAGTTTTAACGTGCGCACCCTCCCTGCAGATCCTTCTACGAGCGGCGGCACCCCAGCACGCCAACGCGTCGACGAGCTGATCGCCCTGTGCGCCGACAACAAGATCGCTGTTCTTGGAGTCCAGGAGCACCGACGCACCGTTGACCCTCAGCACGCGGTCAACGGTCTGCTGGTCGACGACCTGCGGGCAGGCTGGCGGTTCCACTATGGTGGCGGCGACGCGCCGGGCCAAGGTGGTGTGGGCCTCTTGTGCTCGCCGGCAGCATCAGAGCAGCTCCAGTCCATCGTGCTGCGGTCCCCGCGTGTGCTAGTGGCCACTTTTTCGGCCACTGAGGGCCATTCACACCACACGCTAACCGTTATCGTGGGATATGCACCACATGCGGGTCGAGCTCAGGCGGAACGTGAGGCCTTCTTCGACGCCCTCAAGGAGGAGGAGGCCAACATCCCAGCTCGGCACTTCCTGGTTATGCTGCTCGACGCCAACGCCACGCTGCCAGTTGGCACTGGGGGCGCTCAGTATTCCCCAACCAACACGACAGCCAACGGTAACACGCCTTTATTTGCGAATCTGCTGGCAGAATCTGCGCTGGTTGCATGCAATGCTTCTTTCGCACGCCCCGCTGAGCAGCTGGCCACCTTTTTTGGGCCGTCGGATCGGGTGGTGTGCCTTGATTATGTCTGCGTACGTCGGGCTCAGCGCCCCTCAGTTGTCGATGCTCGCGTCCTGCAAGATTCTGTCAGCACGGTGGAATCTGATCATCGTCTCGTGCTCGCTCGCATCAGATTGCGGTTTCCTGGGGTGAAACCGTCGCGACAGCTGGCACCTCAGCCAGATCTGAAAGTGCTCCGGATTGTGCTGAAGGATGCCGACAAGATGTCAGCAGAAGAGCAGGCCGCTATGTCGCACAGGGATGATTTCCTGGCCGTATTCGACGCCGGGGCAGCCGACAGCAGTTACACGCCATTCCGCCGCCGGGGGATATTTCAGTGATCCTCCGTGGTGTCGCCGCCAAGTATCGCCTGGCTGCCCGCACCCTCCCACCTTGCCTCCGCGTCGGCAGCTTGCTGTCCACCGTCACGCACCGACAGTGGTCGCCGCCAGGCAGATGCTCCGCCGCAACAGAGATCCGATCGCCAAACCTGGGCTGCAAGCAGCTCTGAGGGCCGCCTACGAGCAGGCTGAGAAGGCAGATGCTCAGCAGATGGTCAAGGACCTGCGCAGCTGCCAGCAGAAGCACGACGGCAAGGGGGCCTGGTTCTGGTACAAGCGCCTCGGGCACCCGGACGGCCTCGGCCGGCCCCACCGCCACGACGTCCCCGGCGCCCCAGCCAAGCGGCTTCGTACCTGGGCCACGGCCACGGCCGAGGTCGTGGGGACAGCTGCGCCGCCCCCACCCCTGCTCCCAGCCGCCGCCGCCCGCCCGGCCGCCCTGGCCGGCCCCGCTGGGCCCCCTGCCCCGCCTAGGTCAGCGGCGGACTACCTAGTCCCCCCGCTGGTCGGCCCACTTGGCGACCCGTCTGACATGCCTCCTTTCACCTCTCGCGAGGTCACGGAGGCGGTCCAGCGCCTGCGTTATGACGCAGCCACCGGCTCTGACGAGATTCCGGCCGCAGTTGTAAAACTTGCAGCCGAATTCGAGGACACAGGTGTTATGCTGCTCTTCCGGGACATCTGCAACCGCCTTCTGCTGTCGTCGCAACCACCTCCAGCGGCCTGGCAACACAGTTTTCGCACGATGCTGTACAAGAACAAGGGGTCGCCTGCCGACCCCGGCAACTACAGAGGGGTGTGCATTCAAAGTGCCCCCCTCAAGCTTCTTATGCGGCTCATCCTGAACCGCCTGCGCACGGCCCTGGACGGTCACCTCAGCGAGACTCAGCACGGCTTCCGTTCAGGTCGCAACACAGTACAGGCGCTCTTCGCTACTCGCCGACTGGTGGAGGAACTGCAACGCCTTCAGCCTGGTGAGTCCCCTTTGCACCTTGTGCTGGTGGACTTCATCAAAGCCTTCGATTCGGTTTTCTGGCCTGCGCTTTGGGACATCCTCGAGTTGTTCCGGATCCCCCGCCCCCTGATTGCTGTCATCCGCAACCTGTATGAAGGGTCCACCACTTCGGTGCGCACTTCTTACGGGACCACGCCCCCATGCCCTTTACAGAAGGGTGTGTGGCAGGGCTGCGTGCTGTCGCCCTACCTGTTCATTATTGTTGTCGAATACGTAATGATTCAGGCGCGCAAGCGATTTGCCCGCATCGTGGGCAGGGAACCAGGAGTGCAGGTTGCTAACAAATTCTGGCATGGCGGTGCGGACACGGAGATTCGGCTAGCAGACATCATTTACGCAGACGACACCACCCTCTTCGAGGACACTGAGCACGTGCAGACATGGCTTGACTGCCTGGCTCTCGAGGCCCGTGCAGTGGGGCTTGAGGTCAGCAAGAAGACAGAGGCCCTGGCGGTTGGGCTCACCAACTCAGCGCCGCCCCTCTATCTCCTAGACGGCTCTCGAGTCCTGTATCGGGACCGCGTTAAGCTGCTGGGCAGCCTGCTCCCTAGCTGCGAGGTTGATGTGGACCATCGCATCTCCCTCGCCTGGCACGCTTTACGCCAGTACCGGGCCCTGTGGCGCAAGCCCCTGGGCAAGATCGAGAAACAGGACCTGTTCAAGGTCCTCGTCCTTCCTGTTCTCACGTATGGCGCCGAGACGTGGACCCTCACCGCCGACCTGGCCCGCAAGCTGGACGGCGCGGTCACCAGCATGCTGCGTTCCATTTTCAGAGTAGGATATGCTGCTCATGTCCGCAATGAGGACCTGTACCAGGGCATGCCCTATATCACCAGCACCATTAAGCAACGCCGCCTGCAGCTAGTAGGGCACCTAGCTCGCACCAACCAGGTAGACACCTCTCGTGGCCCCCCCGCAGGACTGCGACCAGCCCAGCCTGGCCGGCACCTCCTGACGTGGGCTGGGCCCAGTGATGTTAGACGCCGCAAGGCCCGCACCTTCAAAGAACAGCTAGTAGAGGACATGGGGGGCCTAGGCCTCTCCGTGATTTGGAAGAAGATGATGGACAAGGCCAAGTGGGCCCAGGTCATAGAGGACAACGAGCCCCCCCCAGTGGGGAAGCGCCCGCGTGTGCAATCCAACGGGAGGCACGCCAGATAGCTCCCCCTAGGGCAGCGTGCGGCTGCCTAGATAGATGTGGTAGTTAGAATGCTGTTAGATAGATGTAGTATGTAGCCAATGTAGATAGATTAGACCGGTAGGACTGTTTGCACCCATCCATCCATCCATCGGGGTTAATGCTCCGTGACTCCCCAACGGGAGCACGAGTCTAATTAATTAATTAATTAATAGATGCCCCTTTCTCAGGGCTATGTGATACATATGCTCCCCACGGAGCTATGATTTTAATTAATTAATTAATTAATTGTTTAGCCATGATGATCTTCCCCCACATGACAGGCTCCCCCTTAGCTGGGCATAGCTGTTCAGCCCGTCTCACGGTGCGAGACTGAACAAGTCTCGCGTGCAGACACGTGTGTAGTACTCCTACACACAGATCTCGAGTGATTTATCTAGTACCAAATCCGAAAGGCTTGCATCACTCCCCGGACAGGAGAACTTTTGCGGATGACTGTAGGTGTAAGTTGGCGATGCCATGGTAACCGGAGACGTCCGTCCTATAGTCAGCAAAATTGGTGCGAGAGGTCCCCAGTTCGATTCCGGTCGGATTCATTTGCAGATCGCGTTTTCCGCGTTTTCCGCGGCCCGGCACTGAACGCAAAGGTTTTCACCTTTGCGGAGTGTCTGATCAGAAAATAGCTTGATAGATCATGGGAGTGCAGGTGCCCTGGCGCACCTAGAGCAAGGTTAGCTTACATTCCCACCCTTGCAGGAAGTAGCCCAGAGCTAGTGTATTAAAAGCCATATGCCCCTTCTCAGGGATATTAATTAATTAATTAATTATCAACATCACTCCGTTGGGAGTAGATGTAGCACATAGCCCTGAGAAGGGGCATATGGCTTTTAATACATTCTAGGCTACTTCATGCAAGGGTGGGAATGTAAGCTACCCCTGCTCTAGGTGCACCAGGGCACCTGCACCCTCATGGTCTATCACGCTATGCCCGGGTAAGGGGGGAGCATGCCTGTGAGGGAGGAAGATCATCATGGCTATACAAGAGCTAGGACATGGCTGCTCGACAGAGAGCATCTCTCTGCATGGCATAGCATGGCTAAATTCTTAATGCAACATCCATGGGGGTCCCATTATAGACAAAGCATGGCTAAATGTTGAAGGCATCATCCATGGGGGCCATTATGGGCGCACATGCGCGTGGGCCACATGCTAGGCTAAGCCTTACTAATCTACACTACTGGTATATATATTCCTAGTCTGAGGTGGCAGGAGGGGGCTGCCAGGGCTTGTGGTCAACGTGGATGACCGCCCCCCTCCAGTATACCGGCTTCCCCCTTGCGCTCTGCCGGAGCTGAAGGTAGGTCGGCCATAGCTCGCGTCGCCGCTGTTGCTGGGCCAGGGTCAAGTCGTCGTCCAGCGTGAAGCGAGTCTCCGAGAGCTTCTTGCGGCATTTAAGGAACGCCAGCTTGTCCGCCATGTACTTAAAGGTGAGGAGCACGGGTGCCGGGCCAGCCTTCCCCCGCGCGCGGGGGAGGCGGACAGCCGACATGTCCAGCTCACCAGTGAGTAACATGGGGGCAAGAATGGCGCGCTTAAATGCCTCAAGAAGGCTCGTGGAGGTCTCACCTGCCTGCTGGTCGAAGTGCTTGACGATGACATTGTGGCTGCGCCGGGCGATGTCGGCTTCCTCGCGAAGGTCGAGGGCTTGTTGCTTGAGTTGTGCCGAAATGGTGGAGGTGGTGGAGGTGGTGTGTTGCTTAAGCAAGTCCGCCCAGGTGGAGGGAGCATCGCCGGCCGGGCCAGCAGGAGCCGGCTGGGCGGCGAGGTCCTTCACCGCCTGGGCGGTGAGGCCGGCGGTGTCATGCAAGCTCTCAAGGGCGTTGGCGGTGGCTTGAAGGCGTTGGTCGAGGTCGAGGAGCTGGGCTTTGATGTCGGCAGTGGAGGCGGAAATGGCAGTGGAGGTGGAGGCGGCAGCGGCGGAAATGTGAGGAAGTTCAGCAGCCAGCGTGCCACCCATTGCTGCGACGTCAGCAGCAAGGGGGGTCACGTGCTGCTGAAAGGCTTCCGTGAGGATGGAACGGAGGGTGGAGGCGGAGATGGATGGAGCCCAGATCTCGCCGTCAGAGCGCTGGAGAAGGGAGTTGAGGACGGCGTGCTGGAGTTCGGGGCGGGGGCAGCCAAGCATGGCGCGGCCTAGCCAGGGGCTGCCGTTGGTGCAGAGGAGGCGACCTTGGTCGGAGAGATGGATGCACAGGTCGTAAAGCGAGGCGTAGTCCCCGAAGCCAGGAAGATGCAGTCCATAGCATCGTAAGGAGAAATGTTGTTCCAGTCGTGATCATCGACCTTGAAAGGGTGGGGCCGAAAGCGCGGTTCCGAGGGGCGGGACCATCCTGTTTTGTCGGCTGGGCGGGTGCGTTTCGGGTCAGGGATATGTGCTACATGTACTCCCAACGGAGTTATGTTCCTAATTAATTAATTAATACTCGAGCTACCGTGGTCCAGATTCTCCCGATTTCTGGCCTGCGCTGGTTGTCTCCTTGACAATAGCAGGTATGCTGATTTTGAAAAAGGTTGTGGGCTCAGCATTTTTGTTCGAATGATCGCCAGAACTTTATATCGCAAAGCACCTTGGTTACCTAGGACTGCTGTCCTCTGCCCAGCATTTATTGTCTTCTTCCCAATATCAATAAGTTATATTCAGGCACTGAACGCACATGGTTTTCACCTTTGCGGAGTGCCAGATCAGAATATACGCTTGGCTGATTTCGATAGTACCGGCTACGCCCCCTTCTAATAAAGAAGGATCCAGCCATGTTCAGCCCGTCTCACGTTTCGAGACTGAACAAGTCTCGAGTGGACACGTGTGTAGTACTCCTACACACAGATCTCGAGTGATTTATCTAGTACCAAATCCGAAAGGCTTGCATCACTCCCCGGAAAGGAGAACTTTTGCGGATGACTGTAGGTGTAAGTTGGCGATGCCATGGTAACCGGAGACGTCCGTCCCATAGTCAGCGAAAGTTGGTGCGAGAGGTCCCCAGTTCGATTCCGGTCGGATTCATTTGCAGATCGCGTTTTTCCGCGTTTTCCGCGGCCCGGCACTGAACGCACATGGTTTTCACCTTTGCGGAGTGCCTGATCAGAAAATGATCAGAATATGGCCCTGGGCCAACAAGACAAAATAGTATCCATCATTTGTGTAGCTCCCCTTGAGCAACAGGTCACCGGTGGCAGCCGGCCCATGTCACCTTCCAAAAAGAGGACACTAGTACAATATTGAGGCTGATAAGTGACTTAACGTAAGACTTGACAACGCATCATTTTCACTCTAGTATGGTGCACAGGGGCCGACTTGCGGCTCTGTAGACGGCAATGCTGCCTGCAGAGACAAGCCACATCAGTGCCTAGGACTTAGAACACGCAACTTTCCGAGAATTGCAGCAAGGCCATGTAAAAGGTTCACTTGACACCAGAGAATAGGCGTCAAAGCCGATAGCACAGCCACCCCAACCTAAAGCCACGAAGGGTTTGCAGAAATTGTCAAAGCAAAGGGTAGTCAGCATCGGCCTGCTACAGCTGTATGTCATGGGATGCATTTAGACCCCTACATAGGGCCAGGGCGACATGGGGAGAATCTTACGATATTCCCGGAATGTGGAGTGCTCTAATGAGATATGCCCCCACTGCAATTTACTCATTCATCGCAGATGCCAAGGCATACCGTCGTTTGAGGGCCTCAGCCACTACCGATGAGGATGAGCAGCTGCCGCGCACTTCCAAGCCGATAAGTAACATCCCTTTGGCAATCCAGCTGGACGCGTGGGGGCAGATCTGCTTTCCATGACACCCTTCGCAGTCTGATTAGCTTTGGGGGGCAATGACATTGGCGAAATGGAAGCGCCGGCTCAGTGCCAAAGCCTGGCCGACCTCTGAAAGTTTGTGGTGGTTCTCCAAGTGGTTGAGCAGCTGTCCCTTGAGGGCATTTGTTCTATCGGACACGTCATCCATGGCTGCAATCTCGTCCAGTGCAGGCATCTGCAGCCAGACAGTCATCAAGCATAAAATGGAGGACTAGTGGTAGATTTAGGCATCGACTCCTAGGGCATGCGACCTTGAACGCACCCCAGATCATCCATGGTCTGTGATGGTTGTCTGGCTTTCCACTCAAGATTTTTCTTGGCTGGAAAGCCAGACAACCATCACAGACCATGGATGATGGATGCATCACAATCCAGCAAACAGTTGCCCGTTGATAGGCATTACTCAGACAGCCAAAGCGGCAAGAAAGATGAGCCAGGGGGGGGGGTGCCAGACGAGGGTGTAAGCCGGAACACAGGCATATCACAGCGGTTGGTTGTCTCCTTGATATCACAGCCGAGAGCATACCCGCCTGCACTGTTACGGCAGCCATTGCCAACAAGCTCCAATACGACAAGTCCCAATTCAACCTTGTCTCTTCCCATGGAACGTTTTACCTTCCCGGCGCTTGCAGGGATACCTTTCACAGGAGCGTGACCACCTGCCATGGGCACGCCAGTTCGTAGCCACGGACTGGCCGGTGAGTTGTCATCAGTGCTGGCCGTTGGGGATACTAGAGCTGGTGGGCCAATCGGGTAGGTGTGTGATCCTCGGCTGACAAACGGTGCCCTACACAAGAATCACCAAAGAAACTGTGTTGGACTACTCTTGCAAGCACAAGCACGTAGTAGAATGGCAACTTGGTGCCAGAAAAAGCATCCGACTAGTGGCGAGGTATAGATGGGTACGATAGCTTACCAACAACACGTCCATACGTCTTATGTGCAAGCCTACCAGGCATAGCAAAAGCGTAGTGCGCGCCAAGACCGTCATGTCATGGTCGTGTCTTTGGTGATCCCCCAGCAACACTGTAGCAGTTGGCAGGCCGTCCTCTACCAGGGCTCGTGGTCGATCCCATCAGGCCAGAGTGTGGCCCAACGGGTGGCCGTGACTATTGTCATGCCAGAGCAAGCCATGCAGCTGTCGATCGTCACAGATACGCCACAGTGTTGTGTGGGTAGGGTTTCCAGCCACGATTGGGTGTCTACCTAGCAGGATGTGCACGCCTGCACACGTATGGTCTAGCTTACCTGTTGGGTGTCGTATCAACAGGTCACACGAATTCACGCACTACCCATCCTTCCCTACAGCCCCCTGCATCTTACCTCCACAGTGACAATCACCGTTGCACCCCGCGCCGCAACGCCAGAGTAGTCGCCCTGCTCGCTCATCAGGTTGTGCAGCACGCTTGCCTGGGTATCACCCAACCCGACGGGCAACCGCACGCAGGATCGACAGGGGGCATGTGCCAGACACCCAGCAGCAGCGGCAGGGTGTGAGATGACGGCCATGTTGACATCAGATGGGAAGAGGCAGGATGTGTGCATTCTGTGTCGATAAAAAAGAACCATTGGTTGCGTGTGGGCAATATGGAGAGGCAACGGGCAACGCACGGCGCGCGAGGGAACGCGAGCGGAACAGTGGGACCAAACGAACTAACAAACCAGTTTGGGGGCGATGAAAGGGGCTGGGAGGGGAGCGGAGGACAAACAAACCATTAATGGGAGGTTAGGAGGCAGTCTCGCAACACTCCATGGCTTGTTCCAACCTGATCAGCAGAACTCGGCCTTGGCAAGCGAGCACGCACGTACTCGTAAGTGGGCAGCTCCTTTGCATACCTGACCATACTACAAGGTGGACAGTGGAGGGTGGCCCATGGACCTCGCGTGTGAGGGTGCGGGGGTGGGAAGGCGTTCGGGAACGGGGCACATTTACCGCACAAGCATCCATCCGTATGCCAGCCACCAATGAAAAGGCCTTCGATGTTTTCCCATGAAGCGCTGGCCCACCGAGAAGCAAGGCCGACCATGTATGCCGCTTATAAGCTACCTCTGCAGCACATCAGTCCCATCAGTCCAAGAAAAGATAGGGTGCCCCAGAAGACGCACCACTTGTGGCGGAAAGTCTTGCAGGTCCTCCACGATGACCACGCCGCTGGGGCAGGTGGACAGGAAACGCTCCAGCTGTCCCGCCACATTCGCCCGCACTTCCTCGGTCGCCCGGCCACGCTGCGCCTTCTTGCGTTGCGCATCACTCATGCCATTCCCGTCCTCGGTGGGCTTTCGCGTCGCATTCTTGTACAGCTTCTTGAACTCTGCATTAATCTCCGAGCCGTGCAGCATGTGCACGCAGCCGGTGCTTTGGCAGCCAGGGAATGCCGAAGCCAGCACCTAAAGTGTTGGTCAGGGGGGACATGTGGCGGCGCGACAAACAATACGGTTGGAGAACATTGGAAATATCAAGCAAGGAGGTACAGGGTAAGCAACTTGGGCGTGTGAGAAGCAATAGCCGTCAGGTGATGCCATGTGTGCTGGTGGGTGGGAAGGCATCCCTGGGCGAACACGTCCTGGGTATTAAGGGCATGCAACCCCTGAGGCGAACCCACAAGAGTGTCAACGATGGCGAAGCCACCTTCCCCTGTAGGCCTTACACGTCAACACCAGGCATTGTATAAACAACCAACCCGCCACACACAAGAAAAGATCAAACAAGTAGGACACTCTATTAGGTCAAAGCGTAGGCTGTGTTACATTACGTCACCGTAGCGGTCTTCTCTTCAGCTTGGTCTACTTCTGCTTGGCCTTCTGCCTGGTGGTTGGTGGCTCGGTTGTGTCATCACTCCTCTGTCACCCATCCAAGTCCACATCATGTGCACGCCGCCGTCGCCCAGCCCTCGATACCCCGAGTCCCATCGGAAACGAACTGCCTTTGCCAATGCTAGGGAAGAAAAGGCAGGCATCATCTTGCCTACACGGTCGGTGCGATCATTGTTTGCATGTCGGCAACAACTATGCCATAAAGTAGGGTTGGAAACGGTATGTCATGGGCCGGTTGTGAAACTGATGCCAGGCATTCCCTGTGACGGTTACAACCTGGTCAAACGCTAGCGCCCCAGCACGACCCGCACACAGAACCCTTCACCATTCTGTCATCTGTCACGCAGCCCGATGCACACCGCCCCCTCCGTATGCCTCACCCTGGTTCATCATTTTGCCAACACCCTGGGTCATCATTTTGCCAACCGCCCAACCGCCGCACCAAGCCACCAAAGCCCCAGGTTGTCACCGCAGCGGCCACAAAGTCTCCAATTAGCGGCGGCTTGATTTCCTTCCAACCGGCAGTGTGTCACGCACCTGCGCAGCCCTGGCGGCATCCCGCTGCGTGGACCCTGCCAAGAGCATCACCGCGGCTGCGCTGGGCACAGGCGCGCCCTCAGCGACAGATGATGGGTCGACAGCTCGCTCGCTGATCGCCTCCACGAAGTTGTCCACCCTGGGGGAAGGCGCAGGGGCAGGTTGCGAGTGGGGACAGCTCCAAGACGTGGAGATGTGAGCATTTTGGCAATGTGAGCTCGTGATCTTCAATTCTTTTGTGAGGGGCGGGATTCCAGACTACAGAATACCACATTGAGTGCAGCAGGGGGCCTGGTGGGGACAGGCGCAGCAACCCGAGGGGCAGAAGCTGGCACAGCGAGGGGGTGCTCTAGTTTGAAAAATGATGAGCTTGGGGGAAGATGAGCTTGGGGAGTTCCAAAATAATGAGCTTGGGAAGGACTCTCACATCGGACTCCTTGGGGAACGCTCTACCGGCATTTCCCAGCAAACCGGCGGAAAGCTGACGTACTACCGTTATATGTTTTGTCTCATCGATATGTTGTATCTGTGGTACTACCGTTATATGTTTTGTCTCATCGATATGTTGTATCTGTGGTATTACCGTTATATGTTTTGTCTCATCGATATGTTGTATCTGTGGTACTACCGTTATATGTTTTGTCTCATCGATATGTTGTATCTGTGGTACTACCGTTATATGTTTTGTCTCATCGATATGTTGTACCTGTGGTACTACCGTTATATGTTTTGTCTCATTGATACGTTGTATCTGTGGTACTACCGTTATATGTTTTGTCTCATCGATATGTTGTATCTGTGGTACTACCGTTATATGTTTTGTCTCATCGATACGTTGTATCTGTGGTACTACCGTTATATGTTTTGTCTCATCGATATGTTGTATCTGTGGTACTACCGTTATATGTTTTGTCTCATCGATATGTTGTATCTGTGGGGAACCATACCTACGCCCCCCCCCCCCAACCAAAGCACGCCCCCTGCAATGACAAGGGAGCACGGTCCGCAACTGCACACAAACAGTGTGCGTTACAGTAACCGCCAAATAGCATCGACCGTTCTTATCTTGTAGCCATCGCGCTCGCCCCTTACCACTTCTCACTGTCGCCGCTCTTCGCCAGCAGAGACATCAACTTGTTCGCCTCCAACGACAGCGCACAGTACTTTTCTTGCAGCGCCGACCCTTGCCCCGCGGCCCCCTTGCCCCCATGGCTGCAGCAGGTGGGCATGCGCAGCCATGTTGGCTGCAAAGGTGAAGGTGGCCAATGAGCCAGGGGTACACGCACAAGCAGATGCACGCGCATTGGGGCAACGTTGGGTTGGGGCACCGATTGTGATAGTGAGGCCAAAGATGCAGCAGTGCGCGCAGGTGTGAGGTCAGACAAGCGATACAGGGTATGAGTAGGCGGATCCTTGGCACAAGCCAAAACGCAACCCCGCACAGTCGTACAACCAGTCGGTCACCCACCGCTGCTCTAGTCCGTGCCATCATGACTCGCAGGCCATCCACCGCTGCTCTAGTCCCTGCCATCATGACTCGCAGGCCACCCACCGCTGCTCTAGTCCCTGCCATCATGACTCGCAGGCCACCCACCGCTGCTCTAGTCCGTGCCATCATGACTCGCAGGCCACCCACCGCTGCTCTAGTCCGTGCCATCATGACTCGCAGGCCACCCACCGCTGCTCTAGTCCGTGCCATCATGACTCGCAGGCCACCCACCGCTGCTCTAGTCCGTGCCATCATGACTCGCAGGCCACCCACCGCTGCTCTAGTCCGTGCCATCATGACTCGCAGGCCACCCACCGCTGCTCTAGTCCGTGCCATCATGACTCGCAGGCCACCCACCGCTGCTCTAGTCCGTGCCATCATGACTCGCAGGCCATCCACCGCTGCTCTAGTCCGTGCCATCATGACTCGCAGGCCATCCACCGCTGCTCTAGTCCGTGCCATCATGACTCGCAGGCCACCCACCGCTGCTCTAGTCCGTGCCATCATGACTCGCAGGCCACCCACCGCTGCTCTAGTCCGTGCCATCATGACTCGCAGGCCACCCACCGCTGCTCTAGTCCCTGCCATCATGACTCGCAGGCCACCCACCGCTGCTCTAGTCCCTGCCATCATGACTCGCAGGCCACCCACCGCTGCTCTAGTCCGTGCCATCATGACTCGCAGGCCACCCACCGCTGCTCTAGTCCGTGCCATCATGACTCGCAGGCCACCCACCGCTGCTCTAGTCCGTGCCATCATGACTCGCAGGCCATCCACCGCTGCTCTAGTCCGTGCCATCATGACTCGCAGGCCACCCACCGCTGCTCTAGTCCGTGCCATCATGACTCGCAGGCCATCCACCGCTGCTCTAGTCCGTGCCATCATGACTCGCAGGCCACCCACCGCTGCTCTAGTCCGTGCCATCATGACTCGCAGGCCATCCACCGCTGCTCTAGTCCGTGCCATCATGACTCGCAGGCCACCCACCGCTGCTCTAGTCCGTGCCATCATGACTCGCAGGCCACCCACCGCTGCTCTAGTCCGTGCCATCATGACTCGCAGGCCATCCACCGCTGCTCTAGTCCGTGCCATCATGACTCGCAGGCCATCCACCGCTGCTCTAGTCCGTGCCATCATGACTCGCAGGCCACCCACCGCTGCTCTAGTCCCTGCCATCATGACTCGCAGGCCACCCACCGCTGCTCTAGTCCGTGCCATCATGACTCGCAGGCCACCCACCGCTGCTCTAGTCCGTGCCATCATGACTCGCAGGCCACCCACCGCTGCTCTAGTCCGTGCCATCATGACTCGCAGGCCACCCACCGCTGCTCTAGTCCGTGCCATCATGACTCGCAGGCCACCCACCGCTGCTCTAGTCCCTGCCATCATGACTCGCAGGCCACCCACCGCTGCTCTAGTCCGTGCCATCATGACTCGCAGGCCACCCACCGCTGCTCTAGTCCGTGCCATCATGACTCGCAGGCCACCCACCGCTGCTCTAGTCCGTGCCATCATGACTCGCAGGCCATCCACCGCTGCTCTAGTCCGTGCCATCATGACTCGCAGGCCACCCACCGCTGCTCTAGTCCGTGCCATCATGACTCGCAGGCCACCCACCGCTGCTCTAGTCCGTGCCATCATGACTCGCAGGCCACCCACCGCTGCACTAGTCCGTGCCATCATGACTCGCAGGCCACCCACCGCTGCTCTAGTCCGTGCCATCATGACTCGCAGGCCATCCACCGCTGCTCTAGTCCGTGCCATCATGACTCGCAGGCCATCCACCGCTGCTCTAGTCCGTGCCATCATGACTCGCAGGCCACCCACCGCTGCTCTAGTCCCTGCCATCATGACTCGCAGGCCACCCACCGCTGCTCTAGTCCCTGCCATCATGACTCGCAGGCCACCCACCGCTGCTCTAGTCCGTGCCATCATGACTCGCAGGCCATCCACCGCTGCTCTAGTCCGTGCCATCATGACTCGCAGGCCATCCACCGCTGCTCTAGTCCGTGCCATCATGACTCGCAGGCCACCCACCGCTGCTCTAGTCCGTGCCATCATGACTCGCAGGCCATCCACCGCTGCTCTAGTCCGTGCCATCATGACTCGCAGGCCATCCACCGCTGCTCTAGTCCGTGCCATCATGACTCGCAGGCCATCCACCGCTGCTCTAGTCCGTGCCATCATGACTCGCAGGCCACCCACCGCTGCTCTAGTCCGTGCCATCATGACTCGCAGGCCACCCACCGCTGCTCTAGTCCCTGCCATCATGACTCGCAGGCCACCCACCGCTGCTCTAGTCCGTGCCATCATGACTCGCAGGCCATCCACCGCTGCTCTAGTCCGTGCCATCATGACTCGCAGGCCATCCACCGCTGCTCTAGTCCGTGCCATCATGACTCGCAGGCCACCCACCGCTGCTCTAGTCCGTGCCATCATGACTCGCAGGCCATCCACCGCTGCTCTAGTCCGTGCCATCATGACTCGCAGGCCACCCACCGCTGCTCTAGTCCGTGCCATCATGACTCGCAGGCCATCCACCGCTGCTCTAGTCCGTGCCATCATGACTCGCAGGCCACCCACCGCTGCTCTAGTCCGTGCCATCATGACTCGCAGGCCACCCACCGCTGCTCTAGTCCCTGCCATCATGACTCGCAGGCCACCCACCGCTGCTCTAGTCCGTACCATCATGACTCGCAGGCCACCCACCGCTGCTCTAGTCCGTGCCATCATGACTCGCAGGCCACCCACCGCTGTTATAGTATTAAGCCATGAGGCCAGTGGGAGCTCGCGCGATGGATCCCAGGGGGGCTCACCCACCTGTTCTCAGTTGCCATGTGGCATGTAGAGGGGCCCATGTAAAGGGGCCGGACAAGGCCAGTTGCCATGTAGAGGGGCCCATGTAAAGGGGCCGGACAAGGGGTGTTGAGAGTAAGGCAAGCGGGGAGCAGGCGGGCTTACCCGGGCCCCTTTACGTCTTGTCCTGCCGCAAGCGCGCAGAGGCATGTCTACGTGACAGGATGCACGAACACCGCACACGCTCGTTGCGGGGAACGAGGGCAGTGAATCACAAGGGCACCAGCCAGGCTCTACCAAGACCAGCCAGGCTCTACCAAGACCAGCCAGGCTCTACCAAGACCAGCAAGGCTCTACCAAGACCAGCAAGGCTCTACCAAGACCAGCCAGGCTCTACCAAGACCAGCCAGGCTCTACCAAGACCAGCCAGGCTCTACCAAGACCAGCAAGGCTCTACCAAGACCAGCAAGGCTCTACCAAGACCAGCCAGGCTCTACCAAGACCAGCAAGGCTCTACCAAGACCAGCAAGGCTCTACCAAGACCAGCCAGGCTCTACCAAGACCAGCCAGGCTCTACCAAGACCAGCCAGGCTCTACCAAGAGCAGCAAGGCTCTACCAAAGTGTTCCAAGCATGCAGCCCTGTGCCCATGGGCATACGTCGACGCGACCTTGACACGTGCCCCGCTGACAAATTCCGCGTTGACGCGTCCTTGATGTCGTGCCATGGTCCCACACACATGCAGGGGGGTTCAGCCACAACCACCACACCACTCACCCAGCCCATGTGGACGATGAGCGTGTCCTTGTCCACCAACGCAGCGCCCGCGCCCAAACCGATGGCCAGCAACAGCACCAGCGCCGCGCACAGCACGGAACGCCCACCCTCGCTGCCACTGGTGGCCGCTGGCAGGGGGGCAGCGGCGGCCGCTGGCTCCTTCTTCTCTTTCTTGGCCGACTTGGGGGAGCTCGCGTGCACCAGGATGGGCACTGCTGGCTTGGTGCCTGGGGACGAGATGCGTGCGGCCTTGGGCGTGGCAGCAGCGGGCGATGCCACCCGGCCTGGCCCCGGTGTTTTCTCACCCAGCTTGGCAGCGGGAGACTTGAGTGCCTTCCCCTGCAGGGTGGGTCGGCAGGGGGCGTATGACAGAAAGAACCACGGCGTCATGGACACGAGCGTGCCACAGGGGGTCGCACGGTGAGTCGTGCTAACACTCGGGTAGGCGAGGTAAGACGAGGAGAGAATAACTAGCAGCGAAGTAAAGCAGGGAGCAGGGAGCAGGGAGCAGGGAGCAGGGAGCAGGAGGCGGGAAAGCCGCCATGCACTGGCCCAGAGCAGGCCCAGGTGTCACCTGACCAGATGCTATCACTCGCAAGGCAAACCCTGTGTCGGGAGTGGCCACATTCCCCTTCTTTAGTGTCAGCCCCAGAGATGAGGGTAGTGGTTGAGCCAGGGCACGCATGCGGTGGCAGCGCGTGCCTACCCCGGCATCCACCTTGGCCTGCCATCCGCCTCGCTCTGCCCAAAATGCCAAACGCACTTGGCACATTACGCCAGTGAGAGAGAATGTGCCAACCGTGCAGCCACAGGATCACGTGCCAAACAGGTGCGTGGCGAGAGTAGCGGGTGGGTGCAGCCGTGTGGCTGGATCGCCAAGGACAACTGGGATAGGTATCACCCATAAAAGGATTAGGATATAGCACGAAGAGAGGATGTAGCACGAATAGAGGATATAGCACGAACAGCTACTGGGTAGGCATCACTCATAAACGGATTAGGATATAGCACGAATAGCTAATGGGTAGGGGAGCAAACCCGCGGGCAAGGGCTCCCCTGCAATCAAGGTATGCACTGCAGGGTATAGACAACACCTGCCACCTGCACCCCTGCAGGACAACCGGTAAAAGATGCCAGGCGCGCAGGGCAGGATAACAGGCTGCGAGGTGGGGGGAGGGGGAGCATCCCAATGTCCTGGGTGGCGACGAAGGGACCAGTAAAGCGCACATCACGCCTGACAAAATAGGCATGCCACTTCTGCGCAATCGTTCCGAGACATGCCATTGTTCGGCACACAAGGTCGAAAACGTCGCTACAGGTACCGTACCGGGGTAATGTAGCACACACACGCCTGATGCATGCAACAAAAAATCGCTAATCGACGCGTATTTGCTACTAGGAACATGACTTTCTAGCATTTCCTGATGCGGCCAAGCGTTTTATACTTATCCAGCAAACTAACCGCGGGGCTGATGCCTGAAGGCGCCACAGGGGCCGCGGCTGGGGTGGATGGCCGAGGAGAACCCACCGCGTTGACGGGTGAGAACATCTCGCTTTTCGGCTTCCTGCCTCTACGGGCAGGACTTGCCAGTTTCTCCCCAGCAATGTTAGGAAGAGGGGTGCCTGCAACATGCGACCCGGGCGCGCCCGCTTTCGGCGACGTCAAGGCGACCGCGGGGTCCCCAGCGGTGGGCAACGAACTGCTACGCGATGTTCGCCGTTTGGCAGGAGAAAGCTTCCTGGATTTCACCTCTTCAGGAGGCGGCTTCGTAGCGCCGCTACCTTCTTGATTTGCGGCCATACGCCTTGTTGCCACCACCATTTTTTTAAGGGTTGTTGGGGATAATACGGTTACCACAAATGTATCTTCGCAAATGCCATCGGCAAGCTACCCTTGCTATGTTGTTTCCTTATAAAGCCATCATTTTTCGTGCATTGCCCTTAACCGGCCTGCAATAATCCCAAATTGTTTATTTCTTGACAACTGCTCGATGCTTACGCTCCCAAATGCGTCGTGGGCACTACAATGTACATTTTACGGCTCGCGGCAGTTGAACGCACTCTCCGCCCAAAATTTAAAAAATATCGCCGATGTCCCGGCGGGCGCTGCTGTGCAATCCGCCGCAACAGCCTGCGCCGCGATGCGCAGGGCCGGCATGACTCCGGCAATCGGCATGCGCAGGCTCGATCACAAGGTGAGGGCTATGACCTGGGAGGCTGTGACTCTCCTGACTGGCTGATCATGATCGTGACTCGTGACTCATGAGTAGTCGCTAGTAAAAGTCAGCGAGCTCGAAATATTTGCAACAGTAGAGAGAGAGTCTCACGCCTGACGCAAACAGCTTTTGCCATGTGGCAGGCCGGGAACGCTGCGCGGGAACACGTGTAATCAACTCCACATAGTCAACTCCCGTGTAATCGTCGCTTGAAGGCTGACGGTCCTACGTTCTAAGAGGCAATCCCACGTGTCCTGGGGATAATAATTCGTAATGCCCATCAAACGAGTCGAGTGGGACGTTGTTGCAAGCAACTGCCTCATGCCGGTAGGACTCTCCGTAAGCTAGCTGTGCGACCCACGCAATTCTGGCATTAAATTAAAGGGGAGCGCGATCGGCGTGCAGGTTTCAGCCAGGTAACACCCGCTACAGGGATTTACTGCATGCGGTGAGGATCCCACGGTTGGGCTGTCATCTTACGCCAATAGAGACAAAACGTGTTTGGCGAGGGACAGGCTAGAATGCCGGCGGGCTGTAGTGTAGCAAGCGAGTGTGAACCTTACTGGGAAAAATAGAACGAACCATGCAGTGCGCCCATGCCGCCCCCGGATTCGCATACCCCTGTGGCGACCCCAGCAGAACGAAGCTTTCTCCCGCCCGACTTGGTCGCACGGCATTATCGCCTGCAAAGGTCGGCAGGCACGCTTCCATGTGCATGACACGGGACGCCCAAGCTACCTCTCCGCTGCTGCTGACGCTGGTGTTACTGCGGACGGGCGACAAGGTTCTCCTGGGGAAGAAACTCCGCGGGTACGTCTTGCTGTTCATCAGGGCAGCAATCGCCGCGTCTGCCGTGGTTTACCAGTAATGCTCGGTGTGCTGCGCATTTGATGGCGCCCAAAGCTGATCTGCTCTGCAATTCATTCCTGCGGTACGGCTTTGACTTGCCTCCGGGTGTTCCTTGCTGTCCGTTGCAGACCGGGCGCGGGCCTCTATAATGGTACGTATGCATGCAAATTGGCGCGTTGGCAGAAGATACCAGCTCAATGCCAGATGCTGCAAGCGAATTCATAATACCGCCATCCCTTGTTTCTATGCTCCCCACACCCCATCGTGAATAGCCAGGCAGGTCCTTCATCGGGCCATGCCACTCCCATGCTTGTCTGCTCCACACACCATTGCCTGCACTCATGCACGCACGCACGTGCACTCGGCTGCCTGCCTGCCCTACCCTACCCCCCCCCTACCCCAACACTTATCCCACTGTCTGCGGACAATACACCCTGCGTGGGCGGGCAACTAGACTTGGGTTCGCGTGGACTAGCAGTACATGGACGACCGCATCGTCCATGCGCCTGGAGCATCGCAGGTGCTCCATGGTGGGAGACGGCACACCAGTTGCCACTCCACTAAAGCCACGACTACATCCTTGGCGATCGTTTCGCACCATGCTGCGCCAGCCTAGCGTGTGTCGCTCTAGTGTAGGCTGCGGGCGGCTTCCTTGCCCCTGGGTGGGTCCCAGCGTTCCCACGGTAGCTCTCTTATAGTGTAGGTTTGTTACAGTGTTGCTTCCATGTACTCTAGCACTCTTGCAGTGTTAGCTCCTCTATTGCAACTCATGCTGGTCCGCTCCCTTGCACACGGGCGTGGTGCTCCACCACTGCCCCCTTGCGGTGGGGCCGCCGACAGAAGCTGCCTCAGCAGATGTTGCCCCCCGCTTGCGCACGAGTCATGTGTGCAGTGGTGTGTGGGTAGACCCTGGCGCCCCTGTGAACGGTTGTGGGTGAGCCCAGCTGGAAATCCTGAGACATGGGAAGACAACTGTCCAGGTTCACAAACCTGCCATCATGCACCTTGGCCACTAGGCTGTAGTATTGTGAGAGTGCTCTGAAGGCATGCTTGGCCTTGTAACCATGGTGGTCTTGTTACACCCCCACACTACTGGTCCCTAATTTTTGTGTGGCCATAACGTGCCAAGGTGCCAGCTCTGCTGGTGAGGTAGGCAGCCAGGGCTCTGCTGGTGAGGGATGGTGGAGGATGGCCCCCCCACTGGTGCTGTGATGGATGACGCCCCGCATGGTGTACATGGTCTAGTGGCACCAAATGGTGCCCTCCGTCCTCACGCGCGCAGCGCATGTTGGCGTGACCCATCCACTGGCGTCTGGATGCATGCCCAATGGCAACGGGTCGGCCCATGCCGCATCGATGGCATGTTGCGCTGGCTGCGCGCTGATGCGCTTGTGGCTCATGTTCCGTCTCCACTTCATTTTATATGACTGGATTTGATCACTCTTGAATCTTGAGATGACAGTTGGATGCCCGTCTATGGATTGACTTTTCACGTGCAGTTTGCGGCACGATGCATCCGTGCGTGGATGCGCGCACCCCCCTTCCGTGCACCCTGCGGTCGCTGCACGCCGCAGGTTTTGGAGGCAAAGTGGAGGAGGGGGAGAGCGTGTGGGAGGCGGCACACCGGGAGGTAGGGTCCATCGCCACATGGACGGTACACATTCATTCACAGCCAGCCGTGGGGGTGCAGGGAACAGCCCTCTCATGGGGATGCAACAGGGCCGGACACCAACCCCTTCCGCGCGCTGTGTGGGACCAGCACGGCACAGTCTGTAGGGAGCCGAGATGGATGACTACAAGGACCTCGTGTTCTGGCCATGCTTTCTGAGTCTTTGAGCCCACCTCCTTGTCCACATCCTCTTCCCACATGTGCGTCCTCCACCCCACTGTTGGCGTCTAGCGCCGCCCACACGTGCACGTGACACCAACGTCATTCCTGAGCTGGGCTCCAGCCAGTATACCCATGAGACAGCCAGTATATCCATGAGACAGCCAGTATATCCATGAGACAGCCAGTATATCCATGAGACAGCCAGTATATCCATGAGACAGCCAGTATACCCATGAGACAGCCAGTATACCCATGAGACAGCCAGTATACCCATGAGACAGCCAGTATATCCATGAGACAGCCAGTATACCCATGAGACAGCCAATATATCCATGAGCTGGTTTATTGCCGGGAGACTGCCCATGATGCCAGACCCTGCACACCCTGCACACCCTGCACTGGTAGTTGGATGGATGCCCGTGCAGCTACACCGGCTCCTCCGTCGGACCATGCTGTCACATCACAGCGCCAATATTGCTCTGTCATGGTCACACGATTTTATCCACCTCGTCCAACTTCTCCCGTACCTGTTCCCTCTCCCGGTGACGCCGCATCGCTCCCCTCTCCCCGTGACGCCGCATCGCTCCCCTCTCCCCGTGACGCCGCATCGCTCCCCTCTCCCCGTGACGCCGCATCGCTCCCCTCTCCCCGTGACGCTGCATCGCTCCCCTCTCCCCGTGACGCCGCATCGCTCCCCTCTCCCCGTGACGCCGCATCGCTCCCCTCTCCCCGTGACGCCGCATCGCTCCCCTCTCCCCGTGACGCCGCATCGCTCCCCTCTCCCCGTGACGCCGCATCGCTCCCCTCTCCCCGTGACGCCGCATCGCTCCCCTCTCCCGGTGACGCCGCATCGCTCCCCTCTCCCCGTGACGCCGCATCGCTCCCCTCTCCCCGTGACGCCGCATCGCTCCCCTCTCCCCGTGACGCCGCATCGCTCCCCTCTCCCCGTGACGCCGCATCGCTCCCCTCTCCCCGTGACGCCGCATCGCTCCCCTCTCCCCGTGATGCGGAACACCTACCCTCTGTTTACTATGACACACTCCTGCTATGCTAGTAAGATGCTCCCTGTATTGTGGCACCCTTTAACTGCCGCTTCACACATCATTGTAAAGGCCTCACTCGTGCCCTTGCCTGCGCCCACCGATGCCGACACGCGTCACCTTCAATGCGATGGAACCCACAACTTCCAACACACGTGTGAACAACTCCCACAGCTGGAGGAGGAGTGCTGCGTGCGCGCTCGCCAGTTGACCCTCCAGGGCGTGCTGCAGATGCACTTTGACGATCAGGACCGGCCGTGGGAGGTGCGTGGGGCCCTTTCCCACCGTGTGGGCCACCGGCCGCACCCGCAGGATGTCTCCATTCTGTGACCGTGTGTGATGTCTGGCCACGGCACACGGCAACCTGTGCCTGTTTTATTGTTTGCTTTGTGCATGCTTTATGGGAAAACAGCCAGTGACAGTGCAGTGAGATTTAGCGGACCCTGGTCGGGCATGTGGCGGGGGACAAGGCTTAGCACGCCATGTGTGCATGACAAAGGGGCGCAGGTCCCAGGGTGGCCTCCAAGGCATGCTGCAGGGGTTAGGGCTGGGAACTGCCTGGGTTGTGCGACCGCTGCGCACAGGCTCTGGGCGCCCCAGTAGATGCAGGGTCAGGCATGCACCCCCTCGCCCCTACCCCCTCCCACACTCCTCCTGAGTGACAATACCAGGAAGCGGTGCCCTCGACCCCATGCTGTGGCGGCATGCCTCGGCGGATGCAAGCATCGCCCGCCCTGTATCTGCGTCGTAGCATGGCTGCGGCACTAGACGTGGCAGGTGGCACGCACGCATGCCAATACCATTCTTGTTACCGCATGGCTGCTAGCGCGGTTGCTGCATGTCCCCTATGTGGCTTCTGCATGATGCTGCGCATGTGGCGCTCTGGTCATCCTGCAACGGTGATTCCGTGACAGCTGGCCCAACGTGGAGGCACCTGTCCTGTCTGGTGGCTTTTACCCATGCATAGGTGTCTGGTGGTGGGCTCGGAGGGGCCACGCTTGAGTTCCCCAGTCTCGTGGGTGTGTGCTAGCAAAGGTGTGCGCACGCAGCATGGAAGGGAGATCGGTAACTGACCGACACAATCACAAGCTTGTTGCAGGCCTAGGCCATGACTGCGGTAACCACACAGCGATTAGGACACGTGGCGCACCGTGGTGTATGGGTGGTGATCAACTGTTTCAACGAAGCACAGCGAAGCCATCAGGAGTTGTCTAGTGTGTCCGGTCACACAGCATTTCTTACTGTACTTGCTGCTTCCAAGTACAGGGGCCATGTACAGGTGCTTGAGCATCATCAAGCACATGGCGGCATGCCAACAGTCAAGCTGGTGGGTACTCATGGAAGGGCCCCCCTAAGACCCATACATTATGTTTGTTGCTGGTCGCTGTTACCCCCCACGTGCGGCAGATCCACGTGTTTGGCGCGCACGAGTGGGACGGCTCCCCCCAGGCAACGGATGAGATGGAGCCGCGATGGTTCCCGCTGGACGCTATCCCTTATGGTACATAGTGACCTGTGCCGTGTGCCCGCAATCATCATAGGAACATCGCGTGTCTATTATATTCTGATTTGGCACGCCGCAAAGGTGAAAACCATTTGCGTTCAGTGCCGGTCCGCGGAAAACGCGATCTGCAAATGAATCCGACCGGAATCGAACTGGGGGTCTATTATATGGTGGTAGCGCCAAGCACTGCAGTCCGCCACGGTTGCCATGCATGCTGCAGTCATCCGCCAGATCGCCCTGCCACCTAGCCTGGCCGTGCATGTTTCAGCACTGACGGCAAGCATTCTAAGATGAATGGTTCTCCTGCCTGTGTGTGCGTGCCCCTCAACAACGGCAGAAAACATGTGGGCCGACGACCCCATATGGATGCCCCTGTTTTTTCAAGGTGAGCGCACTTTGCTACATGCACCATTTCGCTCTGGCTTTGGCATGCATGGCACGCTTCGCATGAGGCACAGGGTGGCTGCTTCATGGGTTATCGTTCGGGACAGGCCAGGATTCTACGTGCCTGCCAGCATCAGGTGCCCCAGGTGCTCTTCGTGAAGCACTGAGCGTGCGAGTTGAAAAGCATATCATTCACTACATTATACAATGAGACAAGCAAGCCATGCAGCTGGTAGGCTCCATGCTCCGGCAGATGGCACCAGGGAGTGCACCCAGCCTTTCCTGTCCGGAATCGCAAGCATTAGCCTCCTTGCGTCGGCATGTTTGTTTCGCGTTCTGCCCTGAAGCCCGAAGACACCGCGCCCGGTGGACGGGCCACATAACTGTGTGACTGCTATGGCCTCATGACTGCTGATGTTGTTCTCCCTGGCGGCACATTATCGACACAGGGCTCCATCATTTTCAATTCTGGGTTGTCCACTAGTACTGACCATGCACTATCTGTGCCCGTACCCCTCCACTGTGTATGCACGTTCAGGGGCCAAGTTCCGGGGAAGGTTCTACTTCACTGGTGGCACCCAGATGCAAGACTACTCGATTAGCGAGGTTGACTCGCTAAGTTGAGTTTACATGCATCACCTAGACCACCTGGACTCCTGCGCAACACTACAGCCTGGTGACCATGGATGACCAGGCAGCTCATAACCGACAGTTATAACTCTCGACAGAAAGGTTTAGCCCGTAATTTTTTACAACGCGATACATCTCATTATAGGCTTACAACGCGATGTATTGCGTTGTACTCTGACACGTGGCAAACACAGTAGACATGAGATTTTAGGTCTGTAAATCGGTACGGAGGTCACATACATCCTAGAGAATCTCAGAAAAAATTGGTGCATTTTTGCGAAATTTTTTGTGACGGCCGTACGCAAGAATCTACCACTGAACTTAAGCGTCAGCGCAGGTGAAGGAGTTGGTACGGATGCCTGATGGTTTCTAGGTGTGCCACGTGTCAGCTTGCACCCCGATGTATCGCGTTGTCAAGCGTCGTGTTGTATACATCGCGATGGAATAGAAAACGCGTAAAAAACCCAGCACCTCCCTCTCTGTGAGGCACAGATGCAACACTTGTAAGAATGGATTATGCTTTGGCTATGGCTGCCTGTTTAAGTCATGTACAGCGTGAAAATATGATATATTAAAAATTATAATTACTTACATCAGAGTGAAAGCACCCGATTAACCATAAACAAAGCCAACGCTAACAAGAGATACCACGACAAAATAACTACAACTAGCCGGCATGGGACACTTCACCGCGGAATCATGGAGTAAAGCAGCCTAATAACCGTGCTGCGCTGCAAAGTCAGCCCGCGTGCGGCGGAGCAAGATGTCAGCCATAGCCCGGGTAAGCGCCTTTCGGTATATACCGAAATGCGTTGGCGCCAGTACGACGTCCAGGTCCGCGCCGACCTTGAGGGGCCCGCTGGCCCTCCAGGTCCGGGCGGTCCTCCCCGGGAGCCGGCAGCACTCCTTAAGAAGCCGGCGGTCAGGATCCCCACGGCGGTCTGGGTCCCCATAGCAGGCTTAGCCTAGCATGTGGCCTACGCGCATGTGCGCCCATAATGCCCCCCCATGGATGACGCCTTCAGAATTCAGCCTAGCCATGCCTATAATGCACATTTCCATCACCATTCATCTTCATCATCCTGAACGACTCGAAAACGCGGAAAAGATAACGGCAGGCTCGAGCTACCATGGTCCGGATTCTCCCGATTTCTGGCCTGCGCTGGTTGTCTCTTTGATAATGGGACCCCCATGGATGCTGCATTAAGCATTTAGCCATGCTCTGCCTATGCAGAGAGTCACTCTCTGTTGAGAAGCCATGCCCTGGCGCTTGTATAGCCCTGTGGCGCAAGCCCCTGGGCAAGATCGAGAAACAGGACCTGTTCAAGGTCCTCGTCCTTCCCGTGTTCTCACGTATGGGGCCGAGACGTGGACCCTCACCGCGGACCTGGCCCACACGATGGACGGCGCGGTCACCAACATGCTGCGTTCCATTTTCAGAGCAGGATATGCTGCTCATGTCCGCAACGAGGACCTGTATCAGGGCATGCCATATATCACCAGCACCATTAAGCAGCGGCGCCTGCAGCTATTAGGGCACTTAGCTCGCACCAACCAGGTAGACAACTCACGTGCCCCCCCCGCAGGACTGCGACCAGCCCAGCCTGGCCGGCACCTCCTGACGTGGGCTGGGCCCAGTGATGTTAGACGCGGGTTAGACAGGATATGCTGCTCATGTCCGCAACGAGGACCTGTATCAGGGCATGCCATATATCACCAGCACCATTAACCCGTGTTTTTTTACAACGCGATACATCGCGTTGTAGGGTTAGAACGCGATGTATCGCGTTGTAATCTGACACGTGGCAAACCTATTAAACATGCGATTTTTGGTCTGAAACTTTCAAGATAGGTCAGAAACATCTCATAGAATTCAAGAAAAAATCCTGGTATTTTTGGTATTTTTTTTGTGACAGCTGCAAACAAATATGTACCACTGAAATCAGGCATTTTCGCGGGACGAAGGTGAAGACGACGGCGATGGCGGCAGGTAGATCTTGCCAGTTTTCGCGCGAATTTCAGTGGCTGTTGGGTGGCACGACCATGATGATGCGTTCAAAGGTTGATAACGAGTTTTATACGAGTTTGTTTAGGTACAGGGGCAAAGGAAACGTAGATTTTTCCAGTTTCTCACCCAACTTTCATGCGGAAACCCTGGAAACCGGCATACATATTATTACGTCAAGACTCGGGTCTGCTGCGGCACCATGCTTGGTATTTCCATGGTGTTTCGACTTCTTAACACATGTTTATTCATTCCGAACGTCCGGACTCTCGGCTAAACCGAGAATTGTGCAGACTTTTATTGGGTAGCGCCGGGCATGATGGTGCCTGCAAATAGCGTAAGGCGTGACCGTGGCTATTGCTACGGTATGCTGTATTTTCATTGAAATGGCCTCTGCCACCGGCTCAATAGTGCTTGCAGGCGTAAGTATATCGTGTTTCTACCTAGTTTCTGCCAGTTTTCCACTTATTTCTACCGACCTCTGCCCAGCCTCTCTAAGACCGCCATCCTACTCGACGTTGCTTGCATGTCAGCCATAGCAGGTTGCAGTTGTGCAGTATTTAGGTGCTGTATACGTCGTCAAGCCGTGCATATATCGTGAGGATTGGATGTTGATGGTTTATACTGCGTTGATTGTGCAAGAAGACCAGCTAGGTGCCCATAGTCATGGTGTATAATCATGTGTTGTTAGCATCTTGCCACCATTTGCTAGCATGCATTCCAGCGTCATCTTTGCCTGCATGTAAGCTCATGGATCACTCAACCTATCCAAGCCTTGCATTACACGTGCCTCTTTCTTTCAGTATTGCACGCGTTATGGAATGAAAACCCAGCACCTCCGTTCCCACGAGGCATGTGCTCAACACGTTGTGAGAGTGGATGATGCTTTGGCTATGGCTGCCTGATTCAGTCATATTAGGTCATCCAGTCATGATGTTTGATGCATGTTTGATGCTGTATAACTTATACAACACCTATTTTCAACGTTTTGACCCTCCAAGCTCACTATGGCCCCGTTTATGGGGCTCATGTCGTTGCGTCATGTTGTGAAGGGCTCTCATTTTTCCCACTGCGTTGTACTGCGTTGTAATTGTGATGCTAATGAAAAATAGCTCCAGTGGCCCAATGGGCCTGAGTTTTGTTTCACAGAGCCTGCATATGTTGCCCATAGCTCGTGCAAGAAGCCAGATTTTTTTCATGAACCATTTGTGAATAAGCACATGACTTGTGACCTAGGGTCAACAAATCGCGGTCATGGTCAGACCCCCCTGTATTCAAACCAGTGTATCTCTCTAATGAATTAGCATTTTGTAGGTCTGAGTAGCTCAAAAAATCCTTTGATTTATGGGCTTTCAGGAAAGTATATACATGACCATGAAAAAAAATTTTCCTTAGGTGCTATACGCGTTCTAAAAAAAGCTTACAACGCGATATTGAATTGAATTGAATTGAATTGTAACATAACTCCGTTGGGAGTATATGTAGCACATAGCCCAGAGAAGGGGCACATGGCCTATCATACATTCTAAGCTACTTCCTGCAAGGGTGGGAATGTAAACAACACTTGCTCTAGGTGCACTAGGGCACCTGCAACACCCAGAGTTTCAGGCAACACCCAGCTAAGGGGAGCCTGTCATAGGTGGGGAAGATCAGCACAGCTATACAAAAGCTAGGGCAACGCGATATATCGCGTTCTAATTAAAAAAACACGGGTTAAGCAGCGGCGCCTGCAGCTATTAGGGCACTTAGCTCGCACCAACCAGGTAGACACCTCACGTGGCCCCCCCGCAGGACTGCGACCAGCTCAGCCTGGCCGGCACCTCCTGACGTGGGCGCGCCGCGCCTGCGCCGCGCCACACAGCCCCAAGCCTAGCTATTTTAATCAGTGCTACCCAATGGATCAATAAAATTACTCAGTTGGGTAGTTGGGTTACATTGAAAGGGGGCCAAGGGATATGAAGTCAGTCAGACCCAAGCCACTGACCACAAACAAGTCGCTCTGCTCGCAAACCTAAAACATTTGCCTTGGATTTGGGTCGCATACTATAAATTTCACCTTTGGGGGGGTCGCAAAGTGATTTTGACCACTGCGGTATGCTGCTTTGCCCACGAAACTATGGCATGTAAGCACAGCGTATCACATTGGGTGCTGTAATCTGCACCATGAAACCAAGCAAGGAGCTGCAATGGGGGGAGGGGGGGAAAGGGCTTCCTTTTTCTATGGTGTAGCCCTTGTGAGTGATATGCAAATCAAAGCCTCTTCCCTTTATGTGGATACTGGAACTATACATGGAAGCAAAGTTGCTGTTGTTGACAAGGAAATCCACGCTCCGCAAACCTAGCACTAGATATCCATGAGACTGGTGGTCTCATTCATAGCACTACCGAGAAATGAAGACAGCAAACGCCGAGGCATCTGCGATAGCGACCAATAACATTTATCCCAGCAGTGGGAGGCATACAGTGGTTACAAAAAGATACCAGGGAAAAATAACCTTCAATGCACAGTGCATTCCATCAACTGCCAGCCAAAAGCTCTGCGCCGGCACCGCTTACATGCGGCCATGACTGCCTGCAAACGCACAAGCCAGCTAGCTGCCTGATGTGCTGGCGCGATCCCGTGCCCCTTGACCATGTCCATGAGGACGCCCGCTCTCCAAAGCGATGGTCTCAATACGGCGCATAACGGCCGCCGCCCCCGCCACCCCCCCCACCCCCACCATATCCGCGGTCCCTGTCCCCGCCATATCCCCGGTCGCTGCCACCCCGGTCATTGTAGCCGCCACTGCCTCGTGATCCATAGTCACGGCCGCCGCCACCGCCACCGCCGCCGCCATAGGAATCCCGGCCGCCTCCGTAGCCTCCACCGCCCCCGCTGTAGTGGTCACGGCCCCCACCCCCACCGTAGCCACGGTCATTGTACCCGCGGTCACTGCCGCCACGGTCATACCCGCCGCCGTACCCGCCGCCACCACCGCCGCCGCCGTACCCGCCGCCACCACCACCGTAGCCACCCCGTCCGCCGCCGCCGTATCCCCCTCCGCCCCCATATCTCCCCCCACCACCCCCAGGGGGACCCTGCCCCTTGGCCAAGGCCTTGTCCACGCGGATGGGCCGCCCGTCGAGCTCCTGCCCGTTCATGGCGGCGATCGCCTCGTCAGCAGCCGCCCTGCAGGGGGTGCACCGGAGGATGCACAAGCAAATCAAGGCTCTTGATCACGTGGAATTCTGCTTGGAATCAACAAAAGAAAAGGAAGCAAAATTTTTTTCATCATGCAACCGCCTGGTGCCCGGCACGTACGAGGTGGAGAAGGTGACGAAGCCAAAGCCGCGCGAGCGCCGAGGATCGTCCCTGTCCATCACCACCTGCAGGCGGTGTCCAGAGCGCGTTGAACGAAACTTGTCAGGGGGCGCAGAACAAAACTAGTGACGTCAAGGTTCGAGAATGAACCAGAAGACGGCGAAGCGACAAGGCAGGTGCTTCGACAGAGGGCGAACGGAGGAGAGTTCTGAATTCTCACCTTTCGCACAACAAAGCACCACGTCAACACAGATCTCATCAAAACGGATTCGGAAACTCTCCCAATGGCACGCGAATCTTGTCACAAAGTGTCACCCACGAACCCTAGCTCACGCCCTGGCAAAAAGTGACCGGATCAGTTACAGCTCCCAATTCCACGAAAGTCCCAGACGTCAAGGTCTCCGCTCCTAACAGTGAACTGAACTGTAGGCGCTTGTCACAAAAATCTCGAGAAAGGGCCACGCAAGGGCGCGTAACACGATAAGCTGCGCTTCGGCCTTGCGACAGGCACGTCATCATGTGAAAGTCAGTAATGTCCACGCGGCGCAATGCCGGAACGTCGCCTCGACTAAGTCAAGTATTAGGTGCCATATAGCCAACAGTGTAAGGAACTATTAGGACAGACATCATGACACTGCGCCTACGAAAAAGTGTCTCACTCTGCAGTCGACCACGGTGCCGAACCGGGAAAAGGCATCTTCCAGCGATCGGTCATCAGTTGCCCAGGCGAGACCTCCGATGAAAAGACGACATCCTTCTTGTTCGACCGCCATGTTGAATCCAATAAGCACCTGTTTCTTCCCTTGCCGTCGTTGGGTAGTCCCAACGTTCTCACCAACCTTCCACCAGCGGCGTTTTATCTCCGAAAATCGCGCGCGTCGTTCTTCGCCAAAAATGAGCGTGTCGTCGTGTCGAGGGGAATCAGGGACCACTTCCGACCGGAAAATACGGCCCGCTACGGCCCGCCAAATTTGGACTGTGCAACAGGAGGAGGGGTGACATACAGCCATGCTATTTGGGGGCCCAATACCGCCACCGCCAGGTCGAAATGTCCGGCCCCCATATTGAACTCAGGGTCCAATGCCAACCGCCGGAATGAAACTTGCTGGCCCCCAGTATGCTAGGCGCTAGCGCCCCCCTGGGGCGCCGCCACCGGTGCGCCGACAGCCGGCCCCCATATGCCCCCCCCCAACGCGCTGAAATTTTCGTGTTCAGTGACCAGATCACAATTTGATCTGGGCGCAAAATGATTGGCTGTACGGTACGAACAAAAAACGAAATTTTAGTATCGAAGTTCCGCAGCGCTTGCTGAATTTGCCCCGGAAGCCCGGGGGGACTTTCCCCGCTGAAAGGTGTCCGCGGAAGCGAATTGTAGCCAACGCGGAAGCGTGTGAAGACAACGCAGCAGACGAGCACTTGCCACGTGGCAAATCCCCTTTGGCAGTAGGCTCGCCATATGGGGGCCATGACCACCCGCCGGCAGGCTATTTCAGCCGCAGCTCCTATATTAATATAGGGGCCGGACCCATGCAGCCACCGGCAGCCTTGGGGCCAGACCCTAGTACCCGTGAAATTTTGGCTGGACATGTCACCCCTCCTGCAACAGGACTGGACCAGGTGTGGACCGGAATTTTGGCGGGAAAGCGGGGAAACCAGCCTTTGGCGCTGCAGCTCAGCAGCAGCTTCAGCAGCTGGGCACACTGTACATATCCCAGCTTGTTTCCCAGACCCACTGGGCGCTACTGTAGACCCCGAGGCAGCTAGGCCATGCCATGGCGCAGGCCCGGCGCGGCGCGGCATGGGAAGTCGTACTGTAGTTGTTGTACTGTATTATTGGGGGGGCGGCTACTGTAGCCAAGGAGGGTCCCAAAGGCCAAAGCCCTCTTTCCAATCTCTCCTGCCGATGTGCTTTGGAGCTTTTGAGTTTTGGCGGCAGTTATGGTACAGCACTGTACGAGACTGTACGAGCGTCCGTGCCTCGTGACACAGCACAGAAGACGGTCTGGCACGTGTTCGCGTACCTGGCCATTATTAACATGTGCAGCCAGTGACCAGTCGCGAGGCAAACTTCGCAGGGCACTTGTAGAGAGGGCACCGGGCACGGGATCCCTTTTAGGATCTGCACGACAGCACACTGCTTCCCATCTATTTCCATTATGCAAGTCGTTGCCAGCCCAACCGTGGCTTTCAAATTGGTTTTATGTGCTGTGCTAGATCCGGGAACTGCATTGCAGACGTGAACTGCGAATGGGTGCCTAGAATGTCGGGATGGAACGTTGTCATGGATTGTATAGGCCCGGCAACCGCTGCCAGGGGAATGACGTAGATCATGCAGGTTTTGCGTCAGAAAAAGGCAGCATTTTGGTAACGACTTCACCACTGCGGCAGAGCTTGCTGGGGTAATGGCAGGACGTCAGAGACGGCATGGCACCGGAGGCAGCAACAGGTAATGTAGCATGCATGAACGGAGGGGCAACCCTTTGGCTATGGCTGCTAAGTATTATGCCTAGATGACAATGATAATGTGGCGAGCTGGGATGATACGCTGCAGCACAAGTTTTGAGAAGTCCTTAAAATCGTATGGATTCTTACCATGGTTGAATTTACGTGGAATGGATGAAGGGGCGTAGGATGCAATGCGCATGCGTCGGCATGGATCGTCTGACTTACTGGCATGTTCAAGCCGGTGCGGATGTACCGCACCGTCTTAAACAGTGGAAGAAAACGCTTGTTAGATTGCTATGTTGTGATCAGCCCATCATTCCCAGTGATCTTGGTTAAATGCATAGTCTACAGCCCCACTTAAGCACAGAACACATCCAAGAGCTGCTCGAAGAAGCCGTGCTTTCCTAGCTATGTTAATAATAAAGCACTTGGTAGATCTCAGGTTGCCCCAGGCTCGCTGGCTCGAAGCGAGATCGATGCGTCATTTTCGGGAATATGGCTCGACATGGCATGCTGCAGCGTTCCCTGTGAAACGCCACGTGGCACCTGAGCGTGGTCCATGGATCCTGTGGTCCCAGAGACTTGATGTCAGGTTTCCCACTAGGGTCAATCAGCCGCCCCTGCTATTGTCACTCGTGCAACAGGCACACCAGATGTTGCAGGGACAGGCAGTGGGCTGCCAGCAATAGATGTCCACGGGAAGGTGGGCGGTAGGCACGTGGGCACCCTGTCAGTCTCGCATGGGTGGCCAGGCGGTTGGTGCATGGGGGCGCTTGTGCTGCAGATGCCGTTTCGTGCGGTGCCACGTGTCGCCTCACCGCGCCGTCGTGGTCATGGCCACCTTTCGTTGTGGTGCCCCCATCCCCATCCCCGCACCCACGTCGGGCCCACAGACAATCACAAATCACTCCGAGGAGCACTATTGAGTTTGAACCTTCTCCTGATGAGCATGTTTCTTACATGATAATGCGGACGCGTCGTTGGGATGATAAACATTTTGATGGACATCGCTCTGGCATCAGCCTCCTGACCCCATCCTGATGTCCTCCCCACGTTGTTTCATTGGATGGCCCTGAGCGACCATCTGGCCCCGACACTGCGCGCGCGCAGCAAGGACTTCCAAGAAACACGCGCGCTGTCACCGGTGCGCCGGCTGGTGCGCCCGCCCGCCATCCTGCCGCCCGCCCCGCGCGTGCCCGGCACATGCCACCCATTGCCCGCCTCCCCCTCCAACTACTTCTCGACCACGTCACCGCACAACCACCTGTCGCCCGTCTCCCACGAGGTCTCGGGGCACTTCCCAGAGTCGCAGGCGGTGCTGGGTGGGCGCGCGGCCAGGGACGCCCTGCTGCGGTACCCACGCAGGGTGAACGACGACGCGCTCCCCTCGCCCGAGTGGGGGGACGCGGCCAACGCCCCTGGACCAGGGACCCCCTGGGCGAGCGCCTCGCAAACCTCCCCCTCCACCGCCTCGCACTTGTCCACGCCATCCCCTCAGAGCTCTGTGTCAGCGGACGGCCGGGCAAGCAACGGCCGGGCGAGCGACGGCCGGGCCAGCACCGGGTACCCGCGGTCTGCAGAGGAGCGCAGCGGGAGGGGGGGGGCGGCTGAGGGGGGGGAGGGGCTGGCCCAAGGGCGCCGCAGGGTGAGCTGGCATGCCGATGCCGGTAGCCCGCTGACAACCAGCGCAGCGCAGCTGACGGTGCGCATCTGGTACGTGGGACATGCGCGGCCAGTGGGCCTGATGCCAAGGAGAAAAGAACCTGCGCTGCTGTGCCCTGTCCTGCGTTGCTCATTAGCATGACCGCAGCAGTCCACCCCCCCCTGCGAGCACTCAGTGACTACTACAGCCCTAAAAGGGGGTTGGACTATGAAAGTGTTACGCTCCAGTGCTACTGTAGGTACCGTGGAACCCTTGGTGGCTGTGCCTGTGCGCGCGAGTGTGTTGATACATAGCTGGAGGCACGATGATGTAGCCACTCTAGTTATTTTGCCTTGTTTTGTTTCTATTCCTTCCGTAGCAGACACCACCCTGCACGCAGCACACAAGACCTGCGGGGATATGATGCTGGGGTACCTTCCCAGGGGTGCCCTGACACCAGTTGTCGCGGCGCCAGGGGACCATGGGGCACCTCCCCTGCTGGGATGGGGAGCACACAGCTACCAGGAACCATCACAGTCAACCGCACCTGCCGGTCTGGTGGAGGATGGTGCTGCACGGGTGCCTGCCTGCCCGCATGCCCGCATGCCCGCATGCCCTCATGCCCGCATGCCCGCATGCCCGCATGCCCGCATGCCCGCATGCCCGCATGCCCGCATGCCCGCATGCCCGCATGCCCGCATGCCCGCATGCCCGCATGCCCGCATGCCCGCATGCCCGCATGCCCGCATGCCCGCATGCCCGCCTGCCCGCCTGCCCGCCTGCACACCTGCTCAAGGGATGCCTGCCTGCTGCTGTTTGAGTGCTTACGGTCGGTGCTGAAACTTGGCCCAACCCTCGGTGGCATCGTACGACTGCGATGGCCACCCTGCAGGGAGAAGCTGCAGGAGCGTTACGGCTCGGTCACCGAAGCCTTCAAAAAGCTCAAGGTGAGTGCAGGGGTGCTGGACTGCGGCATGCCATCATGGGGTGGGCGTGTACCGTGGCTTGGTCTATAGTGGACCGCATGGTGCGTGGTGTATGGGGTGGGGTGGATGGGTGGGCGGTGCATGGTGTGTGACGGGGTTGTTTACTGGCAGAGGACACAGGGCTCGCATGGGGGGCTCTTACCATGCCGACTGGATGTGCCCGCTTGGTACCTCCCGCCCTCGGGCTGGTTTCCCCTTGGAAGGCCTCCGGTGACGGGAAGCCAATGGAAGTTCTCTCAGGGACCATCAGGGTGACGGCGGCTGCGCGTGGCAGCGCGTTGTAGCCTGGCTTGAAGTGTGGCCTCGCTCGTGGCCGCGTCGGCTGCCATCCCATCCACATTGGTGCGTGCTTGTTATTGGGGGGCAACCAGCTCGTGACACACTTGTCTGTGGGACACGAGACGTTGATGCGTTGCCTGGGGTGGGATGGCATTCGCTGCCATGCCACAGGCCACAGGCCACAGGCCGCGTGCTGTGTGCCGCATGTGCTGCCGCAACGGCGCTGTCCTGCGTCCCGTGATGGCTGCGGGGCCAGAAACAAAAAGGGCGAGGCCCCCTGTGGTCACACGCTGAGGCAGCAACATGCGGTGGCCACTTGTGTGCTGTCACCTCTATGATGGCAGTGGCCACCGTTGTAGTGATGATGGCAGGTTCACCTTTGCTGTGTGTTCGTGGCGAGTCTGTGATGGCTGGGTCAAGCATGTGCGTGCGCACTGGCGGATGCCGCCCAGGTAGCGCTTGCCTGGGCATGCATTGCTGGCGGTTGCTTGTTCCTTACCCTTGCACTGACAGATGCCTTTGTATGATGCCCCTAACACCACCACCACCCATGGCCATGCAAAACAACAACATCGTGGCCGCCCTCCCCCTGCCCCGCTTGCCCGTGGTCCCTGCAGGGTCCCTCAGGGCTGGTCACGAGGAGCGCGCTTGAGGAATTTGTGCAGCTTCGCCATGTGAGTCCTGCCTTTCGTGGGGGAGTGACCACGAGGGTAGGGGCACGGGGGGACGGGGGACGGGGGGACGGGGGACGGGGGACGGGGGGACGGGGGGACGGGGGACGGGGGACGGGGGACGGGGGACGGGGGGACGGGGGACGGGACGGGGGGACGGGGGCATGGGGGGACGGGGGGACGGGGGGACGGGGGACGGGGGACGGGGGGACGGGGGGACGGGGGGACGGGGGGACGGGGGGACGGGGGGACGGGGGGACGGGGGGATGGGGGGACGGGGGGACGGGGGCACGGGGGGACGGGGGGACGGGGGGACGGGGGGGTAACGGATTTGAGGTGGTCCATCGCATGCCCACCTGCATCTGTGTAACTACAGCAACCTGCACACCAGCCAAATACCCTACCCCATGCGACTCGTACGGGCATAGACTCACATGTGCTTCCGGCTCTTGTGTGGCCACTAGCATTACATCTGCCCCAAGGTTGCTGCTGCCATCCGCATGGTGCCCACCTCACCCCCTGCCAACAGCCCGCTCTCCTTGCCTCTGTGTGGCCGCTGGCATCGCGTCTCCTTGCCCCTGTGTGGCCGCTGGCATCGCGTCTCCTTGCCTCTGTGTGGCCGCTGGCATCGCGTCTCCTTGCCTCTGTGTGGCCGCTGGCATCGCGTCTCCTTGCCTCTGTGTGGCCGCTGGCATCGCGTCTCCTTGCCTCTGTGTGGCCGTTGGCATCGCGTCTCCTTGCCTCTGTGTGGCTGCTGGCATCGCGTCTCCTTGCCTCTGTGTGGCCGCTGGCATCGCGTCTCCTTGCCCCTGTGTGGCCGCTGGCATCGCGTCTCCTTGCCTCTGTGTGGCCGCTGGCATCGCGTCTCCTTGCCTCTGTGTGGCCGCTGGCATCGCGTCTCCTTGCCTCTGTGTGGCCGCTGGCATCGCGTCTCCTTGCCTCTGTGTGGCCGCTGGCATCGCGTCTCCTTGCCCCTGTGTGGCCGCTGGCATCGCGTCTCCTTGCCCACGTCACGTCTCGTGTCATGCGTCATCCAACGTGCACGCGAGTATGCGTGCGCCTCCGCAGCCCTGCGCGCCAGGTGGCTTGCGCACAACAGTGGCTGTGAGGGCACTGATGCACGAGGGAAGGCGTGAGGGGAGGTTGCAGTAAAGCTTCAGGCCCAAGACTCATGCCTGGTGTTGTAGCTGGTCTGCTAGGTCATGCCACAAGACGGTGTGGGCCGCGCGCTGCCTTGGAGGGAAGTGCCTCGGGAACCCCCAGGAAAGAAGGCAAGAATGCCGCCCTTACCTCCGGCACGCGTGCTTCTTGTCCCTCTGTCGCATCTGCCAGCAGCAAGTGTCCTTCCCCCGGCTCCGCTGGCTTGCTAGCCCCGGCCACCCCAGGCCCCTTGTTGGGCTTCGTCCTGATTTTGCACATGCAGAAAACCCAGGATGGGTCGTCGCAGTGCTGGATGCTGTTACATGGGCTCGGCTCGCCGCAGCTTGCTAATGGGCACACGTGCCTGTCACGGGCTCGTCCAAACACATGCCACGTCGCAAACCTCGCGTCTTTCATCCACCCTCCCTGGCCCCCCTCCGCAGATACCCTGCGATGCGGCGGACCTGGACCAGGTGGTCGCAGCCATGGGCGTGGGGTCGGGCGCGGCGGGCTCGGGCGGGGCCGGCGGTGCCGAGCTGTCTGGGTTCTCTGACGTGTTTGACCGCCACCGCAAGGGGAGCACCGCTGAGTGGTGCGGGGGGGGGGGGGGGATGGGGGCAGGGGCTGGTTGGTGGTTAGCAGCCAATGAAGGGATGGCATGGTAGGGGTGGGCAGTCAGATGGATGGTTGGGAGCAGTTTGTCTTACCCTTCACGACCAACCCCCATCAGCAGCGACGCCAGTCCCCGCGTCAGCACCCGTCCCGCCTGTTTGAGGGCATGGCGGGGCATGGCGGATGACGGAGCTCTTCCCTGCGGCCGCACGCTTTTTGTCATGGTGTTCTCACATGGTGCGAAACAAGGGTGCGCCCGCTCCCCCCCTGTGACATGCCCGCCGGGACATGCCGCCCTGCCTGCCTCCTTGGCAGAGCAGCACGCCTTGCCTAGCCGCATGTGCCGTGGATCCTGCCATCTCCACGTCTCCATCTGCTGCTGGCTTCTGTCACGCTTGCACCCTCGTGTGCATGCACCCTCATGCGCGGCACGCACCCTCCTGGCTGCGTGGTCGCCGTCCCTGCAGGGCTGCGTCGGTGACCGAAGGCCTGGAGCACAGCTCCAACATCACGTTGCTGCGCAAGGTGCGGCAGACGCTGGCCACGCGCGGCTGCTCGCCGCACCAACTCTTCCAGGAGCTTGACGTGGACAAGGATGGGCAGGTAAGATATGACATAAGCAGCAACCGTGATGCTAGCTGCAAGGATGCATGTGATCACAGGAGCTCGATGTTGACAGGGACGCGCCAGTAGGGTGATGACGGGACGACAGCTCTCCCGTGCGCTGTCGCCCATGGCATGCCTGTGAGGGCCGCAAAGGAAGTGGCGAGGGCAAGACACGGGGGAGCGGTGCCAACGATAGCGCTATGGTACGCGGTTGGCTTGCGATTTCGTCGAACGGCACAAGGCTTCGGTGGGGTATGAGGCCCTTGACCCGTTCCTTGCTTTACTGCGCGCACCCTGGCCGCATGTGTTGAAGCCTGCCCGTCTGCCCTGTTGGAACCCTACCCAGGGGGGTGCCTGGATGGCTGCCCCGTTCAGACAACCAAATTGTCAACGTTTAGGATTCCTGTATGGAGCAAGGGCTGGTCATGGTTGCCACCGCTCATACATGTGCCCATGCCTCTGGGCCTGCCTCTGGGCCTGCCTCTGGGCCTGCCTCTGGGCCTGCCTCTGGGCCTGCCTCTGTACCTGCGTGTGCGCCATGCCTCGTTGCCCGCGCGCGCGCCAGGTATCCCTGGACGACGCGGCCACGGCGCTGATGCGCATGGAGATGCCGGCCAACGAGGTGGATGTGGTGCGCGCCGTGCGGCTGTTTGACACGGACGGCAACCGGACGGTCGACTATCACGAGTTTTGCCGCATGGTGGGTGCTGACATCTGCCACGCATGGTGGGTACCGAGACATTAGGGTTGTACCGAATAGTGTTCCGAATACCGAATATCCCCCGAATACCGAACCGAACACCGAATTTGTTCAGTATACGGCGAACGGTCTGTCCGTCTGAACATATTCGGTATCGGTATCGGGAGGCAAGCTCTACTTCCGAACATGTTCGGTATCGAAATCGGAACAACCTACTATTCGACGAATATATTCGTAGTTCCGAATATCGAATAGTAGTACCCCTACCAGCGGGCGGCGCAGCCTCCAGCCTCCACTCACCAGCTGGCGCGGTCATGCCTCCACCGACTCAAAGTTAGGCCAACGCCCAAAAGCTGAATGCACTACGCAGGGAAGGCAACTGTGCTCGTCTAAAGTATTAAACACAAAGTGTATCTCAATATATAATTGATACAAAATAATTAATATAAGTCTCATTAATATAAATGATAGAAGTTGTCTACCTAATACGTTATAGTAGCTACTGTCGTCATTATTCGATCGGCGTCCGAATAGTTCGGAGAACTATTCGGTGTTCGATTCGGGAAGGGCCCTTCAGCTCCGAACATATTCGGTATCGGTATCGGGAGGCTCCAAACATATTCGGCATAGGGTTCGGGGCACCCCCCTGGTCCGAGTATCCGATTCGGCAAGCCAAAACGCTATTCGGTACAACCCTACGAGACATGGTAGGCGCTGCCATCTCGCCAGTTGCCGCGCTGTGCACCTGGCCAGGGAGGGCGACTGGTGCGCTGCCGCCCCGCCGTGGACCATCGTGCGGCATGGGACTGTTGCTGTGCGCTCCCCTACATAGGGCCAGGCGCCGTGTGCTCTGTGGTCGGTGGAATGCGCGGCTGACTCGCGAGGGGGTACAGTGAGGAGCGAGCCACCTCACAACCAGAAGTGCTGCCCACTATGGCCGCCCACAATGTGTATGCTGGCAGATCCTCACGGCACGCCCACAATGTCCTGTGTCCACCACGCACCGTTCGTGTTGGGTGCGGCCCAGGCTTCGTGTGCTCACCCACCTGGCTGCCATGGACTTTGCGGTTGCATGTGTTGTTGCCTGTGCCCGCCCTCCTCCCTGGCCTCCTCCCTGGTGCGGGCAGCTGAGGGAACCCGAGGCGTTTGGTGCGCCAGAATACCACGCGTTCAGCAAGCACTCGTACACGCACCGCTTCGGCCGGCCGGCCTCGCAGGGCGGTGCCGAAGGGCCCGCCCCTTTGTCCCCATCCCCACGGGCCATGGCCCAGCCGGTGCGCAAGGTGAGCCATCTCGAGAGGTAGGGGAGCCTGCGCCTCACCCATTTCTTGTGCAAGACTTTACGTTGTTGTTGTTGTTGTTCAAGTCCTGGTGGGGCATGCATGGAGACAAGGCAGGGACCCGAGGGATGGATATCACAGCGCCAGGCCGGATGCAGTCGATGCAGACGCCAGCTGTCATTAAACATACCTTGTCCGCCATCGTGTCGCTCGTCGGTGCCTGTTGCCCTACTTATTGTTCATCTGCCATGTGGTCTGTCAAGCCTTTCTTTCCTGAAAGTGTCCACCCCCTGGTGGCATCCGTCACGGGTCACAGCACCTCGCCCACGCATGCATCCCGTGAGGGGCCGTGAGGGGTGAGAGGGACGTACAGTCCACAGCGGCGCGCCATGTGTGCCCCCGCCTGTGCAAGTGTGATTCTACTTGTAGCATGCTACTATGCTGGCATCTGCAACACAGCCGTTGCGCCGCATCATGGGCAACACGGTCAGGTGCTTCCGCGTCCGTATCGTGTTTGTCATATGGCGCCCTCGCACGTTCCCTCCCTCACCACACTCCTCCCCCCCCCCGCCCCTCCCCACCAACGCGTGTGCACACTCGCCCCCCCTCCCCTCCCTGCCAACGCGTGCGCACGCTCGCCCCCCCCTTTCCCTCCCCCTAAAGCGTCGGCACACTCGCCCCCCCCCCTCCCCGCCAACGCATGCGCACGCTCGCCCCCCCTTTCCCTCCCCACCAACTTGCGCACACTCGCCCCCCCTCCCCTCCCCACCAACGCGTGCGCACGCTCGCCCCCCCTCCCCTCCCCGCCAACGCATGCGCACACGCCATGCCACCCCCCCTCACCACTGGGCGTTTGGTGTGCGGTCTTTGTGACAGCTCAAGCATTCTTTGTGACAGTACAAGCATACTTTGTGACAGTACAAGCATACTTTGTGACAGTACAAGCATACTTTGTGACAGTACAAGCATACTTTGTGACAGTACAAGCATACTTTGTGACAGTACAAGCATACTTTGTGACAGTACAAGCATACTTTGTGACAGTACAAGCATACTTTGTGACAGTACAAGCATACTTTGTGACAGTTCAAGCATACTTTGTGACAGTACAAGCATACTTTGTGACAGTTCAAGCATACTTTGTGACAGTACAAGCATACGTGTGCGTTCTCATCGCGGTGGTCGCCGGCCACCCGCCCCCCCAAATGTCCCTGGGCCACCCTTCTCTCATGTTGCGCTCACGTGCCCTCCCTTGCTCTGATTGTCGCGTGTAGGCGGGTCGAGAGATCAGCAACCTCATCACCAGCACCTACCGCTCGCCCAAGCTGGCATTCCGAGACTTCGACGAGGACAAGGTGACCAGCCGTCGTCATGTGCCCGTCCTTACTGTCCTTTTTAACTTGTGTGTGTGTCCCTCTTTGTTTTGTGTGTGTGTGTTCCTATTTGGTTTTTTTATGTATGAGTGCTCGTAATTGTTTTGTGTGTGTATGTGTGTGTGCGGGTGTGTTCCTAATTGTTTTGTGTTCCTAATTGTTGGCGTGTGTGTGTGTGTGTTCCTAATTGTTTTGTGTGCGTGTGTTCCTAATTGTTTGTGTGTGTGTGTTCCTAATTGTTTCGTGTGTGTGTTCCTAGTATTTGTGTGTGTGTGTGTGTGTGTGTTTGTGCTCCTTATTGTTTTGTGTGTGTGTTCCTAATTGTTTTGTGTGTGTGTGTGTGTTCCCTATGATACGGAAAGACAAGGTGATAACCTTGTGTGGTTAGATTTGTGTTTCTCAAATGGTGGTGGGGAACCAAATGCTATTATTGTCATGGATTTCTACATCGTTTCCCGAATCGTGCGGGAGGACAAGTTCACGAGTCAGTCATTTATCTAAAAGATGTCTCTAGTGTGAACTGTGCAGGAGGTTGAGTATCATGCCCTTTCGATTTTAGCATGTGGCATTCATGTAATGGCATGAGACTAGAACAAGCGCCAATCACAGCTGTTCAGCGGGGTTGCATCCTGCATCACTTGGCTGTGCCAGGGACGTCTAGGGGGGGCTTTGTGGATCCTAGCAAGCGGTGCACATGGTTTTACAATAGCCTGTAAGTTGAATTGAAAGGAGTCGCACAGACTTCCAAACACGTTGTTAATGGCTTGGAGAATTGTAGAGGACGCAGTTCCCCCCCGCCTTCTGTGGCTGGATTGCCGCGCTGTTTCAGACAAGGGCGCGAGTCGTCAGAAACGCACAGGGGATGCCGGAGGCCAACATGGAGCCCGAGGTTGGATCATGGAAACTGCCGATCACCCAACCAACTCACAGATCTACGTTTACAGCCTGCAATCTAAGTCCAAGCTACATTCTGCATGCACGGATCGTTTGGCGTCTTTCTTTGTCATAAAATGGACTAGCAAACCGAAGTTGACGTGCTCAATGCACGGGTGCCCCCGCCTCCCGCGCCCGCTGTATCATGTGCCAGGACGGGTGCATCAGCGTTGATGAGCTGCGGGCGAAGCTGCGCAGCAAAGTGAGCGCCAAAAGCCTGGTGGCGGGTGCTGACGATGTGGAGGTGGGTGTTATTCTTGGCGTGGAGGTGGGTGCTTGATGCATGGCGCGGAGGTGGGTGTATGTACGGCATGGAGGGCGGTGCTTCTGTATAGCGCAAAGGTACTCTTACGTACCAACCGTTGTACCGGCTGTGGGGAAGGTGCATGGAATGGTAGGACCTGGAGATAGTGGGTCTTTGGGCAGCATGCGTGGATGCATGGGTGGGAGGTGATGATCATGGATATAGAAAGGGGACGTATTTCGAGGGGACGAGGGCCGTCGTTGGTGTCAACGGCCGGTGTCTTTGCGGCGCCGCAAGCGCGGGTTGGCGTCGGGCTCCCAGATGTGTGTGGTGGCACGGGGTCGCGGGTTGTGCAAGATCCGCCTTGTTACCTATCATGTGCCCACGCACACCCGTGTCTAAACCCAGTGCTGCCGCAGGCCTGATCTATCCCTATAGCCCCACAAGGCAAGCATAAAGCTATATCTATTTTCACGTTTATGCATAGTTTCTCAGCGCTAGTACGGAAGTTCCTGCAGCCGCATGCACTGGCCAGCAACCGTCACCTTGTGGTTTTTTCCTGCGGCCATGGCCCCAAGCCTGCTGGACCCCTTGCACGATCCGCATCGCATCAGGGCTGCTGCACCGTCTCACAGGGCCCTGGTCGCTTGGTGTCTGGGAGGTGACCCCTCACCCCTCGGTACCCGCGTAGCCAGCCAAGGGTGGCGGCGGCTCGCAAAAGTACATATCCAGCACCGCGCCCCGCTTGTGGTTCCAGCACCGCGTACATGTATGTATATGGCGCAGCCTACATGCCTCTACGGCACGGGACGGCACCTTTATGGCCGATCTTGCGCGCCGCACCACCTGGACTCGTGGTCATGGCCTGCGCTGCGTGCGGGGGGAGGGGGGGGGGGGGCGGAGCCATGCAGCGGGGGCCATGCCTCGCTGGCTGTCCAGAACGTCGGCAGGCTGCTTCACAGGAAGGCGGCCTCACAGGGCGTGTGAAGGAAAGACTTCTCACGCCGGGTCCGGCGCATGGTCTGGCACAGGGCCCCGACAGGCTTGGCCATGCGTCGGCAGGGAGTCACCATGGCACGACATACGGCGGGCCTACCCCGTACAGGACGGCAGCAGCGGAGGTCTCCCATCTGCTTTCGCCTGTTGCGCACACCTTTTTGCCACCCTCCTCCCTCCCCTTGCCCGACCCCTTCCCCCCCGCGGCCTCATGCGCGGCTCAGCCATGTCAACGCCCCTTCCGTGCCTTGCTCGTGCATGCAGGCATTCGTCGCCTACCTGGCGGCGGACAAGGGCTACGTGGACTACAGCACCTTTTGCGACGTGGTGGAGGAGTGCTCGCGGTGAGTGACGCTAGTAGTGGCACGCCGCTAGCTACACCGCCGTTGCTGCACCCCTGTGAGGCCGCTCATGAGTGGCCGTTGCATCAATCTGGCGCCACGCATGGCACGGGCATTACAGCTGTGTTTTGCTCTTGTCCTGTTGCTGCTGCATAGAGAATTTTGGTTGGTATTTGTCCTGCGGCGCCCTGTACTGCCTGTGTGGGTGGCACGAGCGCCGGCCCCCGGCGTGATCGCAAACATCCACACGAGAAGGTGTCGTGCGTGCGGTTGCTGTTGGACGGCGGTTGGACGATAGCAGCTGCCGACCGGTTGGTTGCGGATGATGCGCCACCAACTGGAGGATGCGTCCGGCGGGTCTTGCCCTGGTCCCTGTGTGGCTGGCGTGGCTGGCGCGCGTGGACCCTAGTGTGCATGGGCCGCTGAAGAGCTGTCCTTGCTGTAGACACCACCCCCCATACACGACGGCTTCCTTGTACCGCAATGACCCGCAGCTACCCTTGTGTAGGACGCACTAGTGCGCCAGCATACCCCCGCGCAACGGGCTGTGCCCCCAGGTGGCTGCTGACGCCCCTGTGAGTCCTTTTTTTGCAAGGCTGGCCACGTGAGATGCGCTCTCGTGCTTTCCCGTGGGCCCGTCAAAGCCTCGCTTCCTGTCATTGCCGTGATGGGCTCCCTGCACCCCACCATGCTGCGATGGTCCAACGAGACAGGGGAATACCAACAAGCCACGAGCTGCTGCATGGTACTCCCGCACACAGTGCATGGGCGGCCATGCCACCCGTAGGCAGACCCAGCTGCCCATCCACTTCCATCCTCACACCGCTGCGCAGCTCTGTCCATGCCTGCCCAGCTCGCAGGATATGCCATGGCCACCCGGCTGGCCCCATGCCCGCGCCCTCCGCCCATGCCCACACCCACATCCACACCCATGTCCATGCCCATGCCCACACCGTCCCCCATTACAGGCCGGCGCCCGCCCACATGACGCGACCCCGGTGGCTGGACCTGGCATCGGCCGGGCGCCCCGCCACCAGCTCGGGTCTGCCCTCGCCCGTCTCTGAGCGAGGGGACAGCGACACGTGTGCAGACGACGTGACGACAGGTGGCGGTCTCTCCCGCTGCGCCAGCGTGGACTCTTTGCCCTCGCTGCTTGCGCCGGCACGCTCACTCTCCCTGCCGCGCTCCCACAGAAGGTGTGCGTGCCTAGTTTGGCGTGGGTGTGCACGCCCGGCAGCTGCGTCTGCGGTGTGGGGAGGGTGGGAAGCCTTTTTCTTGTGGGGAGGGTGGGCAGGTGTGTGTGGGGGGGGGAAGATCAGGTGTGGTCAGGAAGCGGCCGCCCCCTGGGCCAGGGCCAGTGATTCATCTCGGCCAGCCTGAGCCGCGCATTTCCAGCTGCACCCCAAACGATGGGGGGGGCAACATACAAACAGGGGGGGGCGGTGTTTGTCAGCTTCCATGTGCTTGCCGCGCTTGGCCCCCCTTCCTCGGCTTGGCCCCCGCCGGTTCGCAGGCCCGCGGTGCCCGAGGCAAGTGCGGGGCATCCACCCATGCACTGGCTGCCCGAGCAGGTTGGCTGGTGGGTGGTTTCCTGGGAGCAACTTTCAGTTCGGCCGCGTAAAACTAGCTGCGTCAAATCGGCCGCGTCCCGTGCTCTGCGGGCGGCATGCCTGCAGCACCCCCACAAATTGATCAGGCCATCCTCCACGCTGTAGGTGTGCCCGACATATTAGGACAGGGCTTGCACGTTGGCCGCTGCTGGCACCCATTGCGCAGGACAAGCGCCGCTCCTCTAGCAGGATGCCAACGACGTGGCATGGTCCGAGGTCTGCTGGCACCGCGGGGCAGGCATGCTAGGGCTGTGTGGGCAGCTTGCCGTGTGCGTGCTTGCCGGTTGCTTGCCAATAGCCCAAGCTTGCAAGGGGGATTAAGAACAAAGGGGGGGGGATGAAGAACACTATATGGGAACGTGAGCTAACCATGCACCTACACATGGCACATCCACACACGCGCCGTCGGGCACCAGTTCTGACCCTCATTACCACCCAATGTCCCACCACCACGCGTTCGTTGGGTGGCTGCTTGCCTCCTGTGTATGTGCCTCCGTGCGTGGCTGCCTGCGGGCATCAGCAACGCGTCCTCCAGCGCGTCGGACTGGCAGGAGACGCGGGGACTCTACAACATGCTGCGTAGCCAACAGTAAGCGCAGGGGCCGTGCGGGGGGTGACTCACCTGTCCCGCCGGTGCTGCCGTCCTGGTGCGCGCACGCCGCTTGGCCAGCAGTGGAAGGGACGTCCCTGCCTGCACCCTGGCTGGGTGTGCGTGGGCTCTACTACCGTCTCTGTTTAGGCCTGCCGTGTGGCGTATTGCCAGCTGCGTGTCCTAGCACGGCCGTCTGGTATCGCAGAGGCGTGGCGTGGCGTGGCGCCGCATTGCCACTTGCCTGCCGGTGATGCGCAACTGGGCAGCTGGCGCACGTGGGCGTGCCGGTCTCTGGCAGCCCAGGCGGCATGGCTGCCGATGATGCGTGTATAGTTGGCCACATGCACCGCACACCGCCCCAACAACACTTGGGCCATGCCGAGGGGATCTCGTGTGTGTGCAGCGCTCGTCGTCCCCACGGCCCCCCTCCCAAGGAAGATATGCTCTAGATAGATGCTTGTCGGATCGCCGGTGCTGTTGGGTAGCCACGCCCAACGGTTCCACCCATGTCCTCACATACCATGTCACATCCCATACGTTATGGTACCATGTCACATGCCCCACGATATGCTCCCAATCACGTCCCCTTCACATGCCACGCTCCACATTGAATGGGGAGTTTCAGGTTGTTGGCCACGCCCTTGGGGTACACTCTCCACACTAAGCACGAGCAGAGCACGTTCCCGCCGTGCTGCCCAGCGTGGTGTGCTGACCCCTCCGCATCATGGGGATCGTGGGCCGTGCAAGCATTCAAGCACAGCCTGGTTTCGGCACAAGGATGGGCCGCAGGGCGCTAGCGGCAGCCAGCGGGTAGGAGAGCGTGTGTTGTCGAGGGCTAGGAAAGTGGGTGTTGCCAAAGGCTAGGAGAGTGTGTGTTGCCTATGGGCTCATTCCGGCGAGCTGGGACCAGGTTGCACACAATCTTTTTGAAGTGGTATAATATAAACCAAATGGTATGGGCACCAATGTGCCACAGCCCTCTTCATCGCAGCAGATGCGCCTCCTCATCCACCATCCCGCGCGGAGGGCTGCCTGCATATGCCCACAGGCGCTCTACCGTGACACGTGGCACTTCAGAATAGCCAGAGATAAGGGCAGGTTCCCTTAGGCAGCGTCTTCCCCTACTTGGACCATAACTACGCACTCTCAGTTCACATCACATGGTAGCCACGAAGCATGCGCCTCTCCCAGCCAGGGACCCCCCCCGACCCTAGCGCCGGCTTTACGCCCGCACATGCTGCCGTGTTCCCCCCCCATGACATGCTGGCTTCTGGTCCCCTCCTCCCCTCCTCCCCTCCTCCCCTCCTCCCCTCCTCCCCTCCTCCCCTCCTCCCCTCCTCCCCTCCTCCCCTCCTCCCCTCCTCCCCTCCTCCCCTCCTCCCCTCCTCCCCTCCTCCCCTCCTCCCCTCCTCCCCTCCTCCCCTCCTCCCCTCCTCCCCTCCTCCCCTCCTCCCCTCCTCCCCTCCTCCCCTCCTCCCCCCCTCCTCCCCTCCTCCCCTCCTCCCCTCCTCCCCTCCTCCCCTCCTCCCCTCCTCCCCTCCTTCCCTCCTCCCCTCCCCTCCTCCCCTCCTCCCCTCCTCCCCTCCTCCCCTCCTCCCCTCCTCCCCTCCTCCCCTCCTCCCCTCCTCCCCTTGTCCCCACGACGCGCATGTCTCTGCCTGCCCACGCTGCGCTGCCCCCAGGTTCAAGGACACGTCGTCGATCACGTCGCCGCCACCTGGCAGCCCCGGGTACGCGTCGCGGGGGGAGCAGCAGGCGATGCAGGGTTTTGGGCGGCTGGCGCGCGCGCAGGCCAAGGGCGACGCGCTGCACGCGACCGACAAGTCGGAGCGCCGGGCCAAGCAGCAACAGGTACCAGGGGGCAGCGAGAAATGAGGACAATGGGGGGGAGAAGGGGGGGAGAAGGGGGGGAGAAGGGGGGGAGAAGGGGGGAGGAGGAGGAGGGGAGGAGGGGGGGAGGAGGGGGGGAGGAGGGGGAGGAGGGGGGAGGGGGGGAGGAGGGGGGAGGAGGGGGGAGGAGGGGGGAGGAGGGGGGAGGAGGGGGGAGGAGGGGGAGGAGGGGGGAGGAGGGGGGAGGAGGGGGGAGGAGGGAGGGAGCAGGGGGAGCAGGGGAGCAGGGGAGCAGGGGAGGAGGGGGGGAGGGGAGGAGGGGGAAAGAAGGGGCGGGCAGTGGGGGGGGAAAGGCAATTAAAGGGAAACACGGCAAGGAACAGCATGAGGGAGGGAGGGAGGGAGGGAGGGAGGGAGGGAGGGAGGGAGGGAGGAGGGAGGGAGGGAGGGAGGGAGGGAGGGAGGGAGGGAGGGAGGGAGGGAGGGAGGGAGGGAGGGAGGAGGGAGGGAGGGAGGGAGGAGGGAGGAGGGAGGGAGCGAGGGAGGGAGGAAGGAGACACGGGGGCGAGGGCCACCGCATGCTGGAGGGGGGAGGAGGGGCAGGAGGGGGGAGGAGGGGGGAGGAGGGGGGAGGGGGGAGGAGGGGGGAGGAGGGGGGAGGAGGGGGAGGAGGGGGAGGAGGAGGGGGGAGGAGGGGGGGAGGAGGGGGAGGAGGGGGGAGGAGGGGGAGGAGGGGGGAGGAGGGGAGGAGGGGGGAGGAGGGGGGAGGAGGGGAGGAGGGGGGAGGAGGGGGAGGAGGGGGGGAGGAGGGGGGAGGAGGGGGAGGAGGGGGGGGGAGGAGGGAGCAGGGGAGCAGGGGAGGAGGGGGGGAGGGGGGAGGGGGGGAGGGGAGGGAGGGGGAGGGGGGAAGAAGGGGGAGAAGGGGTAAGAAGGGGCGGGCAGCGGGGGGGGAAAGGCAACAAAAAAAAAGAAACACGGCAAGGAACAGCATGAGGGAGGGAGGGAGGGAGGGAGGGAGGAGAGGGAGGAGGGAGGGAGGGAGGGAGGGAGGGAGGGAGGGAGGGAGGGAGGGAGGGAGGGAGGAGGGAGGGAGGGAGGGAGGGAGGGAGGGAGGGAGGGAGGGAGGGGGAGGGAGGGAGGGAGGGAGGGAGGAGGGAGGAGGGAGGGAGGGAGGGAGGGAGGGAGGGAGGGAGGAGGGAGGGAGGGAGGGAGGAGGGAGGGAGGGAGGGAGGGAGGGAGGAGGGAGGGAGGGAGGGAGGGAGGGAGGGAGGGAGGGAGGGAGGGAGGGAGGGAGCGAGGGAGGGAGGAAGGAGACACGGGGGCGAGGGCCACCGCATGCCGGGCAACAGATCGCCGGCCAAAGCTGGGCTGATTTGGCCAGGTTAGTTGTGCAATATGGTGCGTGCTAGGACGGTCACTCCTCCCGGCCTGGTTGAGAATTGCGGGTGCGGGTGCTAGGCCCCTGTCCATGCCACCCGTTGGGGGCCAGTGATCCCAGCAAAGTACCACGTGGGCCCGCGTCAGCTCTCTATCCTGGATGTTCGCGGTGTGGCTGGCGTGCGGTAAGGCTCCTGGATGTAATTTCAAAGCCATGGAATTGTTGTTATAAGGGACAGGGGAAATGCCAGTATGTCATGCTCAGCGGTGAGGTTAGCAATTTTCTGAAGCATGTCTCGGACATTGCCTGCTGCTCTGCGCGCACCCGCAGGCCACCGTGCGCGCGGACAAACTGGCGAGCAGCATGCAGCGCGTTCTCAGCGGCTACCAGGCGGAGGCCGAGAGGGTGGAGGAGAAGTACCAGGCGCGGTTGGACGCCTTGCGTGCGCAGCGAGGGGCGTTTGAGGCCGCACACGGCGTGCGGAACCCGCTAAATCTGTAGGGTGCCGGGGAGGAGAGGAGAGGCTGTGACATGTGCAGGAACGATGACGTCCCACCAGATTCTATATGATTATGGTGACTGGATGTTGAAGTGAAACGATTCAGTGTAGCCAGAGGCACACTGACTACCCATGTGTGTGCCTGGCGTACGTTTGACTCAAAGGCTCCTGTCGTACTGCAAGCAGGGGATGACTGTCTGCCCTGTTGTGTGCTGGTAATAATTATCTCCCGAGGCGCGCTGGACGGTCATGGCATCTTCTGTAAGCGGCTTGAGGTGCTATATGTTGTCTGGCTAGAGACTAGAGAGTACATAAATATATCTCAACTAGAAGTAGGTCAAACACTGCATGTGGCACAGGCCTGAAGATGCTGCATAGGCCACAACCTGCGTATGCCGGCTGTTGTGGTGCGCATAGCATGGCCTGTGATCCACGCAGTCTGGGCCAGTATTGCCAGTGTTTGCTATGGAAACATGCGTGTAATATTTATTAATTATAGTATGCCCTGTGGTATATTCGTTGAAATTTATAATCACGGGGAGTGGGCAGGCAGTAAAGTTGCATGCCCTAGTACATTAATTAATTAATTAATCAATCAATTAATTAATTAATTAGACTCGTGCTCCCGTTGGGGAGTCACGGAACATTAACCCCGATGGATGGAGGGAGGGAGGGAGGGAGGGAGGGAGGGAGGGAGGGAGGGAGGGAGGGAGGGAGGGAGGGAGGGAGGGAGGGAGGGAGGGAGGGAGGGAGGGAGGGAGGGAGGGAGGGAGGGAGGGAGGGAGGGAGGGAGGGAGGGAGGGAGGGAGGGATGGATGGATGGATGGATGGATGGATGGATGGATGGATGGATGGATGGATGGATGGATGGATGGATGGATGGATGGATGGATGGATGGATGGATGGATGGATGGATGGATGGATGGATGGGTGCAAACAGTCCTACCGGTCTAATCTATCTACATCAGCTACCTACCAACATCTATCTAACAACATCACTAACTACAACATCTATCTAAACAGCATCACGCTACCCTAGGGGAGCTGTCTGGCGTGCCTCCCGTGGGTTTGCACACGCGGGCGCTTCCCCACAGGGGGGGGCTCGTCCGCGATGACCTGGGCCCACTTGGCCTTGTCCATCATCTCCTTCCAAATCACGGAGAGGCCTAGGCCCCCCATGTCCTCGACTAGCTGTTCTTTGAAGGTGCGGGCCTTGCGGCGTCTAACATCACTGGGCCCGGCCCACGTCAGGAGGTGCCGGCCAGGCTGAGCTGGTCGCAGTCCTGCGGGGGGGCCACGTGAGGTGTCTACCTGGTTGGTGCGAGCTAGGTGCCCTACTAGCTGCAGGCGTCGCTGCTTAATGGTGCTGGTGATATATGGCATGCCCTGGTACAGGTCCTCACTGCGGACATGAGCAGCATTAATTAATTAATAAGCACGTGACTGCGTCACGTGGGTGCCAATACAGAGTAAAGGAACCTTCAACCCTATATACACAGCGAGAAGGAGGGGGGGCGCCCTAGCTTCTCTCACTGCCGCAGGTGGGCAGGCCACAGAGCGCTCTCTCCACGGCATGGTGCCGGGGCGCAACACTGTGGGTGCAATACAACCAGTGCAATACCATAGGTAGGCTGACGCATAGCTTATGCTACAAATGTGAGGTGGGCTCAAGACGTCGGCTAATTAAGGCGCAAGCTGATGGCCAGCTGATGAGCAGCATATCCTACTCTGAAAATGGAACGCAGCATGTTGGTGACCGCGCCGTCCAGCTTGCGGGCCAGGTCGGCCGGCGGTGAGGGTCCACGTCTCGGCCCCATACGTGAGAACAGGGAGGACGAGGACCTTGAACAGGTCCTGTTTCTCGATCTTGCCCAGGGGCTTGCGCCACAGGGCCCGGTACTGGCGTAAAGCGTGCCAGGCGAGGGAGATGCGATGGTCCACATCAACCTCGCACCGGCTGGGGAGCAGGCTGCCCAGCAGCTTGACGCGGTCCCGATACAGGACTTGAGAGCCGTCGAGGAGATAGAGGGGTGGCGGTGAGTGGGTGAGCCCAACCGCCAGGGCCTCTGTCTTCTTGCTGACCTCAAGCCCCACTGCACGGGCCTCGATAGCCAGGCAGTCAAGCCATGTCTGCACGTGCCCAGTGTCCTCGAAGAGGGTGGTGTCGTCTGCGTTATGTTCCAATTCAATTCAATTCAACTCAACTCAACTCAATTCAATTCAATTCAATTCAATTCAATTCAATTCAATTCAATTCAATTCAATTCAATTCAATTCAATTCAATTCAATTCAATTCTGACAATTCAATTCAATTCACCTCGGTGCGCACTTCGTACGGGGCCACGCCACCATGCCCTCAACAAAAGGGTGTGTGGCAGGGCTGCAACCGCTGCATGCGTGCTCTCGCCATGTTAAAATGAAATGAAATTAAATTATAACATGCCTCCGTGGGGAGATCATGTAGCACATATTCCATGATGGATGGGGTGGAGGAAGCCGCGTGATCGAACTATCCTAACTCTATAAGCTATCTAGTCTAGAAAATCCTAACTATATACACTACTCATCAAAACGCCTCCTCCGCTTGGGGGGAGGGGGCTTGCCTACAGGGTCGGGCGTGTGAGCCTTGACAATCCTCTTCCACCGCGTCTTGTCCTGCATGGCAGTCCAAAGACGGGAGAGAGAGTGGATGCGGTGCTCAAACTGGGCTGGGACCACTAGGTCGTCCAGCGACATCTGGATGTAGTTCGTGACAGGTTTCCCTACCCTTGTGGGAATGCCCTCGGGGCCAGGCCAGGTTGAGAATGTGTCGCCCTGGCTGGCCAAGCCGCTGGGGGCCGGCCAGACCAAGGGCGGTGTCGACCTGGCTGGTGCGAGCAAGGTGTCCTACAAATGCTATCCTACGCTACCTAATCTCGTCCGAAATACGAGGCATGCCATGATACAAAGACTCTGATGACGGACGCTCGGAAAACCCTACTTTAAGTTAAGGACCTGTCGGAGCATCCTGTAAACCGTGCCGTCTAGCCTAGCTGCCAGTTTGGGTGGGAGTGTCCACGCCTCGGCGCCATACGTGAGCACCGTGAGAACGAGGACCTTGAAGAGCATGCGCTTGCGGTGCTCGCCCAGGCCCTTCGAGCGCCAGTAGGTTTTGAGCGAACGGAGCTTGGCCCAGGCAAGGCCGATGCGGGTGTCCACATCGTCGGCGGTGTCAGGAAGCCAGCTCCCCAACAGCTTGAAGCGGTCGCGGAACGGGACCTCCGTCCCGTACGTCGAGCAGGCGCGGCAGCGGTGGTGTACTGGAGGCGGCCCCTGCAATCACCATCGCCTCAGTTTTGACACTAATCTCCAACCCCACCGCCCGCGCCTCCAGGCCCAGACAGTCCAGCCAGGTCTGAATGTGCTCGGGGCTCTCGATGAGGGTGGTGTCATCCGCATAAATCAGTTCGGCAAGGCGCTAACCAGGTCTAACCCCGCCGTGCTCTTTCACGTTAAGGATGTCCAAGCCTGGCTCGAACCCCTTAAGAGCAGTAAAGCGCGCACGTGCCCGGCGCATGACGTGATCCACGACAATAATGAACAGGTATGGGGACAGGACACAACCTTGCCACACCCCGTGGTGAAGGGGGAATGGTGGAGTGCGGTGCCTTCCGCAGTCCGCACTACTGCCTGTGAGCCCTCATACAGTCGGCGAATGGCAGCAATAAACGCAGGTGGCACCCGATCCAGAGCTAGGATGGCCCAAACAGCCTCCCAGAGAACCGTGTCAAAGGCCTTGATATAGTCAACAAAAATGAAGTCACCAGCGGCAAACTGTCAGGGGGAAGGCGACGCACCTCCTCCATCAACCGGCGCGCGACAAACACAGCCATGACAATGTTACGACCACGACGGAAACCCATCTGAGACTCACCCATGCAGGTGTGGGTCCAGCGCGGCGCGGACTAGCCTGTGCAGCATCATGCGCATGAAGACCTTCAGCGCGGTGCTCTGGAGGCAGACACCCCGGTAGTTACCGGGGTCAGCAGCAGAGCCCTTCTTGTACAGCATGACGCAGATGGCCGTCTGCCACTCAGCAGGCGGAGGCTCGTCAGAGAGCAGGACAGGGTTGCAGAACGCCAGCAGAAGATCCCTAACCGCCGGATCAGGGGTCTTCAGCAGCTCAGCAGAAAGGTGGTCGGCACCGACCGCCGCATCGTACCGCAGGCGAGTGCTCAAGGGCGCCGTCCAATTCCTTCAAAGTGAAGGGGGGGACGACGTCGTCAGTGGCAAGGCAGCCCTCCTGCAAGGCGGGGACTTGGTAGTCCGCGGCCGAGGAGGGGGGCGCTGGCGGCGGCGGGGGTCCGGCGACCCCGAGGCGGCCGGGCGGCCGTCTCGGGGTGAAGCGGCGGGGGGGGGGCGCGAGCCCCACCGGTCAAGGAAACATTGTGGGCCAACCAGCGGTCAAGGCTGACCGGCGCCGTGCCGTCCCCCGTGTGCTCCACCGGGGTGCGCTGCCGCCGGCCGCCGAGCCGGTCGAGGTGGTACCACATGTCCTTGCCCTCAGGTTGCGAGCCTGGCAGGCCTTGGCATCCGCGATGCACTGCGGGCCGCCTCCGCGTCCTGAGCATGCTCGTAGGCCTCCACGATCGAGGGCGGCCTTGAGCACTGGTTTCTGCAGCGGGTCCCGGTTACGCTTGAGACGGTGCCGGGCGGCCAAGACCTTGGGGTCCTGGCGGTAGAGCGGGCCGGGGCGGCGGCGGGGCATGACCGGCAGGTGCCGGGCCGACAGCAACGGGGCACGGGCCGCAAAGCCCGCAAAAATGGCGGCGTTGGGGGCACCCTTGTCCAGCTCGTCGACGTCCGCCCGGGCGTCCAGGGCCGACAGGTACTCCCGTCGGCACCGGTTCCGCTCGTGCTCGGCCGCGTCCGTCCAGTCCTCAGGAACTCCCCTGACCGGGCGTAGAGCAGACCATGCAGTCAGGGCGGACCACTGGCTGGGGCGCGGCGCGCGGGGACGTGGAACCGGAGCCGAAGGGTCGCGCGCACCAGCCCGTGGTCACAGCACACCGTGGGCGTGTCAAACACTCGGGCGTCCAGTAGCCGAGGTGCACCTGGGCTGCCGTACCACCACGTAGTCCAAACAGGCCTGACGGCCGTTACTAAGGGCCACGAAAAGTGACCAAGTCCTGTGAGGGCCGTTGGAAGTGGCAGTTGACAGCAACCATCCCGCTATCCCGCAAAAAGGCAGAAAACAGGGGAGTGTTGTTGTTAGCTTCCGTGTCAGCAGGCGCAAAGCGACTGCCAGCAGTGCCCACGGGGAGCGTGGCATTGGCGTCGAGCAGCATAACCAAAAAGTGGCGGGCCGGAGTGACCCCCTCAAGGCTATGCAAAGACTCGAAGAACTCCTGGCGCTCCGACTCAGGTAGACCACTATGGGGTGCATAGCCCACCCCCACCGTGAGGTGGTGCTTAGACCGCCCCTCGACGGAGGTGAAATGTGCTACCATAAGGCGTGGTGTTAGAAACTTAAGCGTACTGAGGCTAGCAACTGCCAACGGCGACACAAAAGACCAACACCACCTTGGCCTGGCGTCCCACTTCCAGCGAAGTAGAAACGCCAACCGCCTGCAAGGCGTTTAGTGCTCACCGTGCCAAATGGCACCACTACAATACGGTTCGTAGGAGACGCGAAATGAGTGAGAATGTTACCCGAGCGGTAACGAGGATTCGCACCGTTGATTTTAACATATGTTTCTTTTTTTGCGCCATTTGGCGAGCATCGACTGGAGCCTGAACCTAGCGGGGGAATCGTGCGGGGGAATCTTGCGGGGGAATCTTGCGGGGAAAAATTCCGAACGTGAATTTAGCGAAGTCCTACTACATTTTGCTTGGGTACACGGTACTACAGTTTCGTCACTGAAAAATTTCTGTAGTTGCGTTGGTGTTTCGTACGTTCCGCTGAAATTTTCGTGTTCAGTGTCCAGATCACAATTTGATCCGGGCGCAAAATGATTGGCTGTACGGTACGAACCAAAAACGAAATTTTAGTATCTAAGTTCCGCAGCGCTTGCTGAATTTGCCCCGGAAGCCCGGGGGCACTTTCCCCGCTGAAAAAGGTGTCCGCGGAAGCGTATTGTAGTGACCTGCCAGGCGACGGTGCTCCTGCACGCCTAGAATAGATACACGATGTGCAATGCAAAATGCGACAAGCTCCTCTACCCGGCAGCTATGGTCGTCATCTGCTATAGCAATGTGCGTGTGTTGAAAGTGGCAAGGGCCAAGGATGCCTGCTGGCCCACCAGGGGAGAACGGCGATGGATGATGGGGGTGGATGCGGCGGGGAATGGAGGTGGGGGTGGAACGGAGGGGGGAAGGGAAGCGGAGGAAATAGTGCTTTTCATCGCATTTATTTTGTCCTGCAAGCGTAGGATGCGAGCCTGCCGCTTCATATGCCGGCTTGGGGTATTCGGGGTTGGGGCCATGATTGCACAACGCCGAGGCGTGGGTAATCTAGCAAACGTTGGGTTTTACGAATCTGACAGTTGACAGATGAGGTTGTAGCCCGAAATACCGGCACCACCATGGCTTTCACCCGACGGTTAGGTCGAGGCATGGTAGTGGAACGGGGCTGTTTAGAGGCTGTCCCCGAAGCCTGTTAGTCGCGAGCCGACGAGGAAGGTTGTCTACCTACTGACAGTCTACCAACAGAGGCAGCACCCTTCTGGCTAGACACCTGACGAGACTCCGCTCCGGGGGTGTTAATCGGAACACCTGTAATCTGCTTCCCATCAAAGAATACTGCAAAGGAGCCATCCTGAAGCAGACGCAACTTAATGCGCTTACTCTTGGTCTCGAGCTTCTTGGTCTCCTGGACGATGGTGCTGTTCCACACCGCGCTCCTCGCCTTCAGTTGAGCCGGTGTGTAGTCCTCGTCGAGGCTGAAGTCACCGTGCTGGAGCAGACGACGTGCTCCCAGCACGAGGCGTTTGTCGTGCATGGAGGCCATGGTGACGACGACCAGGCCCAGAGGGCCTGGCCGAGCCGAATGGCACGTTCAATGCCGGCAACACGGTTCTGGAGCTGCAGCTTCCCCAGAAACGCTGGGCCGCGCAGCTCCTCGGCAAGTGAGTGTGCTGTCTCCTGTGCTGCCTCGCCTTTCTGGAATCCTTTGATTACCATATTGCGTTGGCGTTGCTGCACTGCATTCTGGGTGACCGCAGCGGTAGCTGTGCACAGACTTGGCCGCCTGTTGAACGATGGTGGTCAGCTGCTTGCCGGTGACATCAGCAAACGTGGTAGTTTTGGCAGGGGCTGCCATGGCTCAGGTCTTCAGCTCCAGCATCGTCGCCTTCAGGACCTTAATGTCGTCCTGCACGGTCGTAAACTGACGGTGCGAGGTCCTGCAGCAGCACGGTAAGATCGGTCGCGGGGCCGGCTGGCCTGGCGATGGGCGTCGCCGGCAGCTCGACAAGTTCAGGGCAGCACGAAATAAGACAAGCAAGACGGCAATCTTTGGGCTCCCACTCAGGCCACCGATCCGAAGGAGCGTCCAGAACCTGGCCGCTGCGAGGGTGGCGAATCGGGGCGTCGTGTTCGTTGCGGAGCTTCAGCACGTTTAGCACTTCGGCGTCGCTGAAGCCGAGGAAGACAGCGATGTCGTCCAGGCTCAAACGCTTGTCTGGCATGTAGAATGAGGAAGAAATGGAGTCCGGCAAGGAGGTTTCAGCCACTATCGGAGTTGCTTCCGAAGTCGCTGCCGAAGTCTTGGTTCGCTTGTTATAGCGGCGTTCTTGGCGACGACAATGTCGTGGGCCGGACTTTGTTTGCAGCAATCTGGGCATCAATAGATTCGGCAGCAAGAGCTGACGACGATGCGGGTCCGACCTCCATGGCTACGTTGAATAGCACCTAGACGATGGCAGGGGGCGCAGGCACACGGTTCACGTGCGTGGTCGGCCGCCATATCGTGCAGAAAAATAGCGATATCTGCTGGGCAGGCCGCTGGCGATAACTTGCGAAATCCGGGGCGATGGCTGCCAAAAATTAGATCAGCGTGTTCGTCATCAAAAAGCGAGTCTGTTGCAATTTACCCGACCAAATTTCATGCCCGGAGTCAAAAGTTATGAGCATTCTCGGCATCCATAGCTCGGCACACCGTAAATGGGGTAGATCTGGCAATCTGTGGGTCTCACCATATACCTGATCATTATTGTGGTTGACTATACGTAATGATTCAGGTGCGCATTTGAAGCGGTTTGCTCGATCGCTGTGTGCGGGAACCCGGGGTGCCAGTCGCCAACTGCATGGTACTGGCACGGCGGGGCTGACACGGAGATAATGCTAGCGGAAATCATTGACGCCGATGACACCACCCTCTTTGAGGGCACGGAACACGTACAGACATATATTCTGATCAGACACTCCGCAAAGGTGAAAACCTTTGCGTTCAGTGCCGGGCCGCGGAAAACGCGGAAAACGCGATCTGCAAATGAATCCGACCGGAATCGAACTGGGGACCTCTCGCACCAATTTTGCTGACTATAGGACGGACGTCTCCGGTTACCATGGCATCGCCAACTTACACCTACAGTCATCCGCAAAAGTTCTCCTGTCCGGGGAGTGATGCAAGCCTTTCGGATTTGGTACTAGATAAATCACTCGAGATCTGTGTGTAGGAGTACTACTAGACATATATTTTTATTACAGACATTTATTTTTGGTTCCCGCCGCACATTTGAAAGTGCTGTCCTCCAGCTTTTTGCCTTTGCACCGTGTGCAGTTCTTGGACGTTTGGAATCATGGCAGGGCTAACGTGATGACTGACTAGCTACCTTTTCAGTGGTTTTCCATTTGCGGGTATTTCCTCGTAAATGGTGGGAGAGCGATCGCAGCAATGGTGCTCACCACTAGACACTCCCGGCCAGTTAGGCTCGAAACACACGCCCTGATCAAGCATGCTGTTTCCGGCCCCACCGTCTAGGTCATCTAGTCGCTCTACACGTAAGCCAGCCATAATTTCAATGCACAAGGATACACATTTCCATCACCATTCATCTTCATCATCCTGAACGACTCGAACACGCGGACAAGATAACGGCAGGCTCGAGCTACCATGGTCCGGATTCTCCCGATTTCTGGCCTGCGCTGGTTGTCTCCTTGATATGGCTAGAGCGCGCATGTGAGGCGCAGGTGCGTTTGAAACCTCGTGCCGGGACAGCAATTATAAGATAAGGTAGCGGCTTAGCGGGATCAGGCGGCTGGCCTATTTAATCACCGCATGCGCATGAGGTAGATGTCGAACCTTACAGGAATTTTAACCCTTCAATTGTGTCAACTGGAACCGCCAGAACGGACTGAGTATGGGCATCTTAGTAAGTATGAGAGTATCTAGCCAAATAACATTTTCTGGCCCACCCTTGGAACCAAGGATGCTTTTATATCAAATAACTTTGGGGTCATGTCATTGGTCACATATCTATGCCCCACAGCTGCTATAAATAGCACCCCCCCCAAGGGGGTACGGTGCATATGGGGTTCAAGAGATATATAATGCAATATGGACCATTTCTCAAAATCTGCCGACCCTGGCCCTTTGAGGGGAGTTTAAGATAATCACAGGCATGCCATAGATGCATTCACAACATGACATGCCATAGAACTGCACAGGCTAGCTAGCATACAGCCCAAAATAGCTCAGACCGTTATAACGGGTGCAGTTATTTTGGGGTGTCTTGCTAGCACTACCGTATAGGCATTCAATTCCAACGTGGCACAAAACATCATAGATGGCCACACATGGATTCCCAAACACATTTCCAGCTTTAAAGTCACAACATCATGCTATACAACAAGTATAAAGCTTGTGCCAAGGCCCCAAACCAAGCGTATAACGGGTTCACAAGGAGCTACATTATCAATGCATCCAACACACTGTAAAGCAATTCCAATGATTGGCAATGATAGAAAAAACAAAAGAACTAACCTGGTTATGCTTCCGTGCAAGCAGGCCCTGGCCATTCATGTTTCTTGCATGCATTATGGACGCACAAGCAGAAGGATAACTTGGGCCAGCAAACCAAGAAGCAATGCCTAGAGCTGGCCAGAAAACCACTTGTCTCGCTATGTCTGTGCAGGGAAAAGCATCCCGTTATCAAGCCCACCATGTTTAGAGACAATACCAAACGCTACTTCACTGGTTTCGTTGAAGCCTCAGCTAATAGCAATCAAATCTGGTCCAAAATCTGCGTGACATAGTGGTATTCCCCAACCATCACGAGCGAACGCGTACAAGCACTAAAGCAACAAAACGACAAGCAAAAACCATCGATTACATGTCTACAACTAGTTTATAAACGATAGGACGACTTGGTACTGTAATGTATAAACGCTAACACGTTAATACGTACCAGGTCGAAACCGCAGATTACCTGCTGTGCGGGAGCCATCACTCCCACCTCACGGACATAGCCTCGAACCTTTCCTGGCCGTCATCGCTAATAAAACATGTCAAGAATAACGTAGCAAGTCTATCCACGCGCAAATATATGGACGTTTGCTGCCGAACAACAGGTAGCATACGCACTGTCACCGCCTGACCGCTGACAGGATCTGCCGCACCGATTAGAACCTAGAGACATACTTGCGCACATCCAGACGCTTCACGGCCAGAGATATAACCTTTATAACACTCAAGGATAATTACTACAAGATTTGAGTTCAAAATTCCAAGCCATGCTCTCGTACCAGTCATTTGCCTGCACCGCCATAGCCGCGGACGTCAATTATTTTCATTCACGTCGGTCCCGTTTGACCATGGTACCCCCCCAGCTTTGATTGAGTATATCTCCCTGGCCAGTTGTCCAAAGTACGGTCTGAATAGTGCCAGGCAAAGCTTACATCTAGATCTTTCGATCCCCCCAGGTTTGACCGTTGAATTATTTTTGGCGCGGCGCCTGGTTCTGCCACAAACTCAGTCCGTTAGAGTGGCGCGAGTTCAACTGGCGCCACGAAAACGGACTCAGTACAAATTAAGGGTTAATATCGAATTAGTAATTCGATGATTAGAGCGGCCCTAGTCAAGGGAGCCGCCTAATATTTCGCGCAAATTAAGCACTTTAGCCATTATACTTTTTATCGGCCAATTATTGCTTATGCAGGTCGAGTGTCGACATCCTGAGCAGGATGTCACCCAATAATAGTAAATGGCCTACTAAAAAAGTAATTGCTAGAGGCTATTCAACTCCGCCCCTTACACCGTAAGAACACTGTGGGCTTCTTGGGGTCTTGCTTACGTGGCGGCCAGAGGTACTCCGGCCACAGGCTGCGTTGCTGCTGCTGCAGGTGCGGTCAGTTCGTCATCCAGCGTCCAGGGGAGGTCGTGCAACTGGATCGTGCAGCGAGAGAGGAACAGACATTATCCTCCATATAGAGCTGAAGGTAAGCAGAATCGACTGGTGGGGGGCGGTGTCACCTTTTCCCGTGAATGGGGAAGGCGGTGCCCACGCAGCTCTACTTCACCATCGAGCCGGTCCAGTTGCATGGGCCGGCCAGGAGCTTGCTCCTGAGCCCGGCCTCAACAACTGAGACTGTCCGAGTCCCCTGCCGGCTGGGTGAAGCGACGCAGCACGACTCTGCATATTGGCGGCGGGCGCGGGTGCGGTGTCCTCGATTTCTTCTGCTCGATCGGCGGTTCGGGCTTCTGATATCTCCTGCAGCTTCGTGGCGATCTGGCGTCCGTGTCCGAGGTGGTCGCTGACCGCAGTACTAGGTCCGCGTAGGAGTGCGGCGAGAGGCTGCCATCTGCCTGCCGGGTGGGCTGGGCAGCGATGGTGGCCGTCTGCGTCGCCGGATCTCCCCGACCAGGCTGCTCGGCCAGGGCCTCGTTTGGGCGGTGATGGCTTCGAGCAGGCCGCACTTGCCCTCCACCTGGTCAAGGCGAGAGAGTATAAAAGGGCGGCATGTGCATCAGAAAACTGCACCACGGTCTGCAGCGCCGTGAGCTGGGGTCAGTGGACGGCTTGTGGGCGACCTTGCATGGTTAACTCTAATCTAAGCTGTCATGCTAGCTACTCTACTCAGTAAAGCGCATGGCAGTACATTTTTTTGCAAAGCTTTATAAGCATTACATTTATAATCAATACAACACATACTTATGCTGGTTTACATATTTTCTTTACAGGATTTATCTAATTAATAAATTAATTGATTGTACGTTTTCATAGAGCTAGCTCTGTTCATAGAGCTCTGTTCTGGATCCCCCTCCCCCTTATTGCTGTCATCCGCAACCTGTATGAAGGGTCCACCACCTCGGTGCGCACTTCCTACGGGACCACGCCACCATGCCCTTTGCAGAAGGGTGTGTGGCAGGGCTTTGTGCTCTCGCCTTGAATTGAATTGAATTGAATTGAATTGGAACATAACTCCGTTGGGAGTATATGTAGCACATATCCCTGAGAAGGGGCATATGGCTGTTAATACACTCTGGGCTACTTCCTGCAAGGGTAGGGTGTAAACTACACCTGCTCTGGGTGCACAAAGGGCACCTGCACACCACTATGTATTCCAGCACCTACCTAAATTAAAATTAAATTAAATTATTACATGCCTCCGTTGGGAGATCATGTATCACATATTCCTTGATGGGTGGAGGTGGAGGAAGCCGCGTAATCGAACTAACCTAACTCTAAGCTATCTAGTCTATAAAATCCTAACTACACTACTCAGCAAAACGCCCCTTCCTCTTGGGGGGGGGTGGCTTGCCCGCGGTAATGACTGTAGTGTCACACCTACAGAGTAAGCACGTGCCCAGATCAGCCAGGCCGGTCGTGGCTATCTCTGGAGCCTGCGCGAAAACCACACATCTCTTCCCTTCACTGGATATACCGCCAGTCGCTACAGGAAGGGCGTGGGAGGGGTCACAACAACAACCCCAGGCGTAGCCCCAGGCAGATTGCAGGGGTCCTCCTAGACCATTGCCACAGACACATGCACACACATGTGTAGCCTGAATTTCCTGTGGTCGGGGCCCTGCCAGTATCCTGAGTGCAGTACTTAGCCTCCATGTGGTTCTGCGTGCTTGTCTTGTAGGCATCCATGTGCGGCCGCAGCACACATGTCATGCCTTGCCGGCCGCCCGGCCAACGTCCTCCCCGTCACCAGACGCCGTCCACCTCGTCCCACGTCCTCCCCCTAAGGGTCATCAGACATCCTCCACGTCCACGTGCTCGCGCGCCTGCGTTGAGGCGTGGGCCACCGGCTTGTAGCCGTTGCGCTTGTTCTCCCGCGCCACGTCACGCGCCAGCTCGATGCCCTCCCTGGTCAGCTTCACGCGGCACCCTGGTGTGGGGGGCAGGTGCCCAGGGGCAGGGTGGCATGGGGGCACAGGCCACCATCAAGGGGAAAGAAGAGAGCGGAAAAGGCACAGGGTGAGCGACCGTCGCCAACTTAGCCATGACAAGCCATGGCACGCAAAGGAGACTCAGTGCATGCATGGCCGCAACACGATGGCGACTGCTTTTTTCTATGGTTGGATTCGCCGAATATTTGTAGCATGCATCCACTGCTGGTCACTTGTGGCCTATCCACAGTCCACAGTCGCCTACGTGGGCCCCTGGGATGCATGCGGCTGCGCAGCCGCACACAAAACATCTACCCTCATCGTCGGCACAAGCGCACGCACACGCACAAGGGCCACGTCCACCATGCACAACGTGTCACACGTGCGGTGGGCCACCAACCAGACACTGCGGGGGGGGGGGGGGGGGGGGGGGGCTCACATACCGTATATCGGGCAGGGCGTGGTCGCCTGCCTCCTCAGCAGCTCTTTGATCGCGCTCTCCTCAAACAGGTGGCCGCACTCCACCCTGCAAGGGGGAGTAGCGCACAAAGGGAGGGCACCGTCAGGGTGCATCCCACCCCTAACACAGTTGACCCTGCTGCCCGCTAACGCATGAACCAACACTGGCCCCCGATGGCACCTGCTGGAGGCCTTACGTACGAGGCAGGCACACACGTGACATGTTGAGCCGAACGCAATGATGAGGGGCCAAGCGCCTGGCATCCTCCCGCCACCCCTTTCTCCCTTCCTCCCGTTTACACACGCACATCCCACACACACGCACACGCACAAGGCGTGCCGCAAGGCCCTACCCTGCTCGCCTGCACACACACGCACGCGCACAAGGCGTGCCACAAGGCTCTACCCTGCTCGCCTGCACACACACGCACGCGCACAAGGCCCTACCCTGCGCGCCTGCACACACACGCACGCGCACAAGGCGTGCCGCAAGGCCCTACCCTGCTCGCCTGCACGCACACGCGCACACACAAGGCGTGCCGCAAGGCCCTACCCTGCTCGCCTGCACGCACACGCGCACACACAAGGCGTGCCGCAAGGCCCTACCCTGCTCGCCTGCACACACACGCACGCGCACAAGGCGTGCCGCAAGGCCCTACCCTGCTCGCCTACATACACACGCACACGCACAAGGCGTGCCGCAAGGCCCTACCCTGCTCGCCTGCACACACACGCACGCGCACAAGGCCCTACCCTGCTCGCCTGCACACACACGCACACGCACAAGGCGTGCCGCAAGGCCCTACCCTGCTCGCCTGCACGCACACGCACACGCACAAGGCGTGCCGCAAGGCCCTACACTGCTCGCCTGCACGCACACGCACAAGGCGTGCCGCAAGGCCCTACACTGCTCGCCTGCACGCACACGCACACGCACAAGGCATGCCGCAAGGCCCTACCCTGCTCGCCTGCACACACACGCACGCGCTTAAGGCCCTACCCTGCTCGCCTGCACACACACGCACGCGCACAAGGCGTGCCGCAAGGCCCTACCCTGCTCGCCTGCACACACACGCACGCGCACAAGGCCCTACCCTGCTCGCCTGCACACACACGCACGCGCACAAGGCGTGCCGCAAGGCCCTACCCTGCTCGCCTGCACGCACACGCACGCGCACAAGGTGTGCCGCAAGGCCCTACCCTGCTCGCCTGCACACACACGCACGCGCACAAGGCCCTACCCTGCTCGCCTGCACACACACGCACGCGCACAAGACCCTACCCTGCTCGCCTGCACACACATGCACGCGCACAAGGCCCTACCCTGCTTGCCTGCAGGCACACGCACACGCATGATGGTGGAGGGTGCACTCACCCGCGCATGGGCCGCTGAAGCGTGGAGATCTCCTTGAGGCTGACGGGGCACTTGATGTTAACGTACAAGCTGGAGCCGCCACCTGGAACGTCGGCCTCTTCCACGTCACTGCCGTCATCCGCGCCGTGCGCCTGCGTGCCGGGCATGGGTCCCTTGCGGTGCACACGCTGCCGCCAGCACACGCGCACCATGCAGATGAAACCAAGTCACCAGTGGGCAGCGACAGACAGGCACGTGCGCGCATGCAGGGTTCCAGAGTGGATGTGGGTGCAAGGAGGAGGCAAGGGCGGGGGGAAGGCAAGGCGGGGGGGAAGGGAGGGAGGGAGGGAGGGAGGGAGGGAGGAGGGAGGAGGGAGGGAGGGAGGGAGGGAGGGAGGAGGGAGGGAGGGAGGAGGAGGAGGGAGGGAGGAGGGAGGAGGGAGGGAGGGAGGAGGGAGGGAGGGAGGGAGGGAGGGAGGGAGGAGGGAGGGAGGGAGGGAGGGAGGGAGGGAGGGAGGAGGGAGGGAGGGAGGGAGGGAGGGAGGGAGGGAGGAGGGAGGGAGGGAGGGAGGGAGGGAGGGAGGGAGGGAGGAGGGAGGAGGGAGGGAGGGAGGAGGGAGGAGAGGGAGGGAGGGAGGAGGAGGGAGGGAGGGAGGGAGGGAGGAGGGAGGGAGGAGGGAGGGAGGGAGGGAGGAGGGAGGGAGGGAGGAGGAGGGAGGGAGGGAGGGAGGGAGGAGGGAGGAGGGAGGGAGGGAGGAGGAGGGAGGAGGGAGGAGGGAGGGAGGAGGGAGGGAGGGAGGGAGGAGGGAGGGAGGGAGGGAGGAGGAGGAGGGAGGAGGGAGGAGGAGGGAGGGAGGGAGAGGAGGGAGGGAGGAGGGAGGAGGGAGGGAGGGAGGGAGGGAGGGAGGGAGGGAGGAGGAGGGAGGGAGGGGGAGGAGGGAGGAGAGGAGGAGGGAGGGAGGGAGGGAGGAGGGAGGAGGGAGGGAGGAGGAGGGAGGGAGGGAGGGAGGGAGGGAGGGAGGGAGGGAGGGAGGGAGGAGGAGGGAGGGAGGAGGAGGGAGGGAGGGAGGGAGGGAGGGAGGGAGGGAGGAGAGGAGGGAGGGAGGGAGGGAGGAGGGAGGAGAGGGAGGGAGGGAGGAGGGAGGAGGGAGGGAGGAGGGAGGAGGGAGGGAGAGGAGGAGGGAGGGAGGGAGGGAGGGAGGAGGGAGGGAGGGAGGGAGGGAGGAGGAGGGAGGGAGGGAGGAGGGAGGGAGGGAGGGAGGGAGGGAGGGAGGGAGGGAGGGAGGGAGGGAGGAGGAGGGAGGGAGGGAGGGAGGGAGGAGGGAGGGAGGGAGGGAGGGAGGGAGGAGGGAGGGAGGGAGGAGGGAGGGAGGGAGGGAGGGAGGGAGGGAGGAGGGAGGAGGGAGGAGGGAGGGAGGGAGGGAGGGAGGAGGGAGGGAGGAGGGAGGGAGGGAGGAGGGAGGGAGGGAGAGGGAGGGAGGGAGGGAGGGAGGAGGGAGGGAGGAGGAGGGAGGGAGGGAGGGAGGGAGGGAGGGAGGGAGGGAGGAGGGAGGAGGGAGGGAGGAGGAGGAGGGAGGGAGGGAGGGAGGGAGGGAGGGAGGAGGGAGGAGGAGGAGGGAGGGAGGGAGGGAGGGAGGGAGGGAGGGAGGGAGGAGGAGGGAGGAGGGAGGAGGGAGGAGGGAGGGAGGGAGGAGGGAGGGAGGGAGGGAGGGAGGAGGAGGGAGGGAGGAGGGAGGGAGGGAGGAGGGAGGAGGGAGGAGGGAGGGAGGGAGGGAGGGAGGGAGGGAGGGAGGGAGAGGAGGGAGGGAGGGAGGGAGGGAGGGAGGGTGATTGATTCATTGACCCCTGAAGACGTTTGAATGTGGGTTGATCCGGTGCCAACGACCTGATGCACCTCTCAAGGCACACGCAGCCTACCAGGTGCAGCCCTTCACCAGCTGCGCACGAGAACGCACCGCCACCACTCTATTGCCACTGTGTTTTCACAACCGGTGAGGGCCATGAAGTATGAGACCGCCACCACCACCCCCTCTATGACGCCGCGCACTCCAGCGGGCGCCACTGGTGAGAACGGCACCACCGGGCGGCTTGCTGGGCTGGGCTTTCTGATGGGTTGCCTGGTTCAAGTGCGCTGAACATCAACCGAGCAACAACGCTCCATAACGTCCCAGCACACTACCCCATGAAGTGCACATTTGACACACCCTGGGGTTCGGCACACACATGGGGGGTTGGTACATAGTAGGCCGCAATGGACGCACCCAAACCTTCTGCAGCGCCTGCACCACTGTTCTGTGCTTGGCAGGGTCCTTTGCGGCGGCTGAGGAGGACTGGGATGCACACTCAGCCAGCACATCGGATATGCCCACTTCCTGCGCACGCACATGCATTCACGCACGCACGCACGTACACGCGACACGCGACATGCGACGCGTCATGCATCATGCGAGGAGAGGGCGGCGTATTTGGCATGTCCATGCCACTTTGGCGCCACCTGGCCGGCTACGCTTCTGGACGTGTCACAAAATGACGAATATTGTAAAAAAATTATAGCAAATTGTGAGCTATTTCAAACATGCGAAACGTTGGATAGCCCAGCCGCCAAGTGATGCCTACGGGCGCGGGAGCGCACACGCTCGCACGCTCGCACGCTCCGACGCTCTCTCTGCGCATGCCCAACACCCTCGTGGGAACCACGGCACGCGGCCGCCACCGCCCCACAACATGGCAACGTGGGGGGTGCGGCGGATGACCGCGGCCGCTGCTGGGAGATGGAAACCACGGGAGACCCGTGCGCGGGCGGGCGCGCTGCCACCATCACAGCGTGCGCCGGCCGCGACCAAAAAAGCCCGATCTGACCCGATCGGCACGCCTCATGGTTTAGGGCATGGCCTCGACACAGGGCACAGTGAGCTGTCAAGCGCACACGGCCAACCAGACACGCAGAGCCACCATCCCAGCGCACACCCTGACAGCCGACACCATGCGGGCGGGAACGCCGCCAACACACAGCTGCACAGCTACCTCCCGAGCCAACCCTTTCCCTATGCGAGTCAGCATTAGGTTTTCCTGCGTGCGGCGCAAAGGGGGGGGGGGGCAGGGAATGGTACAGCACCCACCCAGGTGCCTGCGTGCAGTGGCAGAGGGTGGGACATCCGACCAGGCGGGAGCAGGCCAACAGGTTCCAGAGATCGCTGCCCGGCAGTTACACCCGAACGTTGCCTGACATCTCCCTTAGGGCGCGTCGGTTCCTCCCCGCGCGGATACCTGCGAAACAATAGACCCTGCTGTGCGCCCTCACCATGTGGCGGTGGTCAGCATACGCCAGCGCCGCACGGTCCAGCACACCACAGAAGTCCTCCACCTCGTACTCCGCGCGCGCCAGCTGGTGCAGGCAATCCTTGAGCTTGTCCACCTGTCAACCGGCGGGGGGGGGGGCAACAGGGGGGGGGGCAACAGGGGCGGGGGCAACATTGGGGCACATGAGACGTGGGCCGGTGACAAGATGGGTGCGACAGGTCTTGATGACGGGGTGCGGCCGTCGCCAGAAAAAGCGGGGAGGAGTGGGGAAACAAGGCACTATGCCCCCTTACCCTGGCAAGGGGGGGCATAAGCACAGGCCCGCACCAAGTAGGGGGGGCACAATGCACGTGCATGTCAACCATATCTCTATAGGTAGTTGTATCAGGACATTCCATACCTGTATGTCTACGCACGCTGTCCTGCCCTCCCCTCCCTTGGGGAGGGGACGCTTTTCTACGACGCCACCCGTGGAAGTGGGGAGTCCCTGTGGTTGCCCCCCTGTGGCATCCCCCCCCCAGCAACGGTGACCGTGTGCTGGGCCAGCGTCCAGCACACGGCAGCCACGCGCGCAGGTGAGGCATGTCGGTGCTTCATGCACGTGCCAGGCCACGCCGCGCGCGGGCCGTGCCTCCACCGCACCGGCCTATGGGGGCACACAGCGCAGGCCGGCTACTGGCTTGGGTACAAGGCCCGAAGCAGGGGTATCTCATGGAAGGGGGTCGGGGGGGAAATGGGCAGTCGTGCTGCACGAAAGCCCCCTTGGGCGCGGTGGTAGGGGGCAGGGTAGGGGCGTGCGCAAGCACCAGCGGGCAAGGGAGCCCTCTCCCGAGCTGGCAACGTACCGCTCCTGAGGGTGCCTCCGGCCCTTGGTGCTTCTCCATGCAGGCCGCCGACTCGCCAATGCTGTCGATGGCCACGCGCAGGTTCTGCTGGCAACCGCAGGCGAGCGCGGCAAGAGTAGGCACCGCACAGCAAATTAGCCCAGCCACAGCAACATGAAGGGAGGTGCCCAACGAGGAGTGTGGAAAATTCGATTCCATGGCAAGCGAGCAACTCGTTTATCAGGAGAAGCACGCAGCGACATTTTCACCCGGAAGTGAGCTACCTGGCAAAGCAAACGGAGGATTCTAAGGGGAAACAGAGCAAAAGGTATGAATTCAAGCCCCAAAAGGCGAGAATACGTAGCGCTTGGCTGGGCTCAGGCAGGTCTTAGAATAAGCCTGGGATCGCCCGGCCTAGTGTAAACAGGCAAGAACTACGGCAGGCAACGCCAAAAACAGGTGCCCGTGAAATCGTGCGTTCCTACGCCGCAAGCGCGCTTGGGTATGTAATTGCCTGGCAAGCGGAAGGGAGAGATCCTGGAAATGCGAATGCGGAAGGAGTTCATTTTTAACCTTTATCTAAAAACGGGGTAGCATAGCGGACAAGCTTGTCTGTCAAATAAAAGTGCGTTGTGCAACGCATATATCAATAAGCACTTATTTTCATGTCCTATAAAACATAGCTCACCTCAATTAAAGTTTTGTGATTGTCTCTGCGCTGTTTAAGTTTATTTGTCATCACTGGTTTGAGAGACGCAACGTCCAGCTTACGGTTGGGGCGAGCTGCAGTTAATCTAAGGTCCGCGTCTAGCTCGCGACTGGGGCGTGTTGCTGGCATTTCAAGGCAAGTAGGGCACGCCCAACGCTAAAAATCAAACGGGACTTCTTTACGCACGTCCGCGCCCTTCTTCAGTGCAAGAAGCGATTATCTGAGTGGCTTTTAGCATGGGTTTTCCTACCATAGCCCACTTCCCGCCAAATCTTTAATTTTTTGAAGCGTTGTAGTTTCCAGATATCAAATACAATACAGGCATTCACGCCTTAAGTTGGGTTCGAGGTTTTTGAGGGGTCAACCCGTAGGGGGTGAACCCAACTTAAGGCGTGAATTATTCTACTAAATTCTACAAATTTGAACTAAAGATACTTAAACATACTATTCTGAACTACTTTGAACTTGGAATGCCGAAACCCTATTTGACCCAACTTAAAGCGTGAACACAACTTAACCCCTAAACCGTCCTCGTGCCGATTTTCGACTGCGAGTTTTTCTCATGCCTCACATTCGGCATGAGTTTGTGCGGAGTTTTTGTAAACATCAGACACTGATTTCTTCAGACGGTGCGCAAGGCTGGGGAGTGCGCGAGGCTGGGAGTGCGCAAGGCTGGGAGTGCATCGTGGCTGGGCGCGGCGCGGCAGCGTGCGCAAGGCTGGCGCGTAAAACTGCAAACGACGTAAATCGTATCGGCTGCCTTTGGACTTAGCCGAATTTCGTCGTCGATGCGAGTGGTGATGGCCGTTTAGATCTTAGTTTTTAACCCGACGGGTTTCCTTATGATGCGTTCAAAATGGCAGCTGATGGCATGATTACTTAACATGTGGCGCGCGCAAAGAGCCTGTAGTCGTGCAGTTTACCCTCAATAATCAATCAATCTGAGTCTCGAGTCCACGTTGGAGTCCACTGACCCCCCCGACTAGAATTTCCGACCCCCAATGTTGCACGCAAGCTATGCCTGCCATGCTTTTTCTATTTCCTAACACCCACAGTTGGGGGATCATAGTCATTGACAATTTCTCCCCGTTGCTTTTTATGCTGCATATCCAACTATATCTGAGTAAGAGGGGTCGAGCGGATGACGCCGACATGGTTTGCATATACCTTCATAGTGGCTTCAAATCGTCATATTCTTGAAGCGCGGTCAGTTCAGCCCACAGAACCTTACGTACGTCTTACCAAGGTACATGCACGGTGGGGACGCGGTCGGCCGGTCGGGGTTTGCCTGCTTTCTTTACCCAACCAGGGACATGTTCGTGATTTTCTTGCAGCGCTGGAAGATCAGTCCCGGGAAGAACCGCCTGCGACCCCTGGACCGTTCCGTTCCAACGATACCTGTGACTCTTCAGCATCAACGGTACGAATAGCACGAACCCGCCCACGTGCTTGGCCGCCATACCCGTTCCTAGTCATGCCATGCTCCTTCCTAGTCATGCCATGGTCGTTCCGAGTCATGCCATGGTCGTTCCTAGTCATGTCACTCCCGTTCCTAGTCATGCCATTAATTAATTAATTAATTAAAATGATAGCTCCGTTGGGAGCATATGTAACACATAGCCCTGAGAAAGGGCATCTATGGGTTTGTAATACAATCAGGGCTACAACCTGCAGGTGGAGGATGTACAACTGTCACCTGCTCTGGGTGCACAAGGTGCACCTGCACCGCCATGATGGTTCATGCCTCCTTAACAAGCACAGGCACCCAGGGGGGGGCTTGAGGAGAGGGCCTAGAAGGCCTGCATGACATATGGGGTGGAGGGTATGTGGCTAGGCTATAGCTGGTGTACACATGGCATCTCAGCAGAGAGTAACTCCCTGCATAGGCATCGCATGGCTAAATTCTTAATGCATCATCCATGGGAGGTCCCATTGTAGGCTGGGCGCGGCTAAATACTGAAAGCATCATCCATGGGGGCCATTATGGGCGCACATGCGCGTGGGCCACGTCATGCCATACCCGTTCCTAGTCATGCCATGGCCGTTCCTAGTCATGCCATGGTCGTTCCGAGTCATGCCATACCCGTTCCTAGTCATGCCATGCCCGTTCCTAGTCATGCCATACTCGTTACTAGTCATGCCATGCCCGTTCCTAGTCATGCCATACCCGTTCCTAGTCATGCCATACCCGTTCCTAGTCATGCCATACCCGTTCCTAGTCATGCCATGCCCGTTCCTAGTCATGCCATGGCCGTTCCTAGTCATGCCATGCCCGTTCCTAGTCATGCCACACCCGTTCCTAGTCATGCCATGCCCGTTCCTAGTCATGCCATACCCGTTCCTAGTCATGCCATACCCGTTCCTAGTCATGCCATACCCGTTCCTAGTCATGCTGTACACGCTCCTAGTCATGCCACACCCGTTCCTAGTCATGCCATACCCGTTCCTAGTCATGCCATGGTCGTTCCGAGTCATGCCATACCCGTTCCGAGTCATGACATACTCATTCCTAGTCATGCCATACCCGTTCCTAGTCATGCTGTACCCGTTCCTAGTCATGCCATGGTCGTTCCGAGTCATGCCATACCCGTTCCGAGTCATGACATACTCATTCCTAGTCATGCCATACCCGTTCCTAGTCATGTTGTACACGTTCCTAGTCATGCCACACCCGTTCCTAGTCATGCCATGCCCGTTCCTAGTCATGCCATGCTCTTTCCTAGTCATGCCATACCTGTTCCTACTTCCTAGTCATGCCATACCCGTTCCTAGTCATGCTGTACACGTTCCTAGTCATGCCATGCCCGTTCCTACTCATGTCATGGTTTTTACCTGTATGTCCTCTGCCCTTGGTGCCAGCGTTCTGTGAGCACCTCAATGTATGGTCTGTCGTGAGAACAATAATGGCAGTCTAGCCAACGTCGATACGTTCGAGTTGGGCTCATAGTTAGTTGGTTGTTGTCGACCCACACAATAGCTGTTGCTTGTGTTAATTGGGAAATGTGTTTTATTGCAGCTGAACATGTATCAAGCTTCATTGCAATCTAGCTGTCGCGAACGATTCCTCTAAATCATCTTTAGTGGTGATAGGTACCATTCGAGTGCCAACGGTGGAGACGTACAGGTTCTCACATAGAGGTGGGTTAACTCGTAACAGTGCTATCAATTGCGTGCGATAAGAACGTGACTGCACCACGTGAACAAGAGACAATTATCAATATTATAATTAACAAACATCACGTGAGCATTATTAAGTTTACATCATTTGCAGGTTGTTGCTTAGCACGCTTATAGACCATGTACCCCCTCTCACGGACATTTAATTAATTAATTAATACCACGTGACTGCGTGAGCAGTATCCTCATGAAGGGAATGGATGACATGCGAAAGAAACTATCTAAGCACGGGTAGCAGGATTGTGGGCCCCGCGGCCGGTGGCACTGTGCCGACCGTAGCGGGTTACCCGAGGTGCCCCTACCGGACATTAATTAATTAATTAATAGACACGTGACTGCGTCACGTGAGCATAAGTCCTCAGTGGGAGGGGAACATGGGATGGAATGGATGGTATAAGCTATCTAGGTCCTAGTTACAGGGGTGTGGGCACCGCGGCCCGAATCGCTATGAATGCCATACTTGGTCACACGCGGAGCCCCCACAGACTTGGGGGTGGTCTCCTTCATCACTACTTGCCATCTATCCTTGCGCACCATCTGCCTTAATATTACAGACTACCGGACATGTGTTACGTGATCTCCCAACGGAGTAACGTTTCAATTCAATGCAACTAATACGTTAGACAGTATAATATTATCGTGACATGCATCACGTGAGCATAATGAATGCAATATCAAAGCGACTACCGGCGCAGGCCAGAAATCTGGAGAATATGTCAATATCAACAAGTACTAGGAGCATAGAGTGTACGCATTATGACTGTCCTGGTTAGCCTTGTACTCAGACCCTACGTGGATCATGCCACGACAAATGAGGGTCGTACACACAACTCTTGGTTTAGCTCCGAGACCATGCAGTCATTGGCAAACTTTGGAATTACCTCTTTCTCGATACTGTGCCAAAATTCCAAAACAAAAGAGGTGGTAGCCCAACATTGCATGTGACGACTGAAATCACTTTTTAGGTGTTAAAATTATATGAGTAAATATTTTAATCCATTAATTCATGCTCCATGCATCACCATCCCACAAGCATTTTGTATTGAAATTCATGACTAAGGTGTAGATGAATTGGAAAACGTTGAGAGCACTGTTTATCAAACCCAAATCAATCACAATTGAATTATGAACATGTTATGTTGTCTCTTTGATGTTGCTAAAATGAAAATGCAATTATTTTATCCATGCTTTAATACAATAACAACATTTTAACTCATCCGTCGGACATGGCACCACCCAAGGGCAGCTATCTCGTGACCGAGTGGTACAATGGACAAGGCTGGGATGGACTAATTGAAGGGGATGAACTAGGAGGTAGGGTGGGAGCCACGGAAGAATGGCTTTTTGGAAATAGGCCCCTCTTCACACTGTGCAGTTGCACTACGAGGCTGCTTGCCTTTGCGACTAGCTGCTCTATCCGGCTCGCAAGCACTGCGGTGCCTCCTAGACTGAGCCCCGTGGACCTTAGGCCTTCCCCGCGGCTTTGCGATTGGTGGGTTGCCACATAACAAGGGCTGTTGGGTTGGCGCAGATGTTGCTTGCGCATTGACTGGGAGTGGGTGCTGAGCTATCATCGGTTGTGCAGGGCCCGGGGTTGTGGCTGGAAGACCGGGGTTGTCGGAAACACACATCTCAATTCTAGATTGCAATGAAGCTTGATACATGTTCAGCTGCAATAAAACACATTTCCCAATTAACACAAGCAACAGCTATTGTGTGGGTCGACAACAACCAACTAACTATGAGCCCAACTCGAACGTATCGACGTTGGCTAGACTGCCATTATTGTTCTCACGACAGACCATACATTGAGGTGCTCACAGAACGCTGGCACCAAGGGCAGAGGACATACAGGTAAAAACCATGACATGAGTAGGAACGGGCATGGCATGACTAGGAACGTGTACAGCATGACTAGGAACGGGTATGGCATGACTAGGAAGTAGGAACAGGTATGGCATGACTAGGAAAGAGCATGGCATGACTAGGAACGGGCATGGCATGACTAGGAACGGGTGTGGCATGACTAGGAACGTGTACAACATGACTAGGAACGGGTATGGCATGACTAGGAATGAGTATGTCATGACTCGGAACGGGTATGGCATGACTCGGAACGACCATGGCATGACTAGGAACGGGTACAGCATGACTAGGAACGGGTATGGCATGACTAGGAATGAGTATGTCATGACTCGGAACGGGTATGGCATGACTCGGAACGACCATGGCGTGACTAGGAACGGGTATGGCATGACTAGGAACGGGTGTGGCATGACTAGGAGCGTGTACAGCATGACTAGGAACGGGTATGGCATGACTAGGAACGGGTATGGCATGACTAGGAACGGGTATGGCATGACTAGGAACGGGCATGGCATGACTAGGAACAGGTGTGGCATGACTAGGAACGGGCATGGCATGACTAGGAACGGCCATGGCATGACTAGGAACGGGCATGGCATGACTAGGAACGGGTATGGCATGACTAGGAACGGGTATGGCATGACTAGGAACGGGTATGGCATGACTAGGAACGGGCATGGCATGACTAGTAACGAGTATGGCATGACTAGGAACGGGCATGGCATGACTAGGAACGGGTATGGCATGACTCGGAACGACCATGGCATGACTAGGAACGGCCATGGCATGACTAGGAACGGGTATGACATGACGTGGCCCACGCGCATGTGCGCCCATAATGGCCCCCATGGATGATGCTTTCAGTATTTAGCCGCGCCCAGCCTACAATGGGACCTCCCATGGATGATGCATTAAGAATTTAGCCATGCGATGCCTATGCAGGGAGTTACTCTCTGCTGAGATGCCATGTGTACACCAGCTATAGCCTAGCCACATACCCTCCACCCCATATGTCATGCAGGCCTTCTAGGCCCTCTCCTCAAGCCCCCCCTGGGTGCCTGTGCTTGTTAAGGAGGCATGAACCATCATGGCGGTGCAGGTGCACCTTGTGCACCCAGAGCAGGTGACAGTTGTACATCCTCCACCTGCAGGTTGTAGCCCTGATTGTATTACAAACCCATAGATGCCCCTTTCTCAGGGCTATGTGTTACATATGCTCCCAACGGAGCTATCATTTTAATTAATTAATTAATTAATGGCATGACTAGGAACGGGAGTGACATGACTAGGAACGACCATGGCATGACTCGGAACGACCATGGCATGACTAGGAAGGAGCATGGCATGACTAGGAACGGGTATGGCGGCCAAGCACGTGGGCGGGTTCGTGCTATTCGTACCGTTGATGCTGAAGAGTCACAGGTATCGTTGGAACGGAACGGTCCAGGGGTCGCAGGCGGTTCTTCCCGGGACTGATCTTCCAGCGCTGCAAGAAAATCACGAACATGTCCCTGGTTGGGTAAAGAAAGCAGGCAAACCCCGACCGGCCGACCGCGTCCCCACCGTGCATGTACCTTGGTAAGACGTACGTAAGGTTCTGTGGGCTGAACTGACCGCGCTTCAAGAATATGACGATTTGAAGCCACTATGAAGGTATATGCAAACCATGTCGGCGTCATCCGCTCGACCCCTCTTACTCCGATATAGTTGGATATGCAGCATAAAAAGCAACGGGGAGAAATTGTCAATGACTATGATCCCCCAACTGTGGGTGTTAGGAAATAGAAAAAGCATGGCAGGCATAGCTTGCGTGCAACATTGGGGGTCGGAAATTCTAGTCGGGGGGTCAGTGGACTCCAACGTGGACTCGAGACTCAGATTGATTGATTATCGAGGGTAAACTGCACGACTACAGGCTCTTTGCGCGCGCCACATGTTAAGTAATCATGCCATCAGCTGCCATTTTGAACGCATCATAAGGAAACCCGTCGGGTTAAAAACTAAGATCTAAACGGCCATCACCACTCGCATCGACGACGAAATTCGGCTAAGTCCAAAGGCAGCCGATACGATTTACGTCGTTTGCAGTTTTACGCGCCAGCCTTGCGCACGCTGCCGCGCCGCGCCCAGCCACGATGCACTCCCAGCCTTGCGCACTCCCAGCCTCGCGCACTCCCCAGCCTTGCGCACCGTCTGAAGAAATCAGTGTCTGATGTTTACAAAAACTCGTTTGTGCGCCCTGTAGGGATTTGGCGGGAAGGTTTTGGCGGGAACCAACTAGACCACCGAAAAGATCTAGATTCACTCTATCCGTAGGACACTTGTCTGACCGTATTTGACCACCGTATCAGGGTGGAAACCCTGGTCAAAGTCAACAGGGTACCCTGGTGCATGCAGGTTTGGGCGGTAAAAAAAATTGACAAAAACGTACGAAAACGAAGGATGCGAAAAAAGGGGGGAGCGCGGACGTAGACATGGCGGACGAAATGCAGGCAGATATACGGACTTTCAAGGTAAAAAAGGGCATTTTCATGGCAGTGCCAGTGGAAAAATTCGGACTAGACTGGGCGATAGAGCAGTATGGGGAAAAACACAGCGAGGTACGTTTGCCGGGCAAGGTAGTGACAGTGAACAGGTCCGGAGATGGTGCACGGTGCTATTTCCCGGACGACAAGCTCACGTACCCATTCACCCGTGAGCAGATTTTCATATATTCGTGCAGCTCAGATGAGTACGAAGCTCTAGTGAAAGAATGCGCAGCAAGGAAGGCCCCAACGGCAGGTAGCAGTGACGATGATAGCGAGCAGGGCCAGGATAGCGATTCTGACGCCGGCGAGGACGACGACGACAAATCCGAGGATATCGAGCTGCCCACACCGGTCAAGCGACGCGAGCCGGGGAAGCGCGCTGTCGGCAACCCGAAGAAGAACCCAGCCATCAGCCACGCCCCGAAAAGGCGCCGTCAGACCAAGGCGGCGGCCAGCGAGAGCGTTGTCTCGGACGCTTCCGATGACGACTTTGTTTACCAGAAGGGTGCGGAGGGTCCGGTGCCGAGCGGTGAGGCTGAGCTCGATGATTCGTTTTTCCTAACGACACGCCTGCCACTGAGGAGCCAGCCGAGACTGTCTGGAAATCTGGTTTCGGCAAGCCAGGTGTGTTTCCTTTTCCCGATACTCCGGTGCTGTCGCCGATGACGGGTACCGCCTGCTATCAAAACCTTTCCCCTGCCCAGCTCAAGTTTGGGCCCCTCGGGCTGTTCTCCCTTTTCTGGTCCCAACGTGATGTCGTGGCCAAGATTGTCAAGGAGACCAACGACTATGCTGAGCTCAAGGGGGCGGGCAAGCCAGGTGAGCGTGAGTGGCACCCCTTAACAATGCATGAGATGGACAAATTTCTGGGTGGAGCAGGTGCTGTGCCAACTGTGCTGCGCGCAAGGCAGGAAGCACAAGACCTCGGTCATGTGCGAGCACTGTGACATGGCGTTCTGCAGCAACAGCGAGCGGAACTGCTTCGGCCTCTTCCACTCCGGGCAGGTGGAGGGGCTGGACTTCAACGTGACGAAGCAGCGGGTATGGCAGCGCCTCTTCCAGCGTGGCGAATGCGCCAAGAATTTCAAGGGCGCCACTACCACGAGGGGGCAGCAGCAGCCACCACCCGGAAGCTCAAGGGGGTGGCGCGGCGCCGCCATCTCAGGGCGGAGCATGTCCGCCTGGGATATAGTCCTACGGAGGCTGACTAAGAATGCTAGCATTTGTTGCCTACGTGGCATGGCATTTGGCCTTTCCTGCCCGCGCTCATGCGCGCCGTGTATCACCATGGGCCGGCATGGTTTGAAGTGTGTGTTATTGTTTCATGGACCCACCTGTGCATGTGTTATTTGGTTTCATGTTGTTAGCCTGCATGGGTTATTGTTTCATGGTCATGTCTTATTAGCTTTCATGTTTATGCATAACTTGTGCAGTTTGAAAATCTGCTCCGTGATGGTCACAGTGCCACCTATTTCTAGTTGGCAATTTTCAGTGTTACTGCATGCATGGTCCCTTGGTCACTAATTTATCTAGGAGTGCTGGGATGTTTTGACTTTGTGTGCAAGGTCCATCATGCATGTAAAAATAAGTACCACAGTATCAGCGGGTCTGCAAGCATTTACGCTTATTGTGGCATATATTTGTGCCACATAGGCTGGAATAAACATAATCATGCATGTTTCACGCTTACCTATCATTTCCATGTTCAAAACTGCACTAGGATGTTTATTCTAGCCCCCCCCAAACTGGTGACTCAAAATAGTCACCAGCTATTTTTAGCATTATCTTGTGGGTCCCTGGGTGAAACAAGACATGTAAATGTTTGGATGTAGTGCTTGGGTACAGTTGCAGTCCCCCCTGAAATACTAGGGTGAAATCCAAGGTATACGTGCTCCATCATGCATGATAAGGTTGTGAACCCCGTACTCGCGGCCCGCGCGTAGTCGTCTCCAATCATATCCGGCAGGGACCTGCAGTGGTTATGGCAGGTATTGGTGGCACACAGGTTGGAATAAGTGTTAGCATGCATGTTTGCCCATACTCCATGCTTACCTATCGTTTCCATGTTCAAAACTGCACTAGGATGCCTGTTTTAGCCCCCCCAAAACTCGCGACTCAAAATAGTCACCAGTTATTTTTAGCACCAGCTGATGGGTCCCTGGGGGAGTTACAATTTTTAGTGTTTGTATCCCATCCTAACTAAAAAATCTATCTACAAAACCAACCCCAGGGTCAACTCATTGAGGAAAGGGGTCTATCATCCATTATAAGGGTGTCACCGCGCACACTCACCGTACCCCCCTGAGGGGGGGGCTATTTATAGAGCAGGGGGGGCTAGCACTGGGACCACCCACTATACCCCCAGGTGGGCCCTAATATGGTTATGCTTGGTTCCTAGTATGGTCTAGAAAAAATAATTAGGCTGAATGGGGGCACCTGTGGCATACTGTGCAACTCGTGACTCATTTTAGTCACGAGTCAAAGACGGTTGAGGGGTTAAGCCAACCCAACAAAGGAGGGTCCCATGGAAATGTATCAAAACTGAAGCCCCCTAATAACTACAGAAATGCAACTGACAACCACTGAATGATGTTTGGGGACCATAATTAATTAATTAATTAATTAATTAGACTCGTGCTCCCGTTGGGGAGTCACGGAGCATTAACCCCGATGGATGGATGGATGGGTGCAAACATTCCTACCGGTCTAATCTATCTACATTGGCTACATACTACATCTACCTAACAGCATTCTAATTACAACATCTATCTAGGCAGCCGCACGCTGCCCGAGGGGGAGCTATCTGGCGTGCCTCCCGCGGGACTGCACACGCGGGCGCTTCCCCACTGGGGGGGGCTCATTGTCCTCTATGACCTGGGCCCACTTGGCCTTGTCCATCATCTTCTTCCAAATCACGGAGAGGCCGAGGCCCCCCATGTCCTCTACTAGCTGTTCCTTGAAGGTGCGGGCCTTGCGGCGTCTAACATCACTAGGCCCAGCCCACGTCAGGAGGTGCCGGCCAGGCTGGGCTGGTCGCAGTCCTGCGGGGGGGCCACGTGAGGTGTCTACCTGGTTGGTGCGAGCTAGGTGCCCTACAAGCTGCAGGCGGCGTTGCTTAATGGTGCTGGTGATATAGGGCATGCCCTGGTACAGGTCCTCATTGCGGACATGAGCAGCATATCCTACTCTGAAAATGGAACGCAGCATGCTGGTGACCGCGCCGTCCAGCTTGCGGGCCAGGTCGGCGGTGAGGGTCCACGTCTCGGCGCCATACGGTGAGAACAGGAAGGACGAGGACCTTGAACAGGTCCTGTTTCTCGATCTTGCCCAGGGGCTTGCGCCACAGGGCCCGGTACTGACGTAAAGCGTGCCAGGCGAGGGAGATGCGATGGTCCGCATCAACCTCGCAGCTGGGGAGCAGGCTGCCCAGCAGCTTAACGCGGTCCCGATACAGGACTCGAGAGCCGTCTAGGAGATAGAGGGGTGGCGGTGAGTTGGTGAGCCCAACCGCCAGGGCCTCTGTCTTCTTGCTGACCTCAAGCCCCACTGCACGGGCCTCGAGAGCCAGGCAGTCAAGCCATGTCTGCACGTGCTCAGTGTCCTCGAAGAGGGTGGTGTCGTCTGCATAAATGATGTCTGCTAGCCGAATCTCCGTGTCCGCACCGCCATGCCAGAATTTGTTAGCAACCTGCACTCCTGGTTCCCTGCCCACGATGCGGGCAAATCGCTTGCGCGCCTGAATCATTACGTATTCGACAACAATAATGAACAGGTAGGGCGACAGCACGCAGCCCTGCCACACACCCTTCTGTAAAGGGCATGGGGGCGTGGACCATAAACATGATGTTTGGGCATGCATACCACCACTTGTTGGGGGTACTACCCCCAACCATACACCGACTATGTGCTAAAAATAGAAAAAAACGCTGTCCGGGGCACAACTTGCCCAGAACAGTGGGAGAACCAGTTGCATGAAAAAAGCACAACCCATATAAAAATGTCATGGGACATGGTTTCTACCTAATTGGATCAACAAAATCAGCACATCCCTTTGAGTTATTAATTTTCGGGCCAAAAATACGCTTTTTTAGGCGGGGCGTCCCCATTAAAAAATTAAATTAAATTATAACATGTCTCCGTTGGGAGATCATTAATTAATTAATTAATTAGGAACATAACTCCGTTGGGAGTATATGTAGCACATAGCCCTGAGAAGGGGCATATGGGCCTACTATAATACATTCTAAGCTACTTCCTGCAAGGGTGGGAATGTAAACAACACTTGCTCTAGGTGCACCAGGGCACCCGCACCCTCATGGTCTATCACGCTATGCCCGGGTAAGGGGGGAGCATGCCTGTGAGGGGGAAGATCATCATGGCTATACAAGAGCTATGGCATGGCTTCTCAGCAGAGAGTGACTCCCTGCATGGGCACAACATTACTAAATAAGGCTATGCATCGTCTGGAGTGTGGCACATCATAGGCACACATGTACATGATTAAATAAAGCGCGGGGCTTAGCTGGGATAGTGCCTCTAGGAGGCGTACATGTACATGGCCACGGTCTATCTATTCTGCACTACTACTGCTGTATTCCCCTAAGCTGGGGCGTCTGGAGTCGCTGGGGCCGCGGGGGGGGGGGGGTCGCCTGCCAGGGCTTGTGGCCGACGTAGATGGCCGCCCCCTTCCAGTACACCGGCTGCCCCGCCTTGGTCTGCCGGAGCTGGAGGTAGGTCGGCCATAGCTCCCGTCGCCGTTGTTGCTGCGCCAGGGTCAAGTCGTCATCAAGGGTGAAGAGAGTCTTCTCGAGCCGCTTGCGGCGTCTGAGAAAAGAAATCTTGTCCGCCGGGGTCTTAAAGGTGAGGAGGAGCGGGGGCGGCCCTGCCTTACCCCGCGCGCGGGGAAGGCGGTGGGCAGCCAGCTCTATCTCACCGTTAAGGCCCATGCGACCAAGGATTTCTCTCTCAAACGCACGCAAAAGCTTCTCGGAATTCTCACCTTCCTCCATCTTGAAGTTCTTGACAATGACGTTGAGGCTGCGCTTGGCGAGCTCGGCCTCCTCGCGGAGGTCAAGCGTCTGCCGTTGAAGCTGGGCTGCGACGGCGGAGGTGGTGGAGGTGGTATGTTGCTTAAGCATGTCCGCCCAGGTGGTGATGGGAGGAGCATCGCCGGCCAGGCCAGCCGAGGCTGGCTTGGCGGCAATGTCCTTCACCGCCTGGGCGGTGAGGCCTGCGGTATTCTGCAGAACCTCAATAGCAATGGCGTTGTCCTTAAGACGCTGGTCGATGTCACGGAGCTGGGCGGTGATGGCGTCGGAGGTGGAGGTGGTGGCGGTGGAGGAGGCGAGGAGGGTGGAGGTGGCGGTGGAGATGGTGGAGGTGGCGGTGGAGAGGAGGGGGAGCTCGGCAGCCAACGTGCTGCCCATGACCGCCACATCTGCTGCGATGGGGGCCACGTGCTGCTCGAGGGCCTCCTTGAGGAGTGAGCGGATGGAGGATTCGGTTAAGGTGGTGGTGAGGGGCTTTGGGGGCCAAAGCTCCTCGAGGGAGCGGCCGAGGAGGGAGAAAAGGACGCGAATCTGAAGGTGGGGGCGGCGGCATTGGAGGATTTGGTCGAAGTTGTGGGTGCGTCTCTGGAAAGCATCGGTGAGGCGGCCCTGATGGAAGAGTTGCTTGCACATCTCGAGAAGCGAGGCATACGATCCGAAAAACACGTAGCTCAGGATCTTGTCGGGGTTGAGCTTGTCAAAAACTTGGGAGATCATGTAGCACATATTCCAGGTTGGATGGGTGGTGTGGAGGAAGCCGCGTAATCGAACTAACCTAACTCTAAGCTATATCTAGTCTAGAAAAGCCTATCTACGCTACTCATCAAAACGGCTCCTCCGTTTGGGGGGAGGCGGCTTGCCCACAGGGGCTGGCGTGTGCGCCTTGACAATCTTCTTCCACCGCGTCTTGTCTTGCATGGCAGTCCAAAGACGGGAGAGAGAGTGGATGCGGTACTCAAACTGGGCTGGGACCACTAGGTCGTCCAGCAACATCTGGGTATAGGTCATGGCATGTTTCCCTACCTTTTGTATGGGGGCGTCCCCATACACACTCATAACACATCAATTAGGCCTGAAAAGCACGAGTCAAATTCTGTCATGACCATAGAAGGCACTGTCAAAGTTTGGTGGCATTCTGAGCTCAGCTGTAGCAGTTATTAATTTTGGCAGTTGGCCACCTGTGCAGACGCTAAGGAAGGCATTAGTGAGTATTAAGGCACACTAACACTTCCTATGCCATCCAAAAGGCTCCTGACCATTGAATTGAATTGTAACATAACTCCGTTGGGAGTATATGTAGCACATAGCCCTTGAGAGGGGGCGTATGGCCTATCATACATCCTAAGCTACTTCCTGCAAGGGTGGGGATGTAAAGGACCCTTGCTCTAGGTGCACCAGGGCACTGGCATCCCCATGATCTTCAAGCTATGCCCAGCGAAGGGGGAGCCTGTCATGGGGGGGAAGATCAGCATAGCTATACAAAGAAGCTAGGGCATGGCGTCTCAGCAGAGAGTTATTCCCTGCATAGGCACAACAGAACTAAATAAAGCTAGGCATCATCTGGGGTGTGGCTCATCATAGGCACACATGTACATGATTAAGTAAAGCGCGTGGCTTAGCTGGGATAGTGCCTCTAGGAGGCGTACATGTACATGGCCACGGTCTATCTATTCTACACTACTACTGCTATATTCCCCTAAGCTGGGGCGTCTGGAGTCGCTGGGGCCGCGGGGGGGGGGGGGTCGCCTGCCAGGGCTTATGGCCGACGTAGATGGCCGCCCCCTTCCAGTACACCGGCTGTCCCGCCTTGGTCTGTCGGAGCTGGAGGTAGGTCGGCCATAGCTCCCGTCGCCGTTGTTGCTGCGCCAGGGTCAAGTCGTCATCAAGGGTGAAGAGAGTCTTCTCGAGCCGCTTGCGGCGTCTGAGAAAAGAAATCTTGTCCGCCGGGGTCTTAAAGGTGAGAAGGAGCGGGGGCGGCCCTGCCTTACCCCGCGCGCGGGGAAGGCGGTGGGCGGCCAGCTCGATCTCACCGTTAAGGCCCATGCGACCAAGGATTTCTCTCTCAAACGCACGCAAAAGCTTCTCGGAATTCTCACCTTCCTCCATCTTGAAGTTCTTGACAATGACGTTGAGGCTGCGCTTGGCGAGCTCGGCCTCCTCGCGGAGGTCAAGCGTCTGCTGTTGAAGCTGGGCTGCGACGGCGGAGGTGGTGGAGGTGGTATGTTGCTTAAGCATGTCCGCCCAGGTGGTGATGGGAGGAGCATCGCCGGCCAGGCCAGCCGGGGCTGGCTTGGCGGCAATGTCCTTCACCGCCTGGGCGGTGAGGCCTGCGGTGTTCTGCAGAACCTCGATAGCGATGGCGTTGTCCTTAAGACGCTGGTCGATGTCGCGGAGCTGGGCGGTGATGGCGACGGAGGTGGGGGTGGTGGCGGTGGAGGAGGCGAGGAGGCTGGAAGTGGCGGTGGAGATGGTGGGGAGCTCAGCAGCCAGCGTGCCGCCCATTGCCGCCACATCTGCGGCTAGGGGCGTCACGTGCTGTGAGATGGTTGCTTGGAGGTGGAGGAGGAAGGTGGATTCGGTCAAGGGGGAGGGGGTCCAGAGGTCCGTGACAGAGCGGTCAAGGATGGAAAAGAGGGCGCCGATCTGAAGACGGGGGCGAGACCAGCTGGCCAGGTTCTCAGATTGTTGTCGCATTGTGAACCGGCCGTCAGGTCCATTGCGGAAGCGGCAAAGGCGTTGAAGGCGTTGGCACAGGTCGAGAAGGGAGGCGTATGACCCATAAAACACGAACTCCAGTAGCTTGAGGGGTGGCATGTCGAAATAGCTGGGTCTGGCATCGTTGAAGGTGTTGAAGGTGGAAAAACTCCTGACCATGCCCAATTCGACCGCAATGTACAAGGAGGTGGCTGGGCACGTCATGTGCCCTTGCCTTACCTCGACACGGGCAACCTGTTGCGTGTGTGCACAACAATGAGGCAGGTAGCTCTACATGCCTAGCCAACACTTCTAAAGCATATTCCAGGTTTATGGTGTGGGCATCATCCCAAAACCAAGCTCAAACACACCCTAGAAAGCCATATCCACTAATTGCCCAACAAGGGTAACAACAGACAGTCCACAGAGAAAGCAGAATTATCATACATGCTGCTTGCCAAGGCTTCTTACCATGGTTACCTTGCCTTGCTAGCATATGAATTAGGGCTCTCCCATTTTAGTGGGAGAAAGGCCAACAAGACAACGATAACCCCTACCTACGTGCAGTTCCACCCATGCAGTATGCCCCTCAGAAAAACCACTGCCACCTTTCTTTCCAGCGCAATTGTTTGCCAAGAAACAAACTCAAGCTTGTGAGCCTCCAACCACAATGAAGCCTCTGCTAAGAAAGGCCGCGTCAATATTCACACAAAACTGAGTGCTGTTGGCAATCTCCTTCCAAGAAACCACTCAGCAAATCCCTGACAACTTGACGATATGCCACGGTCACGCTTTGACACGTCCCAGCCATGCAACGTACATAAAAACCACTGAAAGGTGCCAGGAATCTGGCGATGCGCAGCACGGAATGGCATTATACCTGGCGCTAACTGCACGGAAAGGAGCCGAAAACTTGCGTTGATAACCCATAAAGGAAGCGAAACATTCATAGGGTCACGTTGATCACACGATCGTACCATTACCGGCATTGTCCTTCGCCCAGCGGCGCAAGAAAGAACAACCTTCCATGGAATAATAAGACGCGCATCCCGCGAGCCTGGAGAGTGTCTTACCGATCATGACGGAAATCTTGCCGAAACCCAGCAAATTTTTTAACCCGTAGTCCGAAAAGTGTATGTGATCGCATACACTTTGACTTAACGTAATAAACCACGTAATTCCCGGAGCGCCGCGCCACCCGTGACGGAGGGAAGTTGTCCGGTGGGTCTGGGAACACTTAGGGACGAAGGTGATGCATAGGTTTGGGGGGGGTATTCGCCATAGCTTGGTAATTACAACGTGCATTGAGAAAGTATCACGTGACTTTGGCGGGAAATTTTCACTCGCGCGCGCGCGCAACGAGATATGGCTGCCAACGTGCCGTTATCAGGGAAATTTGCGTCTCGCGGCTAGAAACGGTTTAGAATGTTGCTCAGAATGATGATGCGTGATTTTCGTAGGTCAGGCATGGCCAGATTTTTAGGATTGGGAAAATACAGGCAGGAAAATACTGCCTTCTTGGTCGTCAGTGCCAGACAAGTCATCGCCTATCATATGTAGATTTTCTCCTTATGTCCGGGCAGTCTGCGCCAGCCCGAGCATCCAGGTTTGCTACGGGATGTCCCCTGCAGCATTTGCTGCGAATGCGGACGCATTTATAGGTCATCTTTGAACGAAACATCAACCTGGTAATCATGAAGGATGCATGCTTGACGCGGCTATGGCGGCCTATGCCCGTAGAGCCACGGTATCCGTGAGTTATGGTGGTCCCGGCCAGCGGACCCCGGGAAGGACATGAACGAGCTGGGTACGACAACGTATTTGCGTGTTGTTTGCAGCGGAATTCGTCTCCCATGCAATATATATGACGATTTTATCTTTGCATATTTCAGCAAGCTTTCATGCCTGTTGTAGAGAGTGGTTTCAGCCCTGAAAGTGCCCAGTTTATGGCATATCTTTGGAGTGTATCATTCCGTAAGTGCAGGTAGGCAACGTGTTTGTATTCCAGCACTTTTGGCAGCATTTTATAGCTTTTTATAATGCATTATTGTGTTGCATGTCATAGATAGCTGTTTACACGCTCGTAACCCACACACATATATGAGCACGTTATATAGAGGTAATGGGTTATCCGGGTGGTCTGACCCAAGGAAACCCCCATTGGACTATCCAACTAAGTTGTCCTATGTTGGTATTGAGGTTCCCTACCCTCCCTGGGAAAAAAGTGGGGGGTTAACTTTTCCTTGGGGAAAAAAGATCGTCTTTTGGCCAACTTTGACTAGAGCTATCATCCAAATGCTTTCATAAAGCCATGGTATTGTTGCATATTCTGAAAGCCCTTGAAGTGTAGATACTCCTAGCATCTTGGTTGGGGGTATTTGGAGTTGTGGCCTGTGAGTTATGATTTTTTTCATTTTCAGGGGTATGAAAGTGCCAAAAATGGGTCAGCGGACTATGGGTTAAAGCTTTACCAATAACAATTTAAACGCATCCTTGACGCTAGGCAAAGCCCATAAAACCTGACAATCACCGCCGCCAGCGTGCATTCTAATTTATTCCTCTCGACGAAAACATCAGATTGGACCCCCGTGGCGATGGTCATCAATAAAATCATCGACACTGCAAAAAACGCGAACTCCGCTACGAAGTAGTATCATTTACTCATCGTCTTTAAGATTCGCTCAGTTTCTCTGCATTCCGCGAGCTATCTTTTTCTACTCTGCCTGAAAGCACGTCGCCATGGCCAGCTCCGGTAGGGGTGCGCGCCCCGTGCACCACTTTTTCACGGTACCGACGGGTACCGCGAATTTTTCGGCGCCAAAATATTCGCGCCGGGACCGTCCCCTTCTTCAGGCGTGAATGCCTGTAATTTCTAACAGCCTTTTCGCGACCGTCCCGGAGATAACGCCCGAGAGGGGGGGGTCTAGCACCCACCCCCACCCCACCCAACCACGGGAACCCCCCGGGGTAAGAGGGTCAGACCCCCTCCCCCCCCCCCCCCCATTCGTTGCCACCCCAAGCCGGAGGTCCAGAGGGGGGGGGGGGGGGGGGGGGGGGGGGGGGGCGGGGGGGGCGTAAAGAAGGCTACCCCCCCCTTCCCACCCACCCACCTTGAGCTATTTATATATGGCTGGTGTGAGCCCGTCACGCGTCTAGTGTAGCACATGTCCATGCCGAGTCTATGACGAAAAGTCCACAGGTGGCGGCGGCCCCTGCCGCGCGCGGCCTGGGGCACGCCAGGTGAGGACATATGCTGTTTCCGGCCCCACCGTCTAGGTCATCTAATCGCTCTACACGTAAGCCAGCCATAATTTCAATGCACAAGGCTACACATTTCCATTACCATTCATCTTCAATATCCTGAACGACTCGAACACGCGGACAAGATAACGGCAAGCTCGAGCTACCATGGTCCGGATTCTCCCGATTTCTGGCCTGCGCTGGTTGTCTCCTTGATATCGCCCAGGCTGGGCGGGCTTGGTGCCAGCTAGTCTATCTGATGTGTCTACCTGATCTGTGCGGGCCAGGTGCCCGGCTAGGCCCAGGCGCCTGTGCCTAAGAATGTGGGAAACATAGGGCAAATCAGCATATAAAACCTCATTACTAATGTGCAAACCAAAGGGCCTTGCGCAGCATCTTGGTGACGTTGCCGTCAAGTCGTTGCTCCAGCTCCTGCGTCAGTGTCCAGGTCTCGGCGCCGTAGGTCAGGATCGTCAGAATGACGACCTTGAAGAGGTCACGCTTGACGATCCGGGGTAGGGCGGGGTTGCTCCACCAGCGGCGGTGGTCATGGAGTTGCGCCCACGCCATGCCAATCCATGTCGTCAGGTCGTCCTCGCAGTCGGGAAGCCAACTGCCGAGCAGTTTGAAGCGGCCTGCATGAAGTAGGGTAGTTGACCTCGGTGTCGTCTAAGAGGCATGATGCATGATGCATGATGGGGCATGATGCAGACGATATTTGTAACTTCCGTGTAATTATTTTTCTAATGAGATTAGCATAGTACTCCGTGGCATGCCCATGCGCATTAATTAATTTATTAATTAAAATCATAGCTCCGTGGGGAGCATATGTAACACATAGCCCTGAGAAAGGGGCATCTATGGGTTTGTAATACAATCAGGGCGACAACCTGCAGGTGTAGGATGTACAACTATCACCTGCTCTGGGTGCACTAGGTGCACCTGCACCTCCATGGTGGTTCATGCCTCCTAAACAAGCACAGGCACCCAGGGGGGGCTTGAGGAGAGGGCCTAGAAGGCCTGCATGACATATGGGGTGGAAGGTATGTGGCTAGGCTATAGCTGGGGTACACATGGCCTCTCAGCAGAGAGTAACTCCCTGCATGGGCAAAGCATGACTCGAAATTGCTACGGCTATTGCAAGGGCGGGTGTGGGCCCGTCACGTAGGCATACATGGCCACGTCACTAAGCTTTCTAGGCTACACTACTGCTATATATTCCCTAGGCTGGGGTGGCTGCGGTGGCTGGGGCGGCAGGGGTCGCCTGCCAGGGCTTGTGGGCGACGTAGATGTCCGCCCCCTTCCAGTAGACCGGCTTCTGCCCCGCCTTCTGCCGAAGCTGGAGGTAGGTCGGCCATAGCTCCCGTCGCCGTTGTTGCTGCGTCAGGGTCAAGTCGTCGTCCAGCGTGTAGGCGGTCCCCCCAAGCCGCTTGCGACACTTGAGGAACTCCATCTTATCCACCATGGTGTCAAAGGTGAGGAGCAGGGGGGAGGGGCCGGCCTTACCCCGCGAGCGGGGAAGGCGGGTCACCCCCCGCGGCTTGCCCTTACCAGTGATAGCCATGGGGACAAGGATTTTGTTCTCAAACGCCAGGGCGAGGGTCTCGGAGGTCTCGTCCTGCAGCGGGTCGAAGTGCTTGACTATGACGTTAAGGCCATGCGCATGACACGCAAGTACTTACTTACTGCACAGGTTGTTGCATTTTTTCCTCCTGTTCACCTTTGCCCGGACTTCAGACTTTTTTTTTGCAAACTTATAGCCCGAGGCGGGGCCCAAGATTAATTAAGAGGTACCTTGAAATTAAATAAGAGACATGCCTCTATCCATATATATTTTTGGGCGCGAGTTCCGATTGGCGTTAACTTGTACTTTTGGACGACAAGTCGACAACATGTCAAGCCGTTTAATTCATTTCGACTTTTACATTTTCACGTAATCGTCAAAAAAGGATCAGTTATATACCCGACTTCTCCGTTAAATCTCATCGACCGGGTTTCGAAACAACCCACGAACGCCGTAGATGCAGATCCAACGGAGTAAACAACGTCACGACCGACGCGGCGCCAAATAGTCGCCTAGGTTCCTAGCTTTTCTGCCAGCCATTTTCGTGCCGCGTCGTGTACCCGTGAGATGTACCCGTGAGATGCAAAATCCGCTTGCCAGACCGGGATTCCGGGAACTCCGTCCAATACCGTCGTGCAGTACCACCAATGCACTACCAATCTATCAATCGTACAATACTACGACTTAACGCCAACAGAAACTCGCCTCCAAAACTATATATTCATAGAGGCACGCCTCTTATTTAATTTCAAGGTACCTCTTATTTTATCTCAGCCCACGCAGGCCGCAGACTTGTCTTCTCCCGGTTAGGCTAGCTAAGTTTTGCAAAAAAAACAAGTCCTAAGTCGAAACCATTTTTTCCTCCTGTTGACTCACCATATACACAGCAAATGCTGATGTCTTGCACTGCATTTCATAAAGCACAAGTGTTTCACCCTCATAACCAAGAGGAAGAGTAGTCACATTGGTAGTAGTGTTTACTAGTGAGACAAACACCCACTATTCGCGACCTAAGGTATCCTGCTGTCCTCCTCAAACACGAAATAAAGAACGTGGCAGTGAGTCTGCCACCGGCAGCACCCAGGCAATGCGCCTGCGCTGCTTTGACACCATCACACAAACATTCTCCATGGTCATTTGGGGCCAGCCCGCTTTTTGGCCATCCCCCCCACGCTGTCACGCCGCCGCAGCTCTTGCCCACAAAGGCTGCACCACAGAGCCGCAGGACTCCCAGCATTGTTTTTAAAAAATCCCTCACTTACCCCTGGCACCCAAGTGCCGGCCCAGGTCTGTGCGCTCGAAACACCCCTTGGCTCCAAGGTGAGCCCACGGCGTGCCGTGGCGTACCTCCCACCAGCCACCGACATGAAGTGCCTCGTGTGGCGCATAGCCGCAGCACACACGGACACAGACACAAGCCCACACCCGCATGTGGCCGCTGCCAGGACGCTTGCCCGCCGGCACACAAATTTCTGACGATAGCTGCGTAACATACAACCCCTTTGCATCCTGCACAATAAACATGCTTGCGTGCTCTACCCACCCAGTCCACGGGGAGCAACCCACTGGGTCCTGCATCGCCCTGTCCACTCCAAGCCATGCGCTTCAAGCAGCAGGGCTTGCCTGGGAGGCGATTCAGGGGGTTGGTGTGATCCACAAAACTTCACCCCCCCACGTCGCCGTACGCGAAACCATCCAGCCAGCCACGATGACCGCCGCGGGTGGCACGGAACCCGGACCCACCGACCTATTGCGCGTGTGTCCGTCGAAAAGGATGGCTTGCAAGTATCTAATACCGCAAGGGCCAGTAACGTCCAAGGCGCCCAAACGCTGTATCAGTGGCAGCCCCTGAGCCTTGAGGGCGGCACCTCCGACGTTGAGGTCACCCAGGGAACCGTCCCTTATGCCCCCCTCGTCCCCCCTCGTTGCGAGATGCCCTTATCACCACCACGTGTGGGCGCCAGGGCGCCATCACCAGGACATGAGGCGCGCGCTGCTGTCGGACGCCCACAGGCGCGCAAGCAGCACGCGTTCCAGGGTGCGCAGGTCCACCGGCTTCACCAGCACCTCGTCCATGCCCGCCGACGCGCACGCCTCCATCTCGGCCGCGTCGGTGCAGCCGGTCAGCGCCAAAATGGGCACGTGGCCAAGCCCACGCTCCGCCTCCAGCGCCCTGATCCTGGCCGCCGCCTCGGGCCCCGTGGTCCCTGGCATGTGGTAGTCGAGCAGCAGCAGCGAGAAGGAAGGGGACATGGGGCCCGCGTTGGCGCGCGCGGTGTAGGCACGCACGGCCTCGTCCCCGTCGCTGGCCACTGTCACGCGCTCAACGCCCAGCTTTGCCAGCATGGCGCCCAGCACCCGCGCGGACATGGCGTTGTCTGCGCGCGCACGCAACGGGGGACCCGGTATGCGCGCACAAGCACGTGAGAAAGGCAGGCAGGCAGGCACGCGCACGTTCGCACACACACACACACACACACACACACACACACACACACAGGCGCGCACTGACACACATGCGTGCGTGAGGGTGCGCCACGCATGCTTGCCCACGGACCCAGGCACGACGTCACAGCCACCGCCAGCAGCGATGCGTCCAACGGGGCGACGTTGCTACCATTCCACCGGGCACCCTGCCCCCTGGTACTTCAGTGCAACTGCTGCCCGGCTGGGTGGCTTGCAACCTGCCAGGTGTACGTGCCAGGACGTACCACAGGGTACAGCACCGGTCACTGCCGGCCCTGTGAGGAGAGGTTGGGGCATCACGCCAAGGGACTGCGCGGCATGCCAACAAAGTACAGCTTTGCCCCCCCCCCCCCCCCCCCCTTACCCCCCTAACCCCCCCCTAACCCCCTAACCCCCCTACCCCCCCTAACCCCCCTAACCCCCCTAACCCCCCTACGCCCCCTACCCCCCCTACCCCCCCTACCCCCCCTACCCCCCTACCCCCCCTACCCCCCCTACCCCCCCTACCCCCCTACCCTGCCCTACCCTGCCCTACCCTGCCCTACCCTGCCCTACCCTGCCCTACCCCCCCTACCCCCCCACCCCCCTACCCCCCCTACCCATGCCGCAAGCACACCTCCAGCACACTTCGAACACAGGCCGCATGCCATGGTCATCCCATCACGCACACCTGCCCAGCCAGCACGATGCCCCACCAGCAAGATGCAGCGGCCAAGTAGGGAGTCACCCCCCCCTTCCCTTCTCCCCTCCCTGCCCACCTTCGGCCACCAGCAGGTCGAGGGATGAGAAGAAATGCCTCAGGGACATCGAGTGTGCCAGTTGGGCCGGGCCGTGGGCGGGGCCAGGGCCGCGCAGCCGTCCATTGGCGCCCCCCCCCTCATTGCGCCGCGAGTTGTGGTTGCCCTCCGGCGTGGCGCCCGAGGGAGGAGGCCCATCCATGCCCTGCGCCACGCACAGGTCCAGGGGCACAGGGGCACCATGGCGTGAGCAACGGGGGGCGGGGGAAGGACCCCTACCACAGGCCTCACCAGGGTGGCAGACAGGGGGGCAGCCTGGCTCATATCTATCCATGGGCGAGGGATGGCCGGCAGGCGAGCATGGCGGCGGCGGCATGCGGCGCCCCCCCGCTTGTGCACCGATGGTTCTGGCATGCGCCGCCGCACGGCCGAGTCCATGAACGAGCGTAAAGAGTGTTGTGCAGAGAGCGCTCGTGCAAAAACGTGTCGGTGCTGCGCTGGCAGCAGGCGCACGCCACTACCACCCAAACACCCTGTCCCCCGCGCCGCATGCCTGCAGAGCCGCCGTCACAACCCGCGCCGCACGGCCCGTGGGATGCGTGGGGCCTGCGAGGAGATGCGACGTGCTGCGGTTGGGTGTGATGCGTTGCGACGTGCCCCTAGGCAGTGCAGTGCAGTGGTGGATGTGCGCGCGTGCATTGTCTCTCCCCCCATCGTCCAGCCCCCACAACACCACCCATCAGCGCCCACACATTGCCACCGCGTACCACCTCACCTGCACGAGCTTGACCACTTCCAGCAGCCGCGTGTAGTAGACAGGCCGGTTGACCACTGAGGATGTGCCAGGCGGCAGCAGCTGCTGCAGCTGTTCGCGGCGGCGGCCGTTCAAGCGCGGCGCCACCACCCACACGATGTGGCCGCCACGGGGCGCGGCTTCGAACAGGGGCTGCCCCCCATTGCCGCTGGCCGACCGCGTCAGCGCAGGGGAAGGCACCGGGCACGAGCTGCCCTCCTGGCTGCTGGCCCCGTGCACGCCGATCTCCAGCACCGCCTCCGCCGAGCCCAGGGTGCCCCCCTCCTGCTCGTCCACCGACACGCGACTCATCGTGTTCCAGCGGCGTGGGTAGCTGCTGGCGCCGGGCACAGAGGGGGGCGTCGCCGCCCCCGCATGGCGAGGGGCCGGCTCAAGGCTCGACACCGGCGCAAAGCAGGCGTCCAGCACAAACACGCAGCGCCGCAGGGGGGCCGCCCCCTTGTCCCGCGCGCCCTCTGCCTGGTGCGGCGTGCTGGGCCCCATCACCGCCCCTGACCCATGGCTGCCCGCATCGGCCCTGCAGGCATATTCGCTCTGGCCCTGCCCCGCCGCCACCGCGGCCGCCATCTCCTCCACCCACTCGGCCCAGGGGCGTCCCTGCAGCCTTGCCAGGCGGTCGACCGCGCTGCGCAGTACGGGCGTGCCAGTGGCTGTGTGCGCGCCCACCGGTAGGCCGACCGCCTTGTGCGTGCGGCTGCTGCCACTGGAGCAGCGCCCGCGGCTGCCATCGATGGTGATGAAAACGTCCGTGCCCGCCAAGGGGTGGGTGGCCACCGCACAGTCGGCCTGCTGCCCGCCGTCCTTGCCACCCTTGCTGTCGCCTCTCACCCCGCTGGCCATGTGGCGCAACCAGCTGGGTACCGGCGCGCCCAGCTGTGCCACCATGGCCCCGCGCGCCAGCAGCCAGCGCATCGCCGCGCGCTCGCTTCGGCTGCCCATCAGCGCCAGCACAAACAGCCAGCCGGACAGGTCGGGCCAATCGCAGCGCGCCAGCACAGGCGGCGGCGCCACGTCTTCGGTCGCTGCCATGTGGCGCGGCCGCAGCGGGGTTCCGTGCCCCCCCTTTGCCACCTCCAGGCTGCGGCGGTGCTCGGATCGGCCGCTCGGCTCAGCGCGCGCGCCGCGGTCCGTCGACTGCCCGCGGCTGCCGTCGCCTGCCTCGGCGCGCGCGTGCGCGGACGGCTCGCCCAAACCGGTCCCCTGGCTGCCCCCTGCGGCGCTGCGTGGGGGCGACGCCAGCGCCTCGACACCGCCCACAGGGCTCATGTCGGTGCTGCCCTCGCGTTGCGCTTGGCGTGGCTGCAGGACGGGCGTGACGGGCAGCAGCACACGGAACACGGCGCCCGGCTCGCCCCCCGGCCTGGCCCCCACGCTGATGGCCCCCCCCATCATGGCCACCAGCCCCTTGACGATGGACAGGCCCAGCCCCGTGCCCCCGTACTTGCGCGCGGTGCCCGCGGTCGCCTGCGTGAACGCGTGGAAGAGCGTGGCCGCCTGCGCGGGTGTGATGCCGATGCCGCTGTCCTCAACCTCAAACAGGAGCAGTAGGGGGGTGCCCAGGGGGGGAGGGTGGTCCAGCGAGCCACTGTGGGAGGTGCCTGTGGTCATACCGCCCGCGTCGTACACCGAGCCGCCAATGGGGGTGGGCGTGCCGGGTGTGTGGGGCGTGCGTGCACGAGGGAAGCGGGGCAGGCGGGGGCACCACCGCGCCAGCCAGATGCACAGTCGGTGCATGGACGAGGGGGGCGGTGGGGGGGGCGGTGTGGGCAGGGTGACACCTGGCGGCGCGGGGCGCACGCGCAGCAGCACATGGCCTGCCTCAGTGAACTTGATGGCGTTGGAGAGCAGGTTGGACCAGATCTGGCGGAAGCGAAGGCTGCACGGGGGCGCGCAGGCACGGGGGGGCAAGGGTAGGCATGGAACAAGGGAGCAAGGGGGCAAGGGGGCGCGAACGGCACAGGGGAACGGTGGTCCGTCCATGGTCAAAATGTGGACAACACATGCCCACCCTGGGACCCACCAGCTGCCAGTGACCCATCCAGCACATGGCATGGAGCACACCCCACATGGCATGGAGCACACCGCAGATGCTGGCTGGTCCACCCTGTGCGTATTCCCAACCTCACACCTGATCTTCAGGCCCCCACCCACCCCACCCGATGCACAAACCCAATAGCCAGATGTTCACACCCTCCTTATGCTTCCTCCCAATCCCTCCTCCCCTGTCGCTGTATATTATGCGCGGCACGCCCTCACCTGTCGCTGTAAATCACGTGCGGCACGTCCTCTGCAATGTCCAGCGCCACGTCGAGCGCGCGCGCCGCCTTCTGCTGCGCAAACACCTCCACCAAGTTCTCCAGCACGTCCCACATGGGGAAGGGCGTGTTCTCCGCCACCAGCTTGCCACTCTCCACCTTGCCGATGTCCAGCACATTGTTCAGCAGCTGCAGCAAGGCGTACGTGCACTGCTTGATCTGCATGGCCACGTCCAGCTGGCTGGGGGGCAGCGACTCGTCCAGCAGGATGTCCACCAGGCCCAGGATCGCCTGCAGCCCCCCGAGGGGGCGGGGGGGGGGAAGAGGGCGGGGCAAGGGGGCCGGGGTGTGGGGCAAAGACAAGGGCCCAGACAGTCAGGTGGGTGCGGGGCCCACATGCTGCGTTGCATGTGCGCAGTATGGGCGGCGCACTCAACAACATGCAGGAGGCCCCCACGCGCGCGCGCAGCATGCGAGGGCGTGCGCAGGAGACAACAGCAGGAGCTCCCCTACACGGGTGGCGGGGCCGGGGGCAGGGGCGGAAACCAGAGCCAAGCTCCCACATGCATGCCCCTACCCACCTGCATGGGCGTGCCCCTACCCACCTGCATGCGCGTGCCCCTACCCACCTGCATGCGCGTGCCCCTACCCACCTGCATGCGCGTGCCCCTACCCACCTGCATGCGCGTGCCCCTACCCACCTGCATCAGCGTGCCCCTACCCACCTGCATGCGCGTGCCCCTACCCACCTGCATACGCGTGCCCCTACCCACCTGCATCGGCGTGCGTATCTCGTGGCTGATGGTGGACAGCACCATCGCACGCGTCCGCGAGGTCGCCTCCGCTACACTGCGCGCGTCGTCCCGCGACTTAAGCTCCACCGTGAGGCGGCGTGTGAAGATGCAGATGAGCACCACGCCCAGAGCGATGAACGCGCCCGCGCACGCCAGTATAACGCGAAGCGTCACGCGGTTGGTGGCCGCGATGTCCCCCATCACGTCCTGCCATGGCGTGAGCAGCACCAGCATCATGCGGAAGCCCTCCACCGAGAAGTGCAGGGTGTCCACCAGGTACCGCGTGCCGTTGAGGCGCAGCGACGCGTGCAGGATGGGCAGAGACATGTTCTTGACCAGCACCCCGCGGCCAAGCACCTCGTTGGCCGGGGGGGCCCGCACCAGGGGGGTCAGCCCGCTGCAGGGCTGACTCTTGTCCAGCAGCACATGCCCCGCCAGCACGCGCATGCTGGCCTCCACGTAGTCGATCCCGCAGCTGGACGCGTAGATGGGCGCCTTGACAGGCCCCAGCAGCGCGAGTGCGTCCGCCGTGTCCGCCACCGCGACCAGCACCCCGCTCGGGTTCTCCACTACAAACATCTTCTCCTCGCCGCTGCCCGGGTGGTCCAGCCGTTGCATGCGCAGAGGGGAGTTCGCCAGCCGGCTGCTGAGCGAGGACATGCGTGTGTGCATGATGGTGACGCCCGCCTCGAGGCCGATGGCCCGGTCGCCCGCATGCGCCATGGCGGAGGTGATGATGGGGAAGAAGGCCTCCCCCGGCCGCCCCATGGGCACGATGGTCCAAACGGGAGTGTTGTAGTAGTTGCTGCTGCGCGCCGCCACCGCGGCCTGGTAGGGCGACAGCAGGTCCCGTATGCGGCAGAACGTGCACTCGCGCGAGTAGGCCGGGTTCCACGACTGGCTGAAGTTGTACTGCGCGGCCGAAGTGAACACGCCCGGGTCCGGCTGCATGCGCACGCCCGTGGAGTTGTACAGGATGTAGTTGGGATCCGTGGGCGTGTCGGTGGGAGCCATCACGTCCACCTCGTCGTCAGCTGGGTCACCGTGACCACACGCGGGGTGGACGTACGCCACACCAGAGGTGGCGGTGGCGGAGCTATTGCCCACTACCGCCCCACGCGCGTCCACCAGGGGTGAGGGCATGACCATCTCCATATACCATGGGCTCGAGCGCTCAAGCACGTGGCCACGCACCAGCTGCAGGCCCTCGCTCGCGTACAGCACCGCTGACGTGTGCGGCATGGACATGAGCAGCGCATGCGAGGCTTGCCGCAGGGACGTGCTGGGGGCAGGGAAGGAGGGGAAGGTGAGAGGGCTGGAGAGGAAGACTGCAAAATTCGCCGGGCCTGACGGCTTGACCAGGCCTGTGCGCAGCAGCCGGTGGTAGTCTCGGTGCTGCACCGCCATGCCGTCGAAGTAGTCCGAGATTTCCTTCACGGCGCCCACCAGCAGGCTCTCCCGCAGGTCATAGGAGAGCTGCTCCACCTTGCGGACGCTGCTTCGCCGTGTCACGCTCCACGTGGCAATGCAGGTGGCCGTGATGATCACAGTAACCAGCAGCTGGGCGTCGGGCAGGAAAGGGGAGCATAGGCAGATGATACGTCCCACAACGCCGGAGCCGCAGAGCAGAACAAGCCAACCGCGGGCGGCCCGGGTGCAGCCCATGACCATGACATGTCAGAAATTCGCGCATCCCACCGTGGATATCCCCTCGAGGCATACGAACATTTCCTACGAACACGAAAACGCGGATACAGACGTTTGGAAATGCAAGCTACAAAAATTTACCAGAAGTGCCAACTTTTCGAAGAAAAGAGGCTGTCTCCGCTTCATGGCTTTAAGCGCCGTCAACGTGGCGCGCGTTCGGCAGATGGAAATGCCCTGGCCATCGTTGATAAAGTGAAATATGTTGTTCGCACCGCCATCCTACGAAAGCAAGGAGAGCACCTGATAGCGGCTGTTTGCAAATTTTCCCCGAATGACTTGCGCGTGGTAAGCGTGCCACTGCGGGCACATGTTTCACCGCAATAAGTACAGCCACAAACCCACCCTGTAAGCAGGTTATCAAAGAGCACTTAACATGGCACTCATCGAGCTACATTCCAATTTAGACAGCAACATTCTTCTCTGACATCCCAGGTGAAAGCGATTTTTTCGACGAGAGGTTTTCCTTGACCGAAGCTTGGCAATGAAGTCGTTAATCCCATTGCTATCCTCAGTCGCGTCAGCGACCATACGCTGGTAAAGGTCAAAAGGTGGCCCAGTTGTGGTTGTTGTGTTGTTGTTTTGTGTTGTGTTGCGTTGTTATTGTTGTTGTTGTTGTTGTTGTTGTTGTTGTGTACCGTAGTTGTTGATTCCCTCGCCCTCGCCGCACATGCGCAGGTGGCACGTGCACAAACTGGCTGCTGCTATTTGAGCAGTGTCGCCATGTGAATGCAGGCAGCTCCCCCTTTCGCAGATTGGGTTGCCAGGCTGCCACAACCTCGCTGTCAGCAGCGGAGCTCAAAACTTGAAGACTCGGGCGATTAACAGAAGTACTGGATTCTATTGGAAAAGCACTAAACTCGGCATCTATCAGCCACTGAAAGTGATCTTGCAAAACACTTTCTTGTCACGTGGGCTTCAGGCGCCAAGTTCAGTCAGTGGAGGATCTGGGAGGATATGAGATTATTCTGGTTTGATCCTTCCGTTTAGAACAGGGTGTTCAGCCAGTGGATATTTGCGGGTATAACTTTTAGAAGGGATTCATCGAATCAGGTCCAGCGAATATTGGGATGTTGTCACGCAAGGCTGGAGGGCCTGGTGGGGTGTGGGTCTATTTCGGAAGCGTTGACTTGATGATGCTGGCGTTATGGCCTTCATACGTGGCCTATTAGGTACTGGAGCAGGCGCTTATTACCTATCTTTTCCGGCAGCTGTTGTTGACTTTTGTTGTTGTGTTGTGTCCCACGCCATCTAGACAGTAGTCCGGATAACCGAACTGACTGACTACCGTAGTGGCTCTTATATCAGTACGCCTAATTATGTACGAATCGACCCCGTACAGGCCGAAAAAAAACCTCCTACCGGCCTCGTACATCCCAAGATATCACCCTCAGATGCTACTATATGCGCATGAGGGGCCTCCATATGTTGTCCCTAGGGTACTGCCTCCCAAATATACCTACGATATACCCTTACGATATACCTACGTACACTAAGAAAAAATCCCAAAACCCCCGTACGCGTAACAAAAATCGCTAAAAGCCCTCGTACGATAATTAAGCGTACACATATAAGAGCCACTACGGTAAAAAGTGACTGACTGAAAAAAATACATTAAAATAAATAAAAATATATACTTGCTATAAAATATTGTAAATAATTAAAATATTCACAACCGTTGGACGTGGCTCATTCGGGGCTTGGACGTGACGCGGCTTTCGGGGGACGGGGCGTCCAGCTCGGGGACCGGCGCCGCGCCCGCGGGAGGGCCCTCCCCATCGCGGGTGGTCGCGGTCTTGGGGACTGCCGTTGCGGTGCGAGGGGACGACCATGTGCGTGGGCCAGAAAAACCCCACGTGTCCTTGACGACGATGTGCCGCGTGGGCCACGGCCCCCCCACGTGTCCTGGCGCCTGTCCTGGGCTGCGTGTCCTGGATCCAGGAATTTAGGAGACGCATTCATATTACCCACCCCCAACCGACAGGTATTTGAGGCGCAAGACACCGACACCGCGGACGAGAATTCGCCGTTCACACAAGACTGAAGCGACGGTCGTCACAGAAATGGACGCGAAACAGATGCGGGAAGAATGCCCTGCTCCGGCATTAGGATATGTTTCGTGCGGGGAGAAGCCGTGGTTGTAGGCGGGTAGTTGGTGGCAGGCCAACTAAGCACGGGCGCAAGAGCAGCCCATGATGTGAAGGCTGACAATAGGCCAGGGTCAAGTTCCAGCGAAGAGGATGCCGGAGGCCAGCGTGGCAGCGACGGGAAAGAAGGCAGAGCGGGCTATGGGCATAGCCGGGCTGGTTTGTTTCATGCGCGCCCTCCCCCATGAACCGCTCGGCTCCCCCGCCAGCAGCAAACGGCGAGATATCGGGGGGCAGGCTCTAGTGCTTTGACTCGCGGAACCGCATGACCCTTCAAACGTTGAGGCGATATCAATCAGCATGGAAACGTATCTGTGCGTTTCATCACGCGACACCGGGGTATGCGGAGGGCGAGGAAGCGGAACACCTTTCTACAGTGGCTGGGGGCGGTCGAGCAGTACCCGGTAAGCCGAAAAGACACGGTGGCAGATGTATAATGCACTGTGGTTTCTGAGCTGTGTGTGTCCGGTCCCATGTTTCAAAGCACAACCTTACAAGTCTTTGCTGCTGCATCTGGGGCATCGGTCAGGCCGCAATTCACACGCTGTATTTCCCACTTTGAATTTGGATGCTGTCGTACCAATGTTTCACTCATTGCAGGGGAAGCCGGCCACCCTGGATAAGGTCCTCAACGCGTTGGCATTTTTTCGCACTTGGTGGTACTTCATCCATGCGAAGGGCACAGCCCCCAACCTGGGTGAACATGCACATGAGGGAATCAAGATTTACAAGGCATCTGCGTCATCGAGGTCCAAGAAGCGGGCCATGCGCGAGTAATTAGTGGTGGTGATACTACTCTCTTTGGACATCTGGTTTGCCATCATTGCTTCTAGGGATGAATTTCTCTCTGGCGTTCATGGTTTGCATTGTATGAACGCGGTGTTCACTATTTGTGGCAATGCCCTTGTGTTTTGGTGCCCTATTCAGGAACGCGTAGCAGGATGCGGCAAGGCATATCACGTACCACGTTGAAGTACGGCGACGCAGAGTTCAGGGCTCCTAACCCGCATTTCCTCGAGCTGAGCTGCGAGGGCATGTTCGCGGACAGAGAGAGGCAACACCTTGCCAACCAGATGCGGTAAGAGTTTTCCCTAGCATGGCTATATTACAATACCTTTCTGGCTAGGTTGGTGTCCTTGCATGGCGTCAACAGATATCTCTGAGCCTCCTGCAAGAACTTCAACAGCAATACTTGTGGACAAAGCTTAATTGCATGCAAGGCCATGAACTTGGTGATACAGCACAACCCATTAAAAAAAATTAAATTAAATTATAACATGCCTCCGTGGGGAGGTCATGTAGCACATATTTCATGATGGATGGGGTGGAGGAAGCCGCGTGATCGAACTATCCTAACTCTATCTAGAAAATCCTAACTGCACTACTCATCATCAAAACGCCTCCTCCGCTTGGGGGGAGGTGGCTTGCCCACAGGGTCGGGCGTGTGCGCCTTGACAATCTTCTTCCACCGCGTCTTGTCCTGCATGGCAGTCCAAAGACGGGAGAGAGAGTGGATGCGGTGCTCAAACTGGGCTGGGACCACTAGGTCGTCCAGCAACATCTGAACGTAGTTTGTGACAGGTTTCCCTACCCTTTTGGGAATGTCCTTGGGGCCAGGCCAGGTCAGAATGTGCCGCCCTGGCTGTCCAAGCCGCTGGGGGCCGGCCAGACCGAGGGTGGTGTCGACCTGGCTGGTGCGTGCAAGGTGTCCTACAAATGCTATCCTACGCTGCCTAATCTCGTCCGAAACACGGGGCATGCCATGGTACAAAGACTCTGATGACGGACGCTCGGAAAAACCTACATTAAGGACCTGCCGGAGCATCCTGTAAACTGTGCCGTCGAGCCGAGCTGCCAGTTTGGGTGGTAGGGTCCACGCCTCGGCGCCATACGTGAGCACCGTGAGGACGAGGACCTTGAAGAGCATGCGCTTGCGGTGCCCGTTAAGGCCCTTCGAGCGCCAGTACCTAGGGTGTGAGCGAACGGAGCTTGGCCCATGCAAGGCCGATGCGGGTGTCCACATCGTCGGCGGTGTCAGGAAGCCAGCTCCCCAACAGCTTGAAGCGGTCGCGGAACGGGACCTCCGTCCCGTCGAGCAGGCGCGGCAGCGGTGGTTTACTGGATGCTCCTATCACCATCGCCTCAGTTTTGACACTAATCTCCAGCCCCACCGCCCGCGCCTCCAGGCCCAGGCAGTCCAGCCAGGTCTGAATGTGCTCGGGGCTCTCGATGAGGGTGGTATCATCTGCATAAATCAGGTCGGCAAGGCGGTAACCAGGTCTAACCCCGCCGTGCTCTTTCACGTTAAGGATGTCCAAGCCTGGCTCGAACCCCTTAAGAGCAGTAAAGCGCGCACGTGCCCGGCGCATGACGTGATCCACGACAATAATGAACAGGTATGGGGACAGGACACAACCTTGCCACAACCCATGTACCACTATAATAAGAAATCCATGGAAGCACTACAAGTATTGCCGTCGAAAACGCGGACAAGATAACGGCAGGCTCGAGCTACCATAGTCCGGATTCTCCCGATTTCTGGCCTGCGCTGGTCAATGTCTCCTTGATATTATTATGCCGGCCAAATGGCACCCCGCTGTGCTACACTCTCGACGAACTGAAACGCATGACTCGCCCCCAGCGGCCACCGCCTCGCCCTCTGCTCCCTCCTCGGGCGCTAGCTTCGAAGCCGAAATCTGGGCCCCCCGGCCACCTGCCACCGTCCCGACCGGCACCATCGTTTGCACCCTCCAAGGAAGCCTTAGAGCAGCACATGACCCGGGCGGCCCCTCGCTGCAGATGCGGCACGTTGGCTGCCGAGCTTACCCTCCTCTCCACCAGTGACCACCACCGCCGGCCGCCTCCAAGCTCCTCGCCTCCACCGCCACCACAACCGCCACCGACGCCACTCTCCGCCCAGCTCCTCGACATGATTCGACAAGTGCCTCCAGGACGACGCCATCGCCACAGTCGAGTGCCCGCAGAACACCGCAGGCCTCACCGGCCGCCCAGCTAGGCGGTGAACCCTGCTGGCCCAGCTGGCGATGCACCTCCCACCCAGACCTAGGCAGCTGCATGCTGATGAGCCACACCACCACCACCAACTCCGCCATCGCCGCCCAGCTCAAGCAGCAGACGCTTGACCTCCGCCGAGGAGGCCGAGCTCGACAAGCGCAGCCACAGCGTCATCGTCAAGCACGTACTTTGACCTGCTGGAAGGTGAGAACTCCAAGAAGCTTGCACAGGCGTTTGAGGACAAAATCCTTTCCCCCATGGGCCATGGCCCTCATCGGAGAAATCCGCCTGGAGCCTGGAGGTCCTCCGCCTTCCCCGCTTGCGGGGTAAGGCGGGACCGCCCCCGCTGTGCTCACCTTTGAGTACATATGGCGCGGACAAGCTTCTGTTCCTCAGGCGTCGCAAGCGGCTCGTGTGGACTCCCGACACGCTGTACGACGACTTGACCCTGACGCAGCAACAACGGCTATGGGAGCTATCGCCGACCTACCTCCAGCTCTGGCAGACAGCGGCGGGGAAGCTAGGGCATCAGCAGGTGTGGAGCCCATCATAAGCATACATGTACATGGCCACGTCTGCTAGGCCTTACTATTCTACACTACTGCTATGGTCCCCTAGGCTGCATGGGGTTGCTGAGGGTGCGCCAGCTGGGGCAGCGAGGATCGCCTGCCCTGGGGCTTGTGGTCGACGTAAATGACCACCCCCTTTCAGTATACCGGCTTCTTCCCCGCCGCTGGGCTGCCGGAGCTGGAGGTATGTAGGTCGGCCATAGCTCCCGTCGCCGTTGTTGCTGCGCCATGGTCAAGTCCTCGCCCAGAGTGTAGAGGAGCCTCTCAAGCCGCTTGGGACACTTGAGGAACAGAAGCTTGTCCGCCACGATGAAAGATGAGCAGCAGCGGAGGCGGTCCCGCCTTACCCGGCGAGCGGGAAAGGCGGAATCCCTCCAGCTTGAGGTCACCAATGAGGCCCATGGGGGCAAGGATTTTGACCGCAAACGCCTGTGCAAGCTAATTCTCTGAGTTCTCACCTTCCACCAAGTCGAAGTTCTTGATGATCAATGAAGCTAAGGCTGCGCTTGTCGAGCTCGGCCTCCTCACGGAGGTCGAGCGTCTGTTGCTTGAGCTGTGCGGCGATGGCGGAGGTGGTGGTGGTGCATGGTGTGGTTCAGCAGCACGGCGGTCCAGCACAACACCTTGAAATGGCCTTTTTTCTACATAAATTATGGCCCATGGCAAGTTTATTGTCAGATTGACCTAGGATTCGATCCCACCACTCCCTGGGATGTGTCTGGCTAGTGGTGGAGTAGTTGAGTCAAAATGTTAAGTTTACATTGTACTCCCTGCTTAAGTTAACTCCAAGGCCAAAACTGGCCACCTAAACCACTTGCACTTGCATAAAAACAATAGTTGATCTCAGATTATGCTGTAGCTTTGCAGTGGTGATGAATAATAGTTGTTCTGACCTTGTACAAAGTTCTACGCCATTTGTCCAGAGCCCTAGTTGGTGACAAATACTAGCAAAATTTTGCTAGCATTTGTCATTCATGGCCATTTGAAATCAATATTTAACCCAAATAATGTCAGAATGCCACCAAAACTTATTGCCATCATGCCAGCACCTGACGCGTGGTCTCAACAAGTCATGAGCAAAAATTCAGATCATGCAGAGCCCGAAATGGTGACATTTGCCAGCAATTGTCACCATTTTTTGCTTTTTTACTCACAATTTTAACAACATTAACCACCAAAACATTCTCCAAGCTGGGGCACATCATTTAAATCTTTGCACCTGCAACTCAAGAATGACTAGTACAAACAGTGTGCAAAAACTTGGTGCATGTAATGCCTGACTGAGTGGTGACCATTGCTAGCAGAATCCATCATGTAAGGTAGGCATTGCCAGTATGCCACAAAGCTGTGATGTGCAGTGCATGTCCATATGTATACCCCATGACACCATGCCTCAAAACTACTTGGCACATTGCAAAATGGGAAGGAAAGGTGAATGTTACGTCCCGAGCCGGACGGTGCGAAAGATCTAATCTAGTATAAGGCGCAATTTAATAAGCCGGCATAGCCGCGCATCCGCGTACCGCGATAGCAAGCAAAGATCGCAGTAAATTGACTAACTGAGCAGCGGTTTATCCTCAGCTAGGCCTTATAGCATGATTAATTAATCTAGCTATATAACACGGCATGTCATGAGGCAAATGACATCCGGATTAGTGCCCCTTGGTCTGAGAGAGTCGTCAACACTCGTTTCATTAATCATCAAACCAAAGAGAGAGAGTCCATCGTCCACAGACCAATTTCACCTAGCTGCGCTACCAAGCTGGCAAGTTGGTGTGCAGGCGCGCCGACATGCGCGCCGATCTTCCAGATACTGCCGTCAAGCCCCAATAGGTTTTGTATGACGTCTAGGGCCGGTCCGGCCCCTAGAAGATCCCCTACTTCTGGCTAGGCCTAAAATAACTGGTCCGGAACACACAAAGTACCAAATAAACACACAAAGTCCCGAATTGAGTCCTAAAGTCCGGCGGACTATGAAAGCGAGCTATCGAAAGTCCCAAACGAATAACAAATGACTTTCGACTTATTTATTGAAGGCATTGTTACGCCCATACAAAGGTCTGGGCCGTAACACTCCTCCCTTCCCCAGGGGACGATAGCTATATCGTCCAGGCTTGGGGCGCACGCAACAAGACAATTACACAAACAAACAAACAAACAAAAAAAAAAGAAGCTCTTGCAAGCAAAACAAGCAACACACAAAAGCGACAATTGCCCAGGCTGGGCAGTCAGCTATAGAGAACAATAGTACAAAATCGGCCATGGGGATACTATGTCCCAACCCCTGTTCGCCAGCGGGTTAGTAAAGCCAATTCTCCCCGGCGTTGCCACACAAAGACAATTCCTTGATAGCCGATGGTATGCTGTCGCCAATCCCGTTGCAATCCATCCATGAGGAGGTCGCGACCCTCACATTCCTCCAATGCTGGGGCCCACCCCTCCCGACCGCGCCTTCCGTTGACGATACTCGTGGAGTACCTGGCGACCCTGCTCACCAATTTCCTCGAGGATCTTCCCGGGGTTAGCGAGGTGATCCGCATTGTATGCGAGCTGGTATTCGTTCACGTTGGTGCGCGTTTGAGCGAGGTCTACCCACGTCCCGGTGGGCCAGTACGACATGAATGCGGCCAGGTATTGCGGGTGTGAACATGATTGTGCCCGCGTTCCAATCAATAACCCCACATCCATGCTCCGCAAAGAAACCTCCCGCCATGGTCAACACTACGACGCGCACCTGGAGAGCGTTGAAGCGAAAGCCCGGAGCCCTCACAAAGTTGGGCACAACCCAGTCGAGGAATGCCTCTCCCTCGCACGGAGCATACTTGGGACAGTCAACCTTTCGAGGTTTACCATCTACCATGTATTTTGGCAGCTCCCGCTTGGGGCCGTAACGCGTACCAGAACCCTCTGGCGTCGATTCTAGGCAGTCCTGGGGTCGCGGGGCCGCCCTCCCTGGGTGCAAGTCGAAGCAGACTAGCTCGCGCATGGAGCCTCGCTCCACATACGCATGAGTTCCTGCCTCAAAGTGCAGCGGTTGCGGTCGATGATAGTCCGCGCTGTCGACGGCCACGAACGGCGGTGGTGGGAGTTCAATGTAGACGGGAACACCCCGAAACTCGCGTAAGGGGCGTACTCGTTGTGGGCCGGGAAACGCGCTGACGTAAGCGCCCACCGTCCATGGCGCCGGTCGAGCCACCGCCTGTACGATCAAAGACCCCTGCGCGGGAGATATAAAGCCCACCGCTGGTATCGGGCCACGCCTCTCTGGTATATGGGCGCGGGACGTCTCCACGCGGGCCACCCGCTCGGAGTAAGTTCGAGCTTCTCGGCGCGGACTCTGGGAATCCGCGGAGACGCTGCCCGCCGACACCTCGTTCGTACATGCGCGACGTCTAACTTCTCGCTGGGCATCCGGTTCCACTTGGGGCGTTTCTGGTTGCGCTCGATATCCTCGGAATCGAGCTTAGTCAGGTCGGTCGAGCCGCCCGTTCGCCGGGTCGGTCCCGTCCCGACAAGAACCGTCATTCCGCCCGTGCCCTGAGTCCGAATGGTTCGCACGGCATCACCGTCCTGTTGCTAGATCGGTGTCACCACAGGTGTGACAGAACCGCCCGTTCGCCGAGTCGGCCCTGCTTGCACATGGCGTTGGGGATGCTTTCGACCCAATTACCACGATGGTGCGTACACATCGACGTGAATAACACAAGTGCCTTCGCGGCATCCTGGCTACACGTGATCAAGCCCGTTGTCATAGCGCCCCCACCACTACTACCTTCGCGGTAGCCTAGTGGAGGGCATGCTGGCCTTATACTCGCGAAGCAGACGTTCACACCCTTCTAGCTCATTCTCGGTTCGCCACGAATCCTCGTAATCATGCTGAGCAAAACGCCACCGTACGCGATACTGTCGCTGTCTACCTCTCCCACGCTTGATGTCCCGGTGGTCCACGATCTCGGCCACCTCGTCTTCCTGTTCTCCAGTCTCGGGGTTGTACTCGACAGGGGCCGGCGGGTTGAGCCGACCTTGGATGGAGTTCTGGTGGTATAACTTGAGCTGGTCTCGATGGAAGTTGGAGGAAGTGTTCCAGGAGCTCGGGATGTCCACCTTGAACATCACATCTCCGAGCTTCTCCAGAACCTTGTGTGGCCCCAGGAACATAGGACGGAGCTTTGTCTTGAGCTCACCCTCTACCTTCTCAGAGAAACGTCCTAGGCGGGGGCCTTCCACCAGTACCCAGTCGCCCACCTCGATGGCCGGCGTGCGCGCATCTAGGCGGCCAGCAGTCCTCGCCATGTAGCGCTCTGCGGCGGCCCGGTAGCCCTTGACCGCACTGTCATGGGCCTGGCGCATCTGGACCAGCAGCCTCTCCACCCCTTCGAGGGTGTCTCGCCGGACCGACTTTTCAGCTAAGGCTGGGCTTGTGAGAAGGTCAGTCGGCGTGAGCGGATGCCTGCCCGTGTTGAGGAAGAATGGTGTGAAGCCATGAGCTGCCTGGGGGGCGTTATTCAGGGAGAACTCCACCAAACCCAAGAACTCTTCCCAGTTGCTTCCCACCGCGTCGGTGTAGTGGCGCATGGTCTCTTGCACTGTGCGGTTCAGCCTCTCCACCAGGTGGGAGGACGAGCTGTGATATGCTGTCCCCAGCGACACCTTGGTGCCCAGGCATTCAAAGAACTCCTGCCAGAAGCGGGCCGTGAACAGCTTGTCTCGGTCCGATATGAATTGCCGGCTGAGTCCGTGGTACCTGAACACGTGGTGAAGGTATAGCTTAGCGCAAGCCTCGGCCGTGAGCTCGGCCGGACATGGTGCCAGGTGACACATGCGCGTCAAACGGTCCAGGAAAACCAGAATCATGCTGTTGCCATTCTTGGTCTTCCGGAAGGGGCCAACAAAATCCATCATCAGGGAATCCCAAGGGCCCATCGGGTCTGGTAGGGTCTGGGGGACCGCCTGTGAGCCCGTATTGCGGGACTTCATGATCTGACATGATGGACACTCGCGCACGTACGTCTCAATGTACTCTCGCATGCCTGGCCAATAGAAGTTCTTTCTGGCCCGTGGCAGCAAGCGGTGGATCCCTTGGTGGCCACCGGCGAGAGAGTCATGGAGCTCATGGAGCAGAGCCGCTCGACATAACTCCGGGACGTACAGGCGCCAGCAGTCTGGCCTCACCATGACATAGAGTCGCCCGTCCTGGAACTTGCACGGGAGCTTGCCCATCTGCTTGGGGTGCGACCTGATTGCCTCTAAGGCCGCGGGCTCCGTGACAGTGAACCGACTAATCAACGTCTCCAGGACAGAAGTGATCGTGTACGTGTCCGCCTCCTCCTCAAGGGTTTGGTGCACGTACTCCGAAAAAATGGTAGGGGGCCCGATGCGCTGCAGGTGAAAAATTCCCTGAGCCGGTACCACGTGGCTGAGTGGCACTCGTGACCGGGACCCCTCCCTTTCCCCGGGGGCGCGCACGTCCTCGCGCGCGGCCTCCCAGTCGGGAGACAGGTCGTCCTGGGTCGTGCGACCGGTGTGGAACAGATAGCGACTGTGCGGCGACCCTGGGTCGCCACAAGGCGAGCCAGGCTCCTGCGCGGAGCCACATGTGGTGTGAAGTACGTCCATAGTCTCATAAAAATCTGCGTAGTCCGCCCGCCGAGAAAGGGCGTCCGGGACCACATTCTCTGCACCCTTCACGTACTGAATTTTGAAAGGGGCAAACTGAGACAAGTACTCCATCCACCGCGCCTGACGGGGCGTCAAGTTAGGTTGGGCGAGCAGATGCGTGAGGGGCCGATGGTCCGTGTGGATGATCAGCCGGTGGGGATCAAGGTCCCCCTGCTCGCTAATCGCAACGTCAAACTGAGCCCCGAGAAGATGATGGCGCCAAGTGTGACAGCAGTAGACCACAGCAAGAAGCTCCTGCTGATGCACCGGGTAGTTACGCTCGGCGGGGATCATGGTGCGGGAGATATACTCAACCGGCTGTAACCCCTGACCCTGGTCCTGCAGGAGGACGCCGCCAATCGCAACCTTGCTCGCGTCCGTGGCCACCACAAAGGGCCTTGACGGATCCGGGATAGCGAGCACGGGTGCTGTGGTCAAGCTGTGCTTGAGGGCCTCGAAGGCCTGCTGGCACGGTTCCGACCAGACAAAGGGAACACCCTTCTTGAGGAGGGCGTTGATGGGGGCAGCTATTGTCGCGAAGCGGGGGATAAAGCGTCGGTAGTATGACGCGATACCCAAAAAGCTGCGCACACCCTTGACGTCGGTCGGGGTCGGCCACTGTTGGATGGAAGCAATCTTTGCGGGGTCCGTCGCGACGCCAGCGGCAGAGAGGGTGTGACCCAAAAAGGGCACGCTGCGTCCAGCGCGGACCTTGGCCTTGCGGACCGAAAGATGCTCCTCTTCCATAATGCGCAACACTGTGTCGACGTCCTCTAAGTGATCCTCGAAAGTCTTGGAGTACACGAGGATGTCGTCCAGGTACGCGAGAGCGCATGTGCGCTTGTAGGACCACGGGGGCTTCACGCCCCTGTTGGGGTCCTTGAGGTCACGGGAAACCTGCGGAAGATGCGCGGTTCCCATGACAGGGCGGAGGATGTCGTTCATGAGCATCTGGAAGCTCGCGGGGGAATTGCACAAACCCATCGCGGCCACCCGAAACTGGTAATGCCCAAAGGGCGTGTTGAACGCCGTCTTGTGACAATCCTCCGGGGCGATGCGAAGCTGCCAGAAGCCATCCGCGCAGTCTAGGACTGTAAAGCACGTGGCTCCTTGGACGCGGTTGAAGATATCGTCGATGCGCGGAAGGGGGTACTTGGACTTTACCGTGATAGCATTGAGCTTCCGGTAGTCCGTGACGAGCCGCCACTTGCCCCCAGGCTTAGGGACCAGTAGCACACCAGCCGAGAAGGGGCTATTGCTAGGCTCGATGAGACCCCGCTCCAAGAGCGCCATCAAGATCTTCTTCAGCTCCACCAGCTCAACTGGACCCATGCGGTACATGGGGGAGGACGTGGGACCATAGCCCTCCTTCACCTGGATGCGGTGGAGCACTGAGCGGTGCGGGGGAAACTCCTGCTTGCTTTCGTCAAAGAGCTTCTCCCGTCGCGCTAGAACCGCGTTATAACGCTCCGTCTCCTCGGGTGTAAACCCCACGCCGATCTCATTAAGGAGAACCTCTATGTTGGAGAGGTCAAGACGGTACATGTAGTACTCCTTGCCTCGACGCAGCTTACTCTCCAGTGACTTGAGGCTCATGAGGATCTGCGAGGCGTTGCGGGGCTGGGTGACTTCCCGCTCGTGCGTGATGTTATGCACGTCGGGGCCCTGCACTTGGTATTCGCTGACAGGGCTCCAAAAGGAACCGTCAGGGAACCACACCACGCGACGCCGAATGCTAATGTCCACATCCTGCGCGTCCAGCCAGTCGATGCCGATGATGATGTCGGCAGCTCCCAGCGGTGCGACCGTGGCTGTGAGCTCCACAGGGATGCCTTGAATCACAGCCTTGATATCAACCCGACCAGGCGAGGGGCTCTTGCGACCATCTGAATAGGTCACATTCACCACTGTCGCATGTGGCCGGATGTCGTATCCTGCGCGACGCGCCAATGCCTCGTTGATGAACGACGTAGACGCACCCGTGTCCACCATGAACTGCACGTCCATGACGGTCTTGTCCTTGAGGTAGGGGTCTAATGCTGATCCCGGTACAGCCAGACCTCCCCTAAACAGGAGCAAGTTGCGGGTACCAGCCGGAGTTGCGCGCGTAGGCTGGTCGGAGCTCGCTGCGCTACCCGTGGCCGGCTGCGTGTTTGGAGCAGAAGTCTCGCCCAAGGATGCATCCGCACTTGTATTCGCTACAAGCGGGGTGCGACTATCTACTGTAACGACTGATTCTGCGCCCACGCTGGTATTCGCTACCAACGGGGTGTCCTTATCTAAGCTGTCTATCTGCCCGACGTTATTGACTTGCGCTATCTTATCTACCTGTCCTACATCTACCTCTATCCGTGTAGGCAGGGACACTACGCACGAGGAACGGAGGGCCGGGAGACCGCCTCGTTCGACCGCCCGGTCCACTCTTCCCCCTCTACCTCATCCTCCTCGTCGCCATGCCCATAGCCGGCGACCGCCTTGCCATCCATAACCCCCGAGGCGCCATTACCCGAGTCCTGTTGCTGTGAGAACAACTCATTCAACTCGCGGTTCACCCGCTGGAACGAAGGACCCGTAGCGCGGGGCGTCTGGTGCTGCGTGGGACGCTGCCGGGCGTCCTGCAACTTGGCTGCGCGCTCGCCCGCGTTGCGAGGCCGGTCTGGGCGCCGTGCTTGTTCCGGGCGCTTACCGAAGGCAGGCCCGGAGAAACGGGGTGACGTCTGCTCGTCGCCACGATCGCGATCCCGTGGTGGTCGCGTGCAGTCCTTCTTGAGATGACCGACCTCGCCGCACCGGAAGCATCGCGCCTTGGACGCATCGATTGCATTGACCTGGGGCGCTTCATACTCGCCGTCCTCCTGCTCGTGGTCGATAATGTCCTCAGAGGACCCATCTTGGTCCACCGTAGTGAAGTGGACGCGACGCGGTGCAGCACCAGCATGCCGATAGGTGACCGCTGCGCGGCGGCGTGCGAGCACATCTGACACCTTTAGAAGGTACTGCTGGATCTCGATCACATCCCACTGCTCCCACGGTATCTCAGCAAAGCGCTTTAGCACCTCATCTAGGAGCTCCGGACTCAGCGCCTCAATGAACCGCGACCTATATTCGGTCCAGGTCAAGTCCTCAAGGCGAGCCGAGAATGCTTCAAACTCTGTCAGAAACTCGCGGAACGGTGTGGTGCCTTGGCGTAGCTTGGCAAAAGCCAGACGCTCGTGGAGCTTCCAGTCAGGGGGCACCAGCTTGCGCTCAATGCGCTCTAGTAGCTCCTCTACTGTGCGAGGGTACAAGCGCGACGCGACACTCTCACAGTTGAGTATGCCGACCACTGAGGGATCCATGCAGTTGGTGACGACGTAGGAGATAAGAACCTCGGTAGCTAGCTCCCACCCATTGTGGTTGCACCACGCCCAGTAGATCTGTACCCACATACGCGTCCATTCGTCGATCTCGCGAGGGTTCATAGTCGCGCGCAGCTTGGGCACTGGTTTAAAGTCAGGCATGGGCGGCGCCTTAAACGCGTCGGCCCGAGGTCCGCCCACTGCGCGATACGGCGGAACATTAAAGATCGACAACGAGTCATCTGCCGATGCAGGCGCTGACCTAGTCGCGCTGCGTTGTAGCCAGACAGACGAGGGATGCGCGTAGCCAGGATCACTGGGTGCCATGCGACTCAAGTTGAGGTTATTGCCATGCGACACGCTCGGCCGCGCAGGTCCGGCTGCTGGGACATTGCGCGCCGGATGGGACGACGCGGGCCCAGCCTCATCGTATACCGGCGGTGGAACCCTAGCCTCGTCCTGGGTCCACAGCGATGTCGCATTGGACTGCAGGTCACTGCCAAAAGAAACCCGTCGACCGCTCGCCCAGGGATGTTGTAATCGTTGGGCACGTTGCGCGTGATAATAGGTCGCGTTCTGACTAAGCGGACCATACATCTGCGACCCGGTCGGCTGGCTTAGCGGCTGCTGCTGCTGCTGCAACGGCGGAAGCTGCTGCGGCTGCTGCCACTGTTGCTGCGGCGGCGGCGGTGGCTGCTGCTGCTGTACTGGCTGCTGCTGCCACTGTTGCTGCTGCGGCGGCGGTGGCTGCTGCTGCTGTACTGGATGCTGCTGCCACTGCTGCGACAACGGCTGTTGCTGTTCCGAATGCTGCTGTGGGGACTGCACTGGGTGCTGCTGCGGCTGCCCGGGCGGGCGTTGCTGCGGCTGCACTGACTGGTGCTGGGCTGCACTCGTGGGATTCGATCTGGGCCGGGTCTCATCACCTGCCCGTTCCATCAGCTGGTTATACTCAGCCTGCATTCGCTGCGGCTGGTATTCCTCGCTATTATCCATCCTATCCGCTCCTCGTGGCCTTCGCGGCTCACGGGAGGTACTAGCCAGCTCACCTGGGTGACCTACAGGACTGCCTTGCTGGTAGGACGAGCCCTGTTGTGATACCTCCTGTACTTGGTACTCTGGGCTGCCCTGCCTATCCAAGTCTGCACCTCCCTCCTCGGAATGACTCCTAGTCGTGCCGCGTACCTTCTTTTTACCCCGCGGCATGTTTACCAGTACCACATCCACAAGAGAAGGAAGGAAGGAGAGAGGAAGAAGGAGGAAAATGCCATGCACATGCCCACAAGCAATCAACCAAGCGACTGCCCTACGTTATACTGCTAATGTAGCTATTATATAGTAAGCTATAATTAGTACTCTACTCCTCTAGAAACTAGGTGGCTGCCTAGGTGGGGTGCTGACAGTGAGTTGGCTGAACGTGACTGTGACAGCCTGTGTGTCCCCCGTCCTGCTCTCTACTGTTGCACTATTGGGTGCACAGCTACGGCCCCTAGGCATTGGGCGAGTCCTAATCTCCTGAGGTGGTGCCTCTACGTGCAAGCCTACTGGACGTGTCATGTATTCCTGGATAAACCTATCTGCTTCCCATGCTGTCTTGAATCCCTTAAAGATAGCCCTATGCCTATCCACTATATAGTTCTTGCAGTCTACCCAGCTATAGAAAATACCTACTTTCCCTGTGCCTCCATCATGTGCCACAGCATAGTAAAGTTGCCTAGATACATCACTATCCCAACCCCCAAGTCCATTATTATATCTATTATTATTTCTATTATTACTATTAGCCATCACACACGTTGTCTATTGCCAGCAGACAGAGATAGAAAAGAGAAAGGAACCTTTTTACCTCTAGTGTGTGACCTGTCACAGGGGTGGGATGCCAACTGGCTCTAATCTAATCACTATCACAGAAATCAGGAGCTTCGCGCCCCTAATTCCATACAAGAGGGTAGCCTCCGTGATAACTGCCCGCCTTTTCGCAAGGACGAAGCCACGGAAACCACCCTACCAGCGCCCACAGCTTTCGCAGCCAGGACGCTAGTCACAATACGTCACAGAAACGACAAATTCACAAACAAAACAACAAGGATGGGCGCACATCCTACGCGTTGCAGGTAAGAGAGTCGGAGCAAAGCGGTTGGCTGCAAGCTACTACCACATACTGCATGACAAAACGTACCTTGGCGTTGCGCAGCCGACTTTCCTCCCTAGCTTGTGGCGCCGATTCCTTGTAGTGGTGCAGAGCCGAGCTCCCCGTCGGTGCCCAGTCGACAGGTGATGCTTCTAAGCCCTACACTATGACCGCCCTTTCAGCTAGACGATGCCGCCTTTCACCACAGCCAGCTGCCCAGGCTGGCGGGTCGAACTCGGCTTTCTATCTCACTAAATATTGGGCCGGTCCTGCGCAGGCCCTGCGCTATTAAGAATGCACCTAGCGGCTTAAACACAAGGGCTCTTCGCGAGCACCTGTGGAAAACCTCTAGAACTACCTCCGATCCAGTGTTACGTCCCGAGCCGGACGGTGCGAAAGATCTAATCTAGTATAAGGTGCAGTTTAATAAGCCGGCATAGCCGCGCATCCGCGTACCGCGATAGCAAGCAAAGATCGCAGTAAATTGACTAACTGAGCAGCGGTTTATCCTCAGCTAGGCCTTATAGCATGATTAATTAATCTAGCTATATAACACGGCAGGAGAACTTTTGCGCATGACTGTAGGTGTAATTGGCGATGCCCATGGTAACCGGAGACGTCCGTCCTATAGTCAGCAAAATTGGTGCGAGAGTCCCCCGATTGGTTCGGATTCATTTGCAGATCGCGTTTTCCGCGTTTTCCGCGGCCCGGCACTGAACGCAAAGGTTTTCACCTTTGCGGAGTGTCTGATCAGAATAACACGGCATGTCAGAGGCAATTGAATCCGGAAATTACGTGCCCTTGGTCTGAAGAGTCAGTCAACACTCGTTTCATTAATCATCAAACCAAAGAGAGAGAGTTCATCGTCCACAGACCAATTTCACCTAGCTGCGCTACCAAGCTGGCAAGTTGGTGTGCAGGCGCGCCGACATGCGCGCCGATCTTCCAGATTACTGCCGTCAAGCCCCAATAGGTTTTGTATGACGTCTAGGGCCGGTCCGGCCCCTAGAAGATCCCCTACTTCTGGCTAGGCCTAAAATAACTGGTCCGGAACACACAAAGTACCAAATAAACACACAAAGTCCCGAATTGAGTCCTAAAGTCCGGCGGACTATGAAAGCGAGCTATCGAAAGTCCCAAACGAATAACAAATGACTTTCGACTTATTTATTGAAGGCATTGTTACGCCCATACAAAGGTCTGGGCCGTAACAGTGAACAATACATGCCACATCACTTAATAACACAGCCATTTGAATGCTACCAACACGCACCATGCATGAATATACCTACGTATAATACATGTCGAGAATATGCCGAGCGAGCATATCAAGGTGCAGTGACCCCAACGCTGGCACATGTCACCTGGCATCCACGTATGCTCACATGATATGGCATTGGCATATCCCATGTCTCCATCTCTTGCACTTGTGCGCACTCAAGCCACCCATGCAGTCGCCCCACCCTGCGC
>RPFO01001138.1:0-25932 GCA_009746045.1 Mesostigma viride | reverse complement strand
CGAAAGAACGCAATCAAAAGTGAGGATCACTCAAGGTAAGATCCTGTCCTCAGAATCCACAACACAGCACAAGGCCAGCACTACAGAATCTCCGTGACTGGAACCAGATCCACCAGGTACGACAGTCTTAAAGAGAATCTATGACTGGCTGAACTAAACATACAAAGTACCCCACGTGGATCAGGCCACGACCAATGAGGGTAGAACAATAATTCGACAGATCTCAGCAGGCCCAATATCAATCATACGTCGAAGCCTCCTAACTATCCAAATAATTGTCCCCAAGAACTCATAATAAGGTCACCAGTAGGAAAACTTTGGATGTAACATTTGGTTGTTACACCCACGTGGATCAGGCCACGACCAATGAGGGTCTAAACAAGTCAGTTGACAAAGTCCAGGTCTCCAAATATCTCTGCACGTGGGAAACCTCATAACTAGCTCAATACTTGTCCAAAAGGCCTCAAATAAAATCCCAAACTATTACAAACTCAGGATGTAACAACAAGTCAGATTTGGTTGTTACATATTGACATGTCAAGCAAATGTGGGTCAGCAAGTATTGACTGTCCTCCCTAATGGTGGCGGTTGCTAGGGAACATCCAGTAATTTTATCCTGCGTGGGGGCACTCAGTGTTACGTCCCAGCCCAGACACACCTAGCCTGAGCTACGTAGCGAAAGACCCTTCTTGCCGGAATTAGGAATAATTCAGGATAGCCTAAAGTAGGTTGCGCTTCACGACGTGAGTCGTGAGATATCTGGCATCACGGCTTAATGCCAAGCTAATTAGTTCACACTTATAATGGCTAGCAATACCAATCACAAATGGATAATGCCCCGGGCTCAATGTGTAGGCGTATTCGCACTTATCATTCATTAAACCAAGAGGACGAGACTCTCGTCCTCGGACCAATTTAACCTAGGTTGATTGCGGCGCAGATACATGCCAATTTCCCTGGACCAATCCGAGCCAAACATTCCACGTAGGATCCGGGCCGACATCGACCCTCAACTACAGGATCCACGTCTAGTACCACAAATGGACTCGGAACTGACGCGGCGCCACCGCACCGGTACCTAAAAGGGCAACCTAGGACCAAAATAGCTAGTCCAATTCACGCAAGAGTCATTGTCCATAAAACTTAGTACAACGGCCACAAGGCCTTAGTAATTTATTCCATTGTTACGTCCGACCTAAAGGGCCGGGACGTAACACTCCTCCCCCCCCACGGGGGTCGGTAGTCCCTACCGTACAAAGGTAGAATAGGATCACAAAACAAGACTACTATAAGAGTACTATGTCCCAACCTCGGTTCACCCGCAGGTCAGTAATGCCAGTTCCTCTAGAGGTTGATACACAAGCCCAACCCTGACGTAGTAGCCAAAACCTGGCGGGGATTGAACTCCGTGTTCCATCCCGAAACTGAACTATCTAATCTAGCGTCCGCCGCTAGTAGCCCGCCGCAGCTGGGCCTCATGGAGAGCCCGTCGCCCCGCGGGGGTCATGATGTGAGTCATCACCCCTGGATGCGCGCATAGGTCCACCTCGAAGGCGATCTGATATAGGGACGTCTTCTGCCGACCCAACCGAGACAGCTCCACCCACGTGCCCCGGGGCCACATGGCCAGGAACCCAGCGAGATACTGGGGGTGGGTGAAGAGAAGGGTCAACGCCGACCAATCCGCCGCCCCACAACGGTGATCGCGAACAAACTTCACCCCCATCATGAATACCTCGGTGCGCACATGATCCTCGAGGATGGTCGCTCTAGGGGCCCCTACAATGTCGGGCACCACCAGTTCCAGGAAGGCGCGTCCCTCCGCCGGAGCCACCTTGGGTGGCGTAACCACATGCCCCACCCCATCCACCTGATATCTCCAATCCCACCAATTCTCGATACCGAACTGCACCGTGTGGCCCACCGTCCGGGGAAAACGCAGGTCGTCAGGTTGCGGCAAGGGCAGCGGCGCCTGTGGGAAGAAGGTGATCTCAAGTTGCTCCCAGTAAGCACCACGGTCAACCGCGCACCACGGGCCCGCTTGAAAAACCAAAGGAGCGGGCAGGTGCATACCAGGAGGGACCGGGAACATGGGTCCCTCGAACACTACGCACAGCTTCTCCGTTCGAGGCCCCGGCCCACCGTGTCTTACGGTCCTTCCCGGAATGGTTCGCATGAAGTCCCCCAGCGACCACTCCTCGTGTGAGGCTGCCCGGGAAGCGGCCTCGTAGCCTACTGAGGTGGCGACTGAGTGATCTCCCTGACGCCCGAGCTGGTCCAGCATCCGCTGCATGAGACCCTGCCCTGATTGCACCGCAGCCACGAGAGTCTCAAGGGTAACCACGGGTTCCGCCGGCACCATAACACCCGCCACACCAGGACCCTCCGCGGCAATCCGTACTGCACTAGGTAAACTCGGTCCCTCCGCAGGCCGTGACATCGACGGTCCGTCCTGGGCAGGCCGGAGACGAGGCTCCAAGGAGACCAGGAAGTGGGGCTCCGGTGGGACCTCCTCCGCTCGGGAGCGCGGTTCCAGGGAGACAAGGAAGGTAGTCTCTTCTTGGCCCGCATCGGGCGGGTTGCTAGCGGGAACCTCATCAATCGGCTCCTCCCTAGCCGGCCGTTCGGCCCTGGCCACTGCGGTCTCTGTCGGATCCGATCGCCGTCGCCGATTCTCTCGCTCTTGCTCCAACCCCACCGCCGACCCCCACGTGCGCTCCCAGTACCGATCCGCTGGTCGGCGAGGAGGTGGTGACGCTCGGCGAGCGGGGCGTACATCATTCCCGGAGTCCGAGCGGGAACGCGAACGGGAGGGCGGGGATGGTGAGCGACGACGTGCCGGCCCCTCCGGAACACGTCGAGGGCAGCTTGGCTGCCCCCACCCCATCCGGTCGCCCTTGGAAGACTTCGCGTCTCGCGCCCTGAAGGTCGCCCCCAGCCCGTCGCCGGCGGTGGCGCCTCATAACGAGGCACAGGGCGGCTTCTTCCGCCGCTCCCCTGGGAACCCCGAGACGGCGGATCCCGCGGAGGGGAACGAGAGGGAGGGTGTGGAGGATGGTCGTCGTCGTCGGAACTGGAGTCATATCCCTCACTCCCATCATCCTGGTCCTCATCATCCATCGCCACAATGCGATCCAGAGCCTGCCGCACGAATACTGCCCTTCTCGCAGGCATTTTTCACCCCGTAGCGCCCCCACTGGCGGAAGATACCGGGGGAAGTGGTATTCCAGCAGCTGCCGCACTGGGGTGGAAGTAAGAGGAGAAGGAGCCGGGGGAATGCCAGCCCCGCTTCCAGCGTGTTCATGCACCCGTGACAGGCGCATTCCCGCTCATGTGTCTCCCAGTCGGTCCCAACCACCACACCATTGTGCGCAGCCGTGCGGGTCTCGATCCGGAACCTCACGTTGCGCCGCACGAACCCTCGAAAAGTCTCCATCTGCACAGGGCCGACCCGCGCCATGATAGAATCAGCGCGGAGATGCGACGGCATTTGATTACGGCGACGCCGCCGTCGTTCCACCAGGGTTCCCCCTCCCGACCGTAGTCACGCAAGAACACCCGGGGATTGAACGTCTCCTCGTGCAGCTCCTTTACCAGCTCCAACGTACGCGCGTCCGGTGCTCCAGGCCTTGACGAGGTTTCTTGCCGGTGCTCGCGACTAGAGGAGGGCCCCGTCTGCCGCCACCATCTCTCGACCCCCGGCCCTGGTGCATCCCTTCGGACCGCAGGCTCTCCACGAGCTATCTGCGTCCTTACCCCTGCTTCCGGCTCGGACCTCCGGATCGTCTTGTATATCCATGTCGACCAAATCCCCCTCACTGGACTCCCCGTCTGCAACCCGGAATCCTGTGTCAGCAGCCTCCGGCGCCACGGGAGTCTGGTCTCTGGGAAGCGCCTCCGCGGCGTCCCCTGCACAGCCCACACACAAGATGTCAGGGCGTTAGTCGACGCGTACCAAATACCTGGCCACGCACCACCCTCACCCTACACCCTACTGGCTGGGTCTGCTAACGCAGCTGGTGCGTCTTCTTGTATGCTTCTAGTAAGCGGGCGCACCCCGCTAACTCGGGCGGTGCGCCAGGAGTCCTCAGACTCGTGTTGTGCGAATCGCCATCGCACCCGATATTGTCGCTGGACCCCTCGTCCCCGTTTGACATCCCGGTGACCCACGATTGCAGCCACCTCGTCCTCCTGTTCCCCCGTATCAGGATTGAACTCCAGTGGGGCTGGGGGATTGACCCTACCCTGAATGGTGTTCTGGTGATACAACTTGAGCTGGTCACGGTGGAAACGGTTGGACGTGAGGTTCCATGACACTGGAATGTCCACCTGGAACATGACGTCATCGAACTTGGTGAGGACCTTGTAGGGTCCCAGGAACATGGGTCGGAGCTTAGTCTTCAGCTCCTTCTCCACCTTGTGCGAAAATCGCCCGATCTGCGGGCCCTCAACCAGGACCCAATCGCCCACCTCGATGGACGGCGCCCTGGGTCCCGCTTGCCGGCTGTCCTCTCCAGATACCGCTGCCGCTGCGCGATAGCCCTGAACCGCGCTGTTATGCGCTTGGTGCATCCGCTGCAGCAACCGGTCGACCCCTTGCAGGGTATCCAGCTTGACCTGATCCTCTCCCAGCTCGTGGCTCCCAAGCAAGTCGAGCGGTGTGAGAGGGTGTCGGCCGGAGTTGAGGAAAAAGGGGGTGAACCCATGGGCGGCCTGGGGGGCATTGTTCAGGGAAAACTCCACCAAGCCCAGAAGTTCTTCCCAATTGCTGCCCACCGTGTCGGTGTAGTGTCGCATGGTCTCTTGCACCGTGCGGTTCAACCGCTCCACCAGGTGCGACGACGAGCTGTGATAGGCCGTGCCCAGCGACACCTTGGTGCCCAGTTGCTCGAAGAACTCCTGCCAGAATTTGGCCGTGAAGAGCTTGTCGCGGTCAGAGATGAACTGCCGGCTGAGCCCATGAAACCGAAACACGTGCGTCAGGTATATCTTGGCGCACTCCTCCGCTGTGAGGTCGACCGGACACGGGGCCAGGTGACACATGCGCGTCAGGCGGTCCACAAACACCAAGACCATGCTGTTGCCGTTCTTCGTCTTCTTGAACGGGCCGATGAAGTCCATCATGATAGAATCCCAAGGACCCATAGGATCCGGCAGCGTCTTAGGGACGGCCTGAGAGCCCGTGTTCCTGGACTTCATGATCTGACACGAGGGGCACTGGCGCACATACGTCTCGATATACTCCTTCATCCCTGGCCAGTAGAAGTGCTTACGTGCCCGGGGAAGGAGACGGTGGCTTCCCTGATGTCCGCCCAGGAGAGAATCATGGAGCTCGTGAAGCAAGGCAGCCCTACAGAGCTCAGGAACATACAGCCGCCATTCCTCCGGCTGGGGACTCACGAACAGTTTCCCCTCCTGGAACTTGCAAGGATAGGCCCCCATCTGCTGGGGATGTGCCCGGATGGCTTCAAGTGCTGCTTCCTCCGTGATTGTGAAACGGCTGATCAGCATCTCCAAGTCCGACGTGACTGTGAACGCGTCCTCCGCCGGTTCTGCCGCATCCGTACCCGCCTGGTTGACGAATTCTGAGAAGACTGTGGGAGGGCCGAGCGGCTGAAGCTGAAAAATTCCCTGGGGCGGCACCACATGACTAAGGGGCACGCGCGCATGCGACCCCTCCCCCTCCCCGGGGGTGTCCACGTCCTCGTGGGCTCGTGGTTGAACCGTCTCCTCCGGGAGGGGTGACAGGTCATCCATGGTGGTGTGCCCAAGATGAAACAAGTGGCGGGCCTGGGGGACCGTGGTTCCACACCGTAGGCGGTCCCCGGGGCGGCCACTGGGACACAGGTGGTATGCAGCACGTCCATGTCCTCGTAGAACCAGTAGTCTGCCCGTCGCGAGAGAGCGTCGGGCACCACATTGTCCGCGCCCTTGACATATTGGATCTTGAACGGCGCGAACTGTGACAGGTACTCCATCCACCGCGCCTGGCGGGGCGTCAAGTTGGGCTGCACCAGGAGGTGGGTGAGCGGCCGGTGGTCCGTGTGGATCACCAGGCGATGGGGGTCGAGATCCCCCTGCTCACTGATGGCCACCGAAAACTGGGCCCCCAGAGATGATGACGCCACGTGTGGCAGCTGTAGACGACTGCCAGGAGTTCCTGCTGATGCACTGGATAATTCCGCTCCGCCGGAATCATCGTTCGTGAGATGTACTCGATGGGCTGAAGGCCCTTGCCGTGGTCCTGCAGGAGAACACCCCCGATGGCCACCTTGCTGGCGTCCGTAGCCACGACGAAAGGAAGGGCCGGGTCCGGCAGGATAAGGACTGGCGCTGTGGTGAGGTGGCGCTTGAGCGCCTCGAAAGCCTGTTGGCACTGCTCAGCCCAAAGGAACGGAGTACCCTTTTTGAGAAGAGCATTGATCGGGGCGGCGATGGTGGCGAACCGCGGGATGAACCGGCGGTAGTAAGATGCCAATCCCAGGAAGCTGCGTACCCCTTTCACGTCCGTAGGGACAGGCCATTGCTGGACAGACTCGATCTTCTCAGGGTCGGTCGCGATGCCGTCCGCGGACAGGGTATGACCTAGAAACGGCACGCAGCGACCGGCGCGCACCTTGGCTTTCCGCGCCGAAAGGTGCTCATCCTCCATGATCTGCAGCACGGCGTCCACATCCTCCAGGTGCTCCTCGAACGTCTTGGAGTACACCAGGATGTCGTCCAGATACGCCAGCGCGCACGTGCGCTTGTAGGTCCAGGGCGGGCGGCTCCCTTCTGCGGGTCCGCCAGGTCCTGGGAGACCTGCGGCAGGTGGGCTGTACCCATCACCGGACGGAGGATGTCATTCATCAGCATCTGGAAGGACGCAGGCGAGTTACACAGCCCCATTGCCGCCACCCGAAACTGATAGTGCCGAAGGGCGTAGCGAACGCGGTCTTGTGGCAGTCTTCTGGCGCGATGCGCAGCTGCCAAAACCCGTCCGCACAGTCGATGACGGTGAAACACGTCGCCCCCTGGACACGGTTGAAGATGTCGTCGATCCGCGGTAGAGGATACCGGGACTTGACGGTGATGGCGTTCAGCTTCCGGTAGTCAGTCACCAGACGCCACTTGCCTCCTGGCTTGGGAACGAGCAGCACGCCCGCTGAGAAGGGGCTGTTGCTGGGTTCAATGAGCCCAGCGTCGAGCAGTGAAATGAGGATCTTCTTGAGCTCCACCAGCTCGACTGGGCCCATGCGGTACATGGGAGACACGTAGGCCCGGAACCCTCCTGAAGCTGGACACGATGCAACACCGATCGATTGGGAGGGAACTGGGGGTGCGATCTGCGAAAGGGCAGTGCGCTTCTCCAGGACGGCATTGAACCGCGCCAGCTCGTCCGGTGTGAACCCAGCACCAATCTCGTTAAGCAGAGCCTGAGTGCTGTCCAGGTCTATGCGATACATCGCGTACTCCTTGCCCTTCCGGAGCTGGCGCGCCAGCGTCTTGCTACTCATCAGGATCTGGGACGCTGGTCGGGGCCCGTCCGCCGAGCGCTCGTGTGTAATGTTATGGACCTCCGCGGCCTGTGCCCTATACTCGCTGTCGGGCACCAGAAGGAACCATCCGGAAACCAAACCACCCGCCGGCGCACACTGATGTCCACATCCTGCTTGTCCAGCCAGTCCACTCCAATGATGATGTCGGCAGCGCCCAACGGCGCAATAGTCGCCACCAGGTCCACCGGCGTGCCCTGCAGTACACCCTTGATGTCTGCTAGGCCCGGCGATTGGTGCCGCCGGCCGTCTGAGTAGGTGACATATACTGCCGTGGTGTGAGGTCGGGTACCAGGCCCAGCCGACGCACCAGGGCCTCGTTGATGAAGGACGTGGAGGCGCCGGTGTCGACCAGGAACTTCACGTCCATGATCGTTTTCTCCTTCAAATACGGATCAAGGACGGTGGGAGGGACCAGTAACCCTCCGCTGAAAAGAAACAGATGCCGCGAATCTCCTTGAGATGCACGCGCCGCCGGTTGGGTGGCGCGTCTGCGGCCACGTTATTGACGTCTACCTCTACTCTAATTGACTCCGCGTCTGGGCTACCATCTGATTTTTCTACCCTATCCCCTACCCCGGGACCCAAGCCCATGGGCAGGGCTACTACTCCCGAGGAGCGGTGGGACGGGAGGCCGCCTCGCCCGACCACCCGCCCTCTTCCCCCCCTCCTCCTCTTCGTCAGCCCCCTCCTCGTCGTCATACTCGTAGCCAGCCACTGCCTGCGTTTGGCCGGAAGAGGAGGACTGTCGCCGCGCCTCAATCTCGTTGACCGCGCGCAACACACCCTTGGTAGAGTTGGTCGCGGGTGGTCGCGGCTGCTGGTACTGCGTCGGGACCTGTCTGGCGTGCTGCAGGCGAGCCGCACGCTCACCCGCGTTGCGGGGTCGGTCCCGAGGGCCGGAGGAGTCGGGGCGGCTGCCGAAGGCCGGGCCGGAGAAACGAACGCTGGGTGTCCCTTCTCCTGCCCCGCGACCGGCGTTCTTGCCCCGGAGCTTGGGGCAGTCGCGCTTGAGGTGCCCCACCTCACTGCACATGAAGCAGCGCGCCTTGCTAGCATCGATCGCGTTGACGCCAAGGTCAGTGTAGCCATCATCAGGGTCGTCGGGGTACTCCTCCTCCTCCTCGCCGGTGAGCTCCGTAGAGTACATCTGGTTCACCCGTCGCGGACCTGCAGTGGCTGACCTGAAGAAACGGCGCACCGAGGGTGCGCGCCCGCGAGACACCACGTCGGCCACCTGCAGAAGGTATCTCTGGATATTCAGGATGTCCCACTCCTTCCAGGGGACCTCAGCGTAGTGTTTGAATACCTCGTCCTGCAGCTCGGGGCTGAGCGCCTCGATGAATCTGATCTTGTACTCGTACCAGGTCATGTCGGTTAGATAAGCGGCGCTGGACTCAAACTTGGACAGAAACTCGCGATATGGGGTGGTCCCCTGGCGCAGCTTGCCGAAAGCGATCCGCTCGTGGAGCTCCGCGTCTGGGGGTATCAGCTTGCGGCGCACCCGGTCCATCAGCTCCTCCACGGTTTGCGGGTATGACTGGGATGCGATGCTCTCACAGTTCAGGATGCTCACCACCGAGGGGTCCATGCAGGTGTTGACCACATGTGGGATCAAATCGCAGGTGGCCAGTTCCCAGCTGTTGTGATTGCACCAAACGGTATACTGCTGTTGCCACATGCGTCCCCATTCGTCGACCTCTCGCGGTTTCATATCCGCGTGCAGCTTGGGTACATTCTTGAAGGTAGGCATCGGTGGGGCCTTTACCGTGTTAAGCTTAGGCCCCCGACCTCCTGTAGGAGATGGAGCCGAATGCTGGAGGCTGCGACCGCGGGAGAGATCCGGATCTGTCCGGTGTGCCGTGTGTCCGGCGCACCTGTACTGACGAGGGGTGTTCGTACCCCGGGTCATCCAGTGCCACCCTGCTGAAATTCAGGTTACCGACGGCCGCGGGCGAAGGGACCACGCTACTGTCAAACGCCCGTAGACGCTGCGGTGAGATGCCGGGCGCTGGACTGGCGTGTGAGTCTCCTCGTCTCTGGTGGTGACACTGCTCCTGGTCTCCCCTGGGCTGGTCCGTGGTCTATGAGTACCAATAGGCGGGCCCTGCGTGACAGTCCCTCGTCCGCCTCGTTAGTCCCTCCAGGTCATCAAGCTCGCCGTCTGGGGCCTCCCCTTCCTCGTCCGAATACCATAGCGCCGTGGGTAACAGGGACGTGCTGCCGAAGGACACTCTGCGTCTGCCCCGGTGTGGGGGCCCGGTGGAGGTCCTTGGGGCCGCCCCCGACCTGCCCAAGGATGCGTGGGCCGCCCGGTGACTGGCTGCTGACGGCGGTAGTGCAGGGTATCTTCATCTCGTCTCTCTGCTGCTCTGGATCAGGTGGTAGCCATTGTGGTCTCGTCTGGGGTTGTTGCTGCTGCATCCGGGGTTGCTGCTGTTGCCATTGCTGCTGTGGTGACCGTTGCTGTTGCTGATGTTGCTGCCGCTGTTGCTGCTGCTGCGGTTGCTGCTGCTGCTGCTGCTGCTGCTGCTGTTGCTGCTGCTGCTGTTGCTGCTGTTGCTGCTGCTGCTGCTGCTGTTGCTGCTGCTGCTGCTGCTGTTGCTGCTGCTGCGGGTAGTCGTGGAGCCTCTCTCGGTCGTTACTGTCATCTCTCTGCCTGGTTAAGGCGTCTATATTGTCCCCATCCGCTGGGGAGCTAGGTCTGGATCGTAGGGAGCCTTCCACAGGTCTCTCCATGACCTCACCTGTACCTGTCTCTACTTGTGGTGGTACCTCTAGCCCTTCTGTACCGTGCTCGTGGTTGTCTACCGGTTCTATCTCTCTATTATCTGGGTCTCTCTCCCTAAGCTCGTCTTCTGTCTCTCTGGCGTTCCTTGTCTGGTACCGTGTTGGCATGGTGCTCGTACCGGTACCTTACACAGCAGGCATCACCTCCCCAGGAAAGAAGAGAGAGAGAAAGAGCAACCACGTGCTATGGATCTATAGATATAGAACCTAGTATTACTTCCTAGTAATAGTATCCTCTACTGTTTGCTAGGGCCAATGGTCAGCTGAGAGAAGGTAACTGTAACTGCTGTCCCCTCCCCCTGGCTGCTGAGCGTGGGTGGCTTGGAGCATTCACGTGTGATGTGCATCCCCTCAGGCAATGGCATGTGTTCCCTAACAAACCTATCTGCATCTGTAATGTTATCAAACCCTTTCCACTTAGCACTAGAGCCTTGGGACAATATCTTATCTTTAATGTGTTCCTCACAAGTCTTCCAGCTGTAGAATATAGCAGGTCTACCCTTATCCCCGTCGTGAGCTACTGCATAGTAAGGATATCCAGACTGTCCACCCTTGTTTATTTTACGTCGGGGCATGTTACATCATAGTCTGGCAGCGGCTTGCAAGCAGGAGAGAAAGGGGAAACCCAGGCTACCTCTAATGCAGTGACCTTAAACAAACGAGGAGGAGCACGGAGTGTAGTACAGCACACGCCCCCGCCATCCGCGGCAAAGAGGCTATACAACGATTACACGGAGGTAAACACCGTCAACACAGTCGGCAACAGCCAGACGGTATTCACCCCCACAACATGTAAAACAACGAATGGTTGTCGTCCGCAACTTCCATTCGAACCAACGACATTCACACCCTATAGAGGCACAACGTGTAACGAGAACCCCTACGCGTGCGAACCCGGAGAGAAAGCGAGCAAGCCAGCTAGCCTTCCACAGGCATCGCTTGTATCCTATCTAGGGGACGCACCATAATCGATGACGTTAAATCCTCCTGAGCTGGCCGCCACCCGGTGTCGTTGAAGGCAAGCCCTGGCCGCCACTAGGTGTCGTTGAAAACAGGAGAGCTGAACGCTATCGTTTACAGCACCTCACCACAGGACTATTGCTAGCCCCGCCGAGTATCCCAGACTGGCCGCTTGCTGGCTAGGTCGTCGTTGAATCCCTTTACGGGCTGGCCGCCGACCAGTCAGCAGTCCCCCAAACACCCGTAGGTTTGGTAAATTACCACATTTTTGGTAAAATTTTAAAAACTGAATATTTTTGCTTGTCTGACTCATACTTGGTGCAGGATGCCTCGAGAAATGTATTTGGACCAAAAAACCTTACCCCCCCCCCGACGAAATTGACGTGAAGGTGCTTTTCAGGGCATTTTGTGCCAAATATGACATGTCAATTTTTCCTGACTGCAGTTTTGCTCATACATAGGCCCATATGTGGTGGTTAAGGTCTATATAGTGCCCCAAGAGGGATTGCAAAGTTGCACATTTTTTGGATACCTGCAGGGGTCCCAACAGTGACGTCAAGTAGCATAAAAACCGCGATGTGGCACGATTTTAGCCTGTTTAGGCACCCTAGACCATGCAAATGAGCTCAGATTGCAGCCAAACTTGGCAGCTGCCCTTGCCATGCTAAAGACAGAACATGTGCAAAGTTGCACATTTTTTGGATACCTGCAGGGCACCCTGGGTGACGTCAAATAGCATAAAAACCGCGTTTTTGCTCGGTTTTAGCCCATTTAGGCACCCTAGACCATGCAAATGAGCTCAGATTGCAGCCAAACTTGGCAGCTGCCCTTGCAATGCTAACGAAAGAACATGAGCAAAGTTGCACATTTTTTGGATACCTGCAGGGCACCCTGGGTGACGTCAAATAGCATAAAAACCGCATTTTTGCTCGGTTTCAGCCCATTTAGGCACCCTAGACCATGCAAATGAGCTCAGATTGCAACCAAACTTGGCAGCTGCTCTTGCCATGCTGGAACAAGAACATGTGCAAGGTTGCACATGTTTTGGATACCTGCAGGGCACCCTGGGTGACGCCAAGTAGCATAAAATTAATTGACGTGAAGGCGCAAATACGACATGTCAATTTTTCCTGGCTGCAGCTTTGCTCTAAATATGACTCATATGTGGTGGTTAAGGTCTATATAGTACCCCAAGAGGGATTGCAAAGTTGCACATTTTTTGGATACCTGCAGGGGTCCCAACAGTGACGTCAAGTAGCATAAAAACCGCGATGTGGCACGATTTTAGCCTGTTTAGGCACCCTAGACCATGCAAATGAGCTCAGATTGCAGCCAAACTTGGCAGCTGCCCTTGCCATGCTAAAGAAAGAACATGAGCAAAGTTGCACATTTTTTGGATACCTGCAGGGCACCCTGGGTGACGTCAAATAGCATAAAAACCGCGTTTTTGCTCGGTTTTAGCCCATTTAGGCACCCTAGACCATGCAAATGAGCTCAGATTGCAGCCAAACTTGGCAGCTGCCCTTGCCATGCTAACGAAAGAACATGAGCAAAGTTGCACATTTTTTGGATACCTGCAGGGCACCCTGGGTGACGTCAAATAGCATAAAAACCGCATTTTTGCTCGGTTTTAGCCCATTTAGGCACCCTAGACCATGCAAATGAGCTCAGATTGCAACCAAACTTGGCAGCTGCTCTTGCCATGCTGCAAAACGAACATGTGCAAAGTTGCACATGTTTTGGATACCTGCAGGGCACCCTGGGTGACGCCAAGTAGCATGAAATTAATTGACGTGAAGGCGCAAACACGACATGTCAATTTTTCCTGGCTGCAGTTTTGCTCTAAATATGACTCATATGTGGTGGTTAAGGTCCATATAGTACCCCAAGAGGGATTGCAAAGTTGCACATTTTTTGGATACCTGCAGGGGTCCCAACGGTGACGTTAAGTAGCATAAAAACCGCGATGTGGCACAATTTTAGCCTGTTTAGGCACCCTAGACCATGCAAATGAGCTCAGATTGCAGCCAAACTTGGCAGCTGCCCTTGCCATGCTAAAAATGGAACATGAGCAAAGTTTCACATTTTTTGGATACCTGCAGGGCACCCTGGGTGACGTCAAATAGCATAAAAACCGCATTTTTGCTCGGTTTTAGCCCATTTAGGCACCCTAGACCATGCAAATGAGCTCAGATTGCAACCAAACTTGGCAGCTGCTCTTGCCATGCTGCAAAACGAACATGTGCAAAGTTGCACATGTTTTGGATACCTGCAGGGCACCCTGGGTGACGCCAAGTAGCATGAAATTAATTGACGTGAAGGCGCAAATACGACATGTCAATTTTTCCTGGCTGCAGTTTTGCTCTAAATATGACTCATATGTGGTGGTTAAGGTCTATATAGTACCCCAAGAGGGATTGCAAAGTTGCACATTTTTTGGATGCCTGCAGGGCACCCTGGGTGACGTCAAATAGCATAAAAACCGCATTTTTGCTCGGTTTTAGCCTGTTTAGGCACCCTAGACCATGCAAATGGGCTCAGATTGCAGCCAAACTTGGCAGCTGCCCTTGCCATGCTGCAAAACGAACATGTGCGAAGTTGCACATTTTTTGGATGCCTGCAGGGCACCCTGGGTGACGCCAAGTAGCATAAAAACCGCATTTTTGCTCGGTTTTAGCCCATTTAGGCACCCTAGACCATGCAAATGAGCTCAGATTGCAGCCAAACTTGGCAGCTGCTCTTGACATGCTGCAAAAAGCACGTGTGCAAAGTTGCACATGTTTTGGATACCTGCAGGGCACCCTGGGTGACGTCAAGTAGCATAAAAACCGCGGTTTTGCTCGGTTTTAGCCCATTTAGGCACCCTAGACCATGCAAGTGAGCTCAGATTGCAGCCTAACTTGGCAGCTGCCCTTGCCATGATGAAAATAGAACATGTGCAAAGTTGCACATTTTTTGGATGCCTGCAGGGCACCCTGGGTGACGTCAAATAGCATAAAAACCGCATTTTTGCTCGGTTTTAGCCCGTTTAGGCACCCTAGACCATGCAAATGAGCTCAGATTGCACCCTAACTTTCCATATTGCAAAAAGAACACAAGTCCATGCATGCTCAGTACTGGCCAATCAATGGATTTCACATATTAGTTATCTTTGCGTAATTGACACATGGCCCCGTGCCCACCATAAATTGATATATTGACATGACATGACATGACATGAAATCAATAAATCAAAAACGTGTGTGCATGAGGTATAGGCACATTAAAAACATGGATAGGCAGGGAATCATGACGACACCATTACCAAGGCGTGCGCATGCTGCGCCACCAGCCTATTATGATCAATCGCGCTCCGCCTCATCCGCCTCATCATCACTGTCTACACTAATGTCATCAATGTTTTCCATATCCGATTCATCGTCACTTGAGTGGACATCGTGGTGGATGTCGACTGTGGTGGCATTACACACCGGAGGCACAGCAGGAGCTCCCGTAGAACTGCCAGCACCATTGTCAACTTGGTACTGCTGCAAGACTTGCTCTCGGCCAAAAGCATTTACACCGTAAGGGCACCCACACACAAATTTCAGCACGTCCTCTAGCTTGCTATACTCCTCATACTGCCCATCACTCCATACAAGTTTGAAAGCATGGCCCACCTTTGTAACCCACCCATGGAACCTCTTTTGCCTTCTTGGCTTGCCCGCTAAAAAGAGTGCGCATGTCCGCATGCCTATAGCAATGCAGCACTCCCTCTCTCACGGAAGTAAGATTCACATGCCACCTGGGTCGTACGTTCTGAGGCTTGCACTGTCTTGTACCCCTCAAAGTCAATGTCAGGATGAAGCTTCAAGGCATCTAGCGTCCCTTGGTTGAGCTTCCTTGCCCCCGTCAGCTTTGGCGTATGGACTACCGCCCCATTTCCAACGGTCCAGTGTTGCAAAACAATGTCGTTATATGGAACAACTAACCCCTGGTTGCTTTGCCCACTGGCCGACCCTGCCCCCAGGTGCACCTTATTGAACTGCCCGGTCCACGAGCTGGCGTGATATGGCGCAACCACGATGGAATCTGGGGTTGGCCCATCCAAGTCAATAACCTGCGCCAACATGTGGCCCATCCAAAACACGTGCATCGCAAAATCCCACCAAAAGCAATATTAAGTATTATCAAGGAGACAACCAGCGCAGGCCAGAAATCGGGAGAATCCGGACCATGGTAGCTCGAGCCTGCCGTTATCTTGTCCGCGTGTTCGAGTCGTTCAGGATGATGAAGATGAATGGTGATGGAAATGTGTTGCCTTGTGCATTGAAATAAAGGCTGGCTTACGTGTAGAGCGACTAGATTACCTAGACGGTGGGGCCTAATTAAGTATTATGATCACAACAGAAATACTGCGACGACAGCGGCCGGCAAGACCGCTATCACCCAAGGTTTCGGTGACTGCGGCCATTCGGAGAATTCGACCGATCGCGCGCATCGTACGCCTTCTGTCAGCAAGGCAACCGCCATCAATATTAATCGAATGTCTAGCATTCTCGCTCAGCCTCGCGTGTCGCTTATAGAGCACCTTTAACTTACGACGGCTATGCGAGAAAATTGCTGCCCGAGTGCTGGGATGGTATTGCAGGCTGCATAATTCACACCAGCCCCGGCACCTTCTGCATACGCAGTGCCCGTGCACGCTGGCACGCACCGCCTGGTTGGCCAGCCTGTCAATTATGTCAATTATGTCAATTATGTCAATTATGTCAATTATTTGTTTGGGAGCATTTGTAAAGTATTAGAATCTTACGTAGTTACATGGTCAAAACTACATAGTCAAAATTACTAGGTCTTGGTATCAAAGCCCTTAGAAAGTGCAGATTTTAGTGATTTTCCTTGGAAAATAAAACTTTAATATTGAAAGTCTAGCAAAAGTTTACGCAAACAAATCAAGTAACGTGCGTGTTTGCAACTTGCCCGTTGAAACTCTACGGCGGAGCCAATTTTCGGAAGAACCTCACCCTTATGCTTGCAAATTCGGGACAAATTCGGTGGATGTATGTATGGATGGATGTATGTATGGATGGATTGACGGATTTTCATCCCCTATTCCTATGTTTTCTCACGTGTACGGCCTTATAAGCTTCGCCAATTCTGGCGAACCTGACGGTTCTTCCGAAAATTGGCTCCGCCTGATAATTGACATAATTGACATAATTGACATAATTGACAGGTCGGACGAGGACGAGGCCAGGCCTCGGCTGGTGAGTCGAGACAAAATATAGCCAGCATTGTACGATACCTGATAATGACAGACTGTACAAACAAATAATTGACAGACTCGTGATGCGACACGAGGACACAGTAAACTGGACAGGACATGCACGTGGTCGCAGTGGCCCCTGCCCAAAAGCCGCCATTTCACAAGCAGCCAACTGCCAAGCAACGTCGAAGGATTGTTCGTCGCAATGCTATGAATCTGTGTAGTCGTATAGACGGCAACATGCGAATTCGGCAGAGGACTACCCATTCCGGCTCAAACCATGTCTATTTTATTTGCCATCAATGAGTAATGCCGAATTGGTCATTGGTCAACGGTTTAGTTTTCGTTGCTCAGTCGTTTCGAAGAGGTTTTATTTATAGGCAGCTGGCAGAATGACATACTTCGGAGGTCCTGGGGTAATGGGTTCTCTTGCGTCCTGGAATGTTGCTATTAAACATCTAGAGAGACTGCATGACGGGAGAAAGTCCGGTTGCTGGCTTGGCTAATACCACACCGCGGAAGTACGGTGAAAGGTAGCGCGCTGACCAACCGAGAGTTCGAGTATATTTACAGATCTGCTGTTATAATAATAATGAATGGTTTGGCATTTTCTCAAGGGGAAATCCTTTTTTTCCCGTGCGAGCACGAGGACTGGCTGCTGATCAATTTTGCAACTCGTGCAGGCCCTTGATGAATCGAACTTGAGCAGCTGAATACTGCAAGCTGCTGGTGATGCTCACGAGAACGGCTATGTTGGCATTCTCGGCACCATCCATTGGAAATGTGCAGTCGAGGAACCTATTCCTGGTGAAATGAAGTTTCGGGCAATGGGATTGCAGACTGGACCGGAAGTGGTCGAACCTTGACCCCGATGGCGGTGATGACCAGTTGTCCTATTGTGACACGCGATCGAGGCAATCAAAAGGTAAGAAGGGCGGGTGTTTTCGAGGCTGAAGCTGTTAAAAAATATGGGCTTAAGTGCGCATGCAGCATGACCAGGCGTGGACCCTGAGGAGGAAATCAAACTTAGCCTTGCACTTTCTTGGCGTACTTTTGGTTAAGCATTGGGCTGGCCGAGTGGCCGTTACCACAGTCTGTTGCTTACCACAGTGGCAGGAAGAAATTCGCTTTATTTGCTATGATGAACATGTTAATTGATGTGGGGAAGCATTTTTAGGTGATAGTACATTGCAACATCTTACTAGGGCCTATCTATAGATTTATCGTTGTGTGAGGCACACCAATCCCTGTCCACAACTGTATCGGCCATCCAGCTGTGTGAGACTCACTCATGCGAGCACATATGCTCGATTGGGTAATGCGTAGACTAAGTACTAACAGAGGCAAGCCTCCCCACGGCAGCCACCCACCCACCCACCCACCCACCCACCCACCCACCCACCCACCCACCCACCCACCCACCCACCCACCCACCCACCCGCCCACCCGCCCGCCCCCGCCGCGCCGCCGCCCGCCCGCGCCCGCCCGCCCGCCCGCCCGCCCGCCCGCCCGCCCGCCGCCCGCCCGCCCGCCCGCCGCCCGCCCGCCCGCCCGCCCGCCCGCCCGCCCGCCCGCCCGCCCGCCCCCCCACCCACCCACCCACCCACCCACCCACCCGCCCACCCACCCACCCACCCGCCCACCCACGCACCCGCCCACCCACCCACCCACCCACCCACCCACCCACCCACCTGCACCTACCCACCTGCACCTACCCACGGGCCAACCACGTACCACCCACCCACCCACCCATTTGAAATGTCGTATTCGCGCCTTCACGTCAAATAATCTTATGCTACTTGGCATCAGCCAGGGTGCCCTGCAGGTATCCGAAAATGTGCAACGTTGCAAATGTGCTTTTTGCAGCATACCAAGGGCAGCTGCCAAGTTTGGCTGCAATCTTCAGGAGATCATTTGCATGGTCTAGGGTGCCTAAGCGGGCTAAAATCGTGCGACATCGTGGTTTTTATGCTACTAAACGTCACCGTTGGGACCCCTGCAGGTATCCAAAAAATGTACAACTTTGCAATCCCTCTTGGGGTACTATATGGACCTTAACCACCACATATGAGTCATATTTAGAGCAAAACTGCATCCAGGAAAAATTGACATGTCGTATTTGCGCCTTGATGTCAATTACTTTTATGCTACTTGGCGTCACCCAGGGTGCCCTGCAGGCATCCAAAAAATGTGCAACTTTGCTCATGTTCTGTCTTTAGCATGGCAAGGGCAGCTGCCAAGTTTGGCTGCAATCTGAGCTCATTTGCATGGTCTAGGGTGCCTAAACAGGCTAAAATCGTGCCACATCGTGGTTTTTATGCTACTAAACGTCACCGTTGGGACCCCTGCAGGTATCCAAAAAATGTGCAACTTTGCAATCCCTCTTGGGGTACTATATGGACCTTAACCACCACATATGAGTCATATTTAGAGCAAAACTGCAGCCAGGAAAAATTGACATGTCGTATTTGCGCCTTCGCGTCAATTAATTTTATGCTACTTGGCGTCACCCAGGGTGCCCTGCAGGTATCCAAAACATGTGCAACCTTGCACATGTTCTTGTTTCAGCATGGCAAGGGCAGCTGCCAAGTTTGGTTGCAATCTGAGCTCATTTGCATGGTCTAGGGTGCCTAAACAGGCTAAAACCGAGCAAAAATGCGGTTTTTATGCTATTTGACGTCACCCAGGGTGCCCTGCAGGCATCCAAAACATGTGCAACTTTGCTCATGTTCTTTCTTTAGCATGGCAAGGGCAGCTGCCAAGTTTGGCTGCAATCTGAGCTCATTTGCATGGTCTAGGGTGCCTAAACAGGCTAAAATCGTGCCACATCGCGGTTTTTATGCTACTTGACGTCACCGTTGGGACCCCTGCAGGTATCCAAAAAATGTGCAACTTTGCAATCCCTCTTGGGGTACTATATAGACCTTAACCACCACATATGAGTCATATTTAGAGCAAAACTGCAGCCAGGAAAAATTGACATGTCGTATTTGCGCCTTCGCGTCAATTAATTTTATGCTACTTGGCGTCGCCCAGGGTGCCCTGCAGGTATCCAAAACATGTGCAACCTTGCACATGTTCTTGTTCCAGCATGGCAAGAGCAGCTGCCAAGTTTGGTTGCAATCTGAGCTCATTTGCATGGTCTAGGGTGCCTAAATGGGCTGAAACCGAGCAAAAATGCGGTTTTTATGCTATTTGACGTCACCCAGGGTGCCCTGCAGGCATCCAAAACATGTGCAACTTTGCTCATGTACTTTCTTTAGCATGGCAAGAGCAGCTGCCAAGTTTGGCTGCAATCTGAGCTCATTTGCATGGTCTAGGGTGCCTAAACAGGCTAAAACCGAGCAAAAATGCGGTTTTTATGCTATTTGACGTCACCCAGGGTGCCCTGCAGGCATCCAAAAAATGTGCAACTTTGCTCATGTTCTTTCATTAGCATGGCAAGGGCAGCTGCCAAGTTTGGCTGCAATCTGAGCTCATTTGCATGGTCTAGGGTGCCTAAATGGGCTAAAACCGAGCAAAACCGCAGTTTTTATGCTACTTGACGTCACCGTTGGGACCCCTGCAGGTATCCAAAAAATGTGCAACTTTGCAATCCCTCTTGGGGTACTATATAGACCTTAACCACCACATATGAGTCATATTTAGAGCAAAACTGCAGCCAGGAAAAATTGACATGTCGTATTTGCGCCTTCGCGTCAATTAATTTTATGCTACTTGGCGTCGCCCAGGGTGCCCTGCAGGTATCCAAAACATGTGCAACTTTGCACATGTTCGTTTTGCAGCATGGCAAGAGCAGCTGCCAAGTTTGGTTGCAATCTGAGCTCATTTGCATGGTCTAGGGTGCCTAAATGGGCTAAAACCGAGCAAAAATGCGGTTTTTATGCTATTTGACGTCACCCAGGGCGCCCTGCAGGCATCCAAAACATGTGCAACTTTGCTCATGTACTTTCTTTAGCATGGCAAGGGCAGCTGCCAAGTTTGGCCGCAATCTGAGCTCATTTGCATGGTCTAGGGTGCCTAAACAGGCTAAAACCGAGCAAAAATGCGGTTTTTATGCTATTTGACGTCACCCAGGGTGCCCTGCAGGCATCCAAAAAATGTGCAACTTTGCTCATGTTCTTTCATTAGCATGGCAAGGGCAGCTGCCAAGTTTGGCTGCAATCTGAGCTCATTTGCATGGTCTAGGGTGCCTAAACAGGCTATGATCGTGCCACATCGCGGTTTTTATGCTACTTGACGTCACCGTTGGGACCCCTGCAGGTATCCAAAAAATGTGCAACTTTGCAATCCCTCTTGGGGTACTATATAGACCTTAACCACCACATATGAGTCATATTTAGAGCAAAACTGCAGCCAGGAAAAATTGACATGTCGTATTTGCGCCTTCGCGTCAATTAATTTTATGCTACTTGGCGTCACCCAGGGTGCCCTGCAGGTATCCAAAACATGTGCAACTTTGCACATGTTCGTTTTGCAGCATGGCAAGAGCAGCTGCCAAGTTTGGTTGCAATCTGAGCTCATTTGCATGGTCTAGGGTGCCTAATCCTTGGCCCTTGCCACTTTTAACACCCGCACATTGCTAGATGACGACCATAGCTGCCGGGTAGAGGAGCTAGTCGCATTCTGCATTGAGCATCGTGTGTCTATATTAGGCGTCCAGGAACACCGCCGCACGGTGCCACTTGGCATGGTGAGCACTGATCGCTTGGCGGGTGGCTGGCGGTTTTTCTTCGCTGGCAGCGGTACGTCTGGCCAAGGTGGTGTTGGTCTTTTGTGTTCGCCGCTGGCAGTTGCTAGCCTCAGCACGCTTAAGTTTCTAACGCCACGCCTTATGGTAGCACACTTCACCTCCGTCGAGGGGCGGTCTAAACACCACCTCACGGTGGGGGTGGGCTACGCACCCCATAGTGGTCTACCTGCGTTGGAACGCCAGAAGTTCTTCGAGGACTTGCATAGCCTTGAGGGGGCCACCCCGGCCCGCCACTTTTTGGTTATGCTGCTAGACGCCAATGCCACGCTCCCCGTGGGTACTGCTGGCAGTCGCTTTGCGCCTGCTGACACTGCTGCTAATGACAACACTCCCCTGTTTTCTGCCTTTTTGCGGGATAGCGGGATGGTTGCTGTCAACTGCCACTTCCAACGTCCCTCCCAGGACTTGGTCACTTTTCGTGGCCCTAACGGCCGTCAGGCCTGTCTGGACTACGTGGTGGTACGGCAGCCCAGGTGTACCTCGGTTCTGGACACCCGAGTGTTTGACACGCCCACGGTGTGCTCTGACCACCGGTTGGTGCGCGCGACCCTTCGGCTCCGGTTCCACGTCCCCGCGCGCCGCGCCCCAGTGGTCCGCCCTGACTGGTCTGCTCTACGTCCGGTCAAGGGAGATCCTGAGGACTGGACGGACGCCGAGCACGAGCGGAACTGGTGCCGACGGAAGTACCTGTCGGCACTGGACGCCCGGGCGGACGTCGACGAGCTGGACAAGGGTGCCCCCAACGCAGCCATTTTTGCGGGCTTTGCGGCCCGTGCCCCGTTGCTGGCGGCCCGGCACCTGCCGGTCATGCCCCGCCGCCGCCCCGGCCCGCTCTACCGCCAGGACCCCAAGGTCTTGGCCGCCCGGCACCGCCTCAAGCGTAACCGGGACCCGCTGCAGAAACCATTGCTCAAGGCCGCCCTTGTGGAGGCCTACGAGCATGCTCAGGACGCGGAGGCGGCCCAGTGCATCGCGGATGCCAAGGCCTGCCAGGCTCGCAACCAGGGCAAGGACATGTGGTACCACCTCGACCGGCTCGGCGGCCGGCGGCAGCGCACCCCGGTGGAGCACACGGGGGACGGCACGGCGCCGGTAAGCCTTGACCGCTGGTTGGCCCACAATGTTTCCTTGACCGGTGGGGCTCGCGCCCCCCCCCGCCGCTTCACCCCGAGACGGCCGCCCGCCTCGGGGTCGCCGGACCCCCGCCGCCGCCAGCGCCCCCCTCCTCGGCCGCGGACTACCAAGTCCCCGCCTTGAAGGAGGGCTGCCTTGCCACCAACGACGTCGTCCACCCCTTCACTTTGGAGGAATTGGACGGCGCCCTTGCTCGCCTGCGGTACGATGCGGCGGTCGGGCCGACCACCTTTCTGCTGAGCTGCTGAAGACCCCTGATCTGGCGGTTAGGGATCTTCTGCTGGCGTTCTGCAACCGTGTCCTGCTCTCTGACGAGCCTCCGCCTGCTGAGTGGCAGACGGCCATCCGCGTCATGCTGTACAAGAAGGGCTCTGCTGCTGACCCCGGTAACTACCGGGGTGTCTGCCTCCAGAGCGCCGCGCTGAAGGTCTTCATGCGCATGATGCTGCACAGGCTCCGCGCCGCGCTGGACCCACACCTGGGTGAGTCTCAGATGGGTTTCCGTAGTGGTCGTAACACTGTCATGGCTGTGTTTGTCGCGCGCCGGTTGATGGAGGAGGTGCGTCGCCTTCCCCCTGACAGTTTGCCGCTGGTCCTCATTTTTGTTGACTATATCAAGGCCTTTGACACGGTCCTCTGGGAGGCTCTTTGGGCCATCCTAGCTCTGGACCGCGTGCCACCAGCGTTTATTGCTGCCATTCGCCGACTGTATGAGGGCTCACAGGCAGTAGTGCGGACTGCGGAAGGCACCACCCCACCATTCCCCCTTCACCACGGGGTGTGGCAAGGTTGTGTCCTGTCTCCATACCTGTTCATTATTGTCGTGGACCACGTCATGCGCCAGGCACGTGCGCGCTTTACTGCTCTTAAGGGGTTCGAGCCAGGCTTGGACATCCTTAACGAGCGTGGGCACGGCGGGGTTAGCACGGGTTACCGCCTGGCTGACCTGATTTACGCGGACGACACCACCCTCATCGCGCGCCCCGAGCACATTCAGACCTGGCTGGACTGTCTGGGCCTGGAGGCGAGGGCGGTGGGGTTGGAGATTAGTGTCAAAACTGAGGCGATGGTGATTGGGGCCTCCAGTCGCCCACCGCTGCCGCGCCTGCTAGACGGGACGGAGGTCCCACTCCGCGACCGCTTCAAGCTGTTGGGGAGTTGGCTTCCGGACACTGCCGACGATGTGGACACCCGCATCGGCCTTTCCTGGGCCAAGCTCCGTTCGCTCAACACCTACTGGCGCTCCAAGGGCCTGGACGAGCACCGCAAGCGCATGCTCTTCAAGGTCCTCGTCCTCACGGTGCTCACGTATGGCGCCGAGGCATGGACACTCACGGCAACACTGGCAGCCAAGCTAGACGGCACGGTAACCCGGATGCTCCGACAGGTCCTGAATGTCGGGTTTTCTCAGCGTAGGTCCTTAGAGTCTTTGTATCACGGTATGCCGCGTATTTCGGACGAGATTAGACAGCGTAGGATAGCATTTGTAGGACATCTTGCTCGCACCAGCCAGGTCGACACCGCCCTTGGTCTGGCCGGTCCCCAGCGGCTCGGCCAACCGGGGCGGCACATTTTGACCTGGCCTGGCCCCAAGAACATTCCTAAAAAGGTAGGGAAACATGCCATGACCTATACCCAGATGTTGCTGGACGACCTAGTGGTCCCAGCCCAGTTTGAGTACCGCATCCACTCTCTCTCCCGTCTTTGGACTGCCATGCAGGACAAGGAGCGGTGGAAGAAGATTGTCAAGGCACACACGCCCGACCCTGTGGGCAAGCCACCTCCCCCCAAGCGGAGGAGGCGTTTTGATGAGTAGTGTAGTTAGGCTTTTCTAGATAGAGTTAGGATAGTTCGATCACGCGGCTTCCTCCACCCCATCCATCATGAAATATGTGCTACATGACCTCCCCACGGAGGCATGTTATAATTTAATTTAATTTTTTTTAAGGGTGCCTAAATGGGCTGAAACCGAGCAAAAATGCGGTTTTTATGCTATTTGACGTCACCCAGGGTGCCCTGCAGGCATCCAAAACATGTGCAACTTTGCTCATGTACTTTCTTTAGCATGGCAAGAGCAGCTGCCAAGTTTGGCTGCAATCTGAGCTCATTTGCATGGTCTAGGGTGCCTAAACAGGCTAAAACCGAGCAAAAATGCGGTTTTTATGCTATTTGACGTCACCCAGGGTGCCCTGCAGGCATCCAAAAAATGTGCAACTTTGCTCATGTTCTTTCATTAGCATGGCAAGGGCAGCTGCCAAGTTTGGCTGCAATCTGAGCTCATTTGCATGGTCTAGGGTGCCTAAACAGGCTAAAATCGTGCCACATCGCGGTTTTTATGCTACTTGACGTCACCGTTGGGACCCCTGCAGGTATCCAAAAAGTGTGCAACTTTGCAATCCCTCTTGGGGTACTATATAGACCTTAACCACCACATATGAGTCATATTTAGAGCAAAACTGCAGCCAGGAAAAATTGACATGTCGTATTTGCGCCTTCACGTCAATTAATTTTATGCTACTTGGCGTCACCCAGGGTGCCCTGCAGGTATCCAAAACATGTGCAACTTTGCACATGTTCGTTTTGCAGCATGGCAAGAGCAGCTGCCAAGTTTGGTTGCAATCTGAGCTCATTTGCATGGTCTAGGGTGCCTAAATGGGCTGAAACCGAGCAAAAATGCGGTTTTTATGCTACTTGACGTCACCCAGGGTGCCCTGCAGGCATCCAAAAAATGTGCAACTTTGCACATGTTCGTTGTCCAGCATTGCAAGGGCAGCTGCCAAGTTTGGCTGCAATCTGAGCTCATTTGCATGGTCTAGGGTGCCTAAACAGGCTAAAACCGAGCAAAAATGCGGTTTTTATGCTATTTGACGTCACCCAGGGTGCCTGCAGGTATCCAAAAAATGTGCAACTTTGCTCATGTTCTTTCTTTAGCATGGCAAGGGCAGCTGCCAAGTTTGGCTGCAATCTGAGCTCATTTGCATGGTCTAGGGTGCCTAAATGGGCTAAAACCGAGCAAAACCGCAGTTTTTATGCTACTTGACGTCACCGTTGGGACCCCTGCAGGTATCCAAAAAATGTGCAACTTTGCAATCCCTCTTGGGGCACTAGATAGACCTTAACCACCACATGTGGGCCTATGTATGAGCAAAACTGCAGTCAGGAAAAATTGACATGTCATATTTGGCACAAAATGCCTTGAAAAGCGTCATTTTTCTGACACAAGCCATGAAATTTTTTTTGTCAGAACATTGTTTTGGTGTTTTTTCCAACCATATGCGTCATTGAAGACCAAAAAACGCATATCTCAAAAAATTTGGTTTTGGTAAATGCAAATTTACCAAACCTACGGGTGTTTGGGGGTCGTTGAATTCCGGAACCTCTACCTACGTCAAACTCAGCCTTGGTATCCCAATTGGCTCACTAACCCCCTCCGGAGAGTAGCTAACCTTTCCAGCACATTTCCTCCGATAACCAGTGTTACGTCCCAGCCCAGACACACCTAGCCTGAGCTA
>RPFO01001664.1:0-25934 GCA_009746045.1 Mesostigma viride | reverse complement strand
CACAGCATCGACAACGACGTCGTCTGCAGCGAGTGCGTCCTCGACACTCTGCGGGAGGCTGGCACCAAGAGTGTCTCCTGCCCCATCTGCGAGGGCAAGGACTCCAAGCACGACCTGTGCTTCCCGTTTTTCCGCTACGACTCCGCAGAGTCCTGCTATGCAGCTGTCATGAACCAACTGGCCGCCCCGCGTGCCCTGTAAATAGTTCAGAGAATCTCTCTAGTCCCGTGGACTTGTGTACAATTAAAGAGTAATTATATTTTTAATGAAAACAATTCACACGAACATCATGTCTTATTTTCCATGCTTGCAATCAAAGTAAAATTAACAATTGCACACGTCCCAAGTGTCCAAATTTAATAATACTTAGCCGTTGAGACTTGGCAAAAATTTGAATTTGGCGCGGTTTTATATTTATACTTCTGGCGCCGTCACCACGGGGAATGGCACGTGCCACGTGGCAGAATCCCGTGGACGTGCACCGGTCCGTACTCGCGCCGCGCCGTTCCGTATTTGCGCCGCGCTTATCCACAGGACGCGCGCGTCGCGCTCGCGCCGCGCTTATCCACAGGACGCGGACCAATCCCGTGGCAGCTGTGGATATCCCTTCGTCTATTAAGTCGCGAGACGCAACAACTCTCGCAGCTATCCTCCTCTCCATCCACCACTACCACGAAAACAGCTATGGCTGACTCCGCGAAACCAGCTATGGCTGCCACCTTCGACAGCCTGCCTGCAGAAATCGTGCACCGCCTCGTGGAGCTCTCGTGGCCCAAACTGTGTGGAATCAACAAGGCCACGCAGGTCCAGTTTGAGAAGGTGAAAGAGGAAAAGACGATCGAAGCCACTGAGCTGCTGAATGCCATTGAGAAGGAGATTCAGATGCGCTCCCGCAGACGCCGAAGGAACCCTGGCGAGCTGCGCCACATGACTTCATGCGATCTCAAGATGTGCAAGCGGTTGCTGATTGGCAAGAAGCCCTATATCTTTCTCCGTCAAGCGAAGAGGTGGGTCGCCGAGGCTCACTGCTACAGGAAGCATCTGGCGTGCCTTGCCCAGAATGTGTTTGACAAGATGTTCTGGGCTGTCATCGTCTTCGGACACGACGCTGACCTTGTCGCTCACGAGTACATCAAGTCCGTGCCGGATCTCGAGAAGGAACGCACGGCAGAAGAGCACGGTCTCGAGCTCATCAATCGCATGAAGGAGGCGGTGCGCAAGGCCCTCGAGACAAGCGTGGCTCCTCACCACCGCCCCCCCGGATGCAGAAGATGGAGGAACTGTGCAATTGGGAGTTAGACGTGTGGAAGAACCAACTGGCCAATGGCTATGTCAGCTGCAGGGAGTGCAGCCTTTTGAAGCCAAGCCATGAACGGAGGAAGGCGCATGCGATGTACAAATAAGTACTTCCACTCCTACATTGAGAAAAGGAGTGTTGAAATGATTACTGTATTTTATTTTCTAATAAAAGCGTTTACGTAAACAAAGAGTCCTCACATCTCATGCATTATAAATAGGCCAATTAACAAATGCAATAGGTACGTAGCATATACTGAGCATACAAAACAGGGTGCAAGTGACAGAATTCAAAAAGACTTAGCCGTTTAGGAGCTACACTTACTAGCACGGCCCCCTTAGTGCCCAGGACTTGGTGAAAATTCGGGACTTTGCACAGAAACACGCCTAACGCCGCGCCGGTACTGCGTACGACAGAAGTAAGGGCGTATGACACGGTGCTCGGGACTTGTGCAAATTTAATTACTGACAAAGTACGCGCACTTGACCAATGCTAATTACTGTCAAAGTACCCACGGAGCGGCGCTAGGCACTGGGCCAATTGGCCCTTGCACAATGCATGCTCGGCCCCTAGCCGCAATGCAAAGGAATTTAATAATAATGGGTGGGATGAATTAAACTCCATAGCCGTCGACAGGCAAAGATGAAGGACAACCTTGCACAGCTGATAAATAGGGCGTCTTACGAGACGATTTTCACTCTCGTAGGCAAGCGCCTGGACGAGGATGTTAGAACAAAAGAAAAGGAAATGAACGTTGCAGAGAGGGGTGTGAGGGCGGACAATCGTGACAAGAAACGCGCTTCAGGCAGCAAGGCGCCTGCTGAAGATGCGAATAATGACTCGTACGACCACTTTGACGTGTCCAAAATAATAGACGCAAAGATGGTCGACAATGTTGTTGAGCTCCTTGTGGAGTGGTTTTACACAGACGAGGAGAGGCAGAAGGCCAACCGCCAGGGCAAATCGCTCCAGCGTTTTGACTGGCTGCCCATCTCACATTTTGAGCCTGGATGCAACGAGATGATCATCAATTTCTGCAACACCTTCACTGGAACGCAGTCCGCCCAGTTTGCTAAGAAGTTTGGCACGAACCACGTTGCTATCAGAACGGCATGGATGGCTGTCATGCAGGAGAAGGCGGGGCAGGCGGAGGGGGGAGCGAGCCTGCCTACAAGCGCACGAAGACCGAGCAGGTTTCGCGCGAGCGCACCCCTACAACCATTCCAAGCAAGCTCGGCGGGGAGAACCCCAAGAGCGCAGGCCACGGCCAGATGTTTGAGGATCCCCAGCGGGCTGCGATGGCCATCGGCATGAAGCTCAGGGCTAGCGAGAGGAAGCAGCAAGAGATCATGGCCGAGCTGGAAGCACTCCGTGCCGAGAAGGAGGCGTGGCAGGCCTCTGTGAAGCGAGCCATCGAGGGTGTCGACGACGACAATGCAATCCCGTTGGACGATGATCCCAAGGACGATGATCCTAAGGACGTGGATGCCAAGGATGGGCACAATGATGGTGATGATGATGATAAGGAGCATGAGGATAATGACGAGGGAGATGCACACTAGACAGCTATGATGGTAGTGTGGCAGCACCAGCACAGCCATGCTGGCTTTTTCTTGGTGGTGGCAGCACCAATACACGTGACAGAGTCCATTCATGCAATATAATCTGGAATAAAGAATTGTTTCATTAATAAATATCATTACATGTGTTTATTTCCATGCTTTACCACGAGGAATGCCATGTTACTGTGCATGTCTGTCAGCCCTCCAAAAGGGGGTCACTTTAGGTTTTTGTAGTAAGGCACCTACCGCGGGATTCCCGTGGCAAAACATCTTCGGGCCCTTACTACGCTCCGCGAAAGTGACCCGTTTTCCCGGGTTGCGCGACTTGTGAAAATCGGCTAAGTCCCGTGGTCTCCCAGCGGGTGGGGGGTTAGCGCCTCCAAGGCCCCCCGAATAGGACCATGGCCGGAATAAATACGGGCGTGAACAATGCAAGCTTAATACGTTTGATAAGGGGTAGTTTTCGTACGATTCGCGCGTGTGCCCTGAATACAGGTGGTCGTATGCTAAGGCTATGTTCGCGAGTATGAGATAGTACAGCAGTAGTGCTTTGATGATGGACACAATGATCATTGTCTTTTCATTATGGACATAATTTTGCCAATCGGGGTTGCGCCTAAAAGCCGAGTAACCCGAACGGGACTGCGGGGGAGAACACCAGCACTAGGAGAATACGCTTATTCCAAGGGAATTTGTCAAACGATTTGCGCGTGTGTTCCATGTACAAGTGTTCCCATGCTAAGGAGAGGTTGACGCAAATGAGATAGTACAGCAATAATGCTTTGATGATGGACACAATGATCATGGTCTTTTCATTATAAAAATAAATAATATCACTCAATCGTGTTTCCTATACTGCATCACTTGCGCCCAAAAAGCAGCGGTTTGCCCTCAGTCACGAGAAGGTCAAGCACGCCGCGGAGGAACTGCTTCTCCTCGGCTCTGTTCATGGGCTGCAAGTTGACTCCGAAGGGGACAAACTCGTCCCTCTGGTCTTTGGGTTTTTCCAGGAGCTTCTTCAAGCCGTTGTCTTCGCTGTACCCCTCCAAGAGGATCTTCGCCTTGAAGGGCGCGTTCCTTGCGCAATTGTGGCAGCGGACGCGGATCTGGTCCGAGAACTGGTCCGGGACAATATAGGCAGACATGACGTCGTGCAAGAACCTCACCGTGCAGGTGGAGCACTCCTTCGGGGGCCAACAGCTCGCAACGTTCGAGTTCTGCAGGTAGAGAGAAGTCCCTTGCTCACCGGCCTGCGTGTCCATCTTCCAGTCCCTCACGAAACTCTGCACGAGCTCGTTCTCCTTTTCTGTTCTGACTTCGTTGTCGGCCACTTTCAACTTGCGAATTGCGATCACGACCTTCTTTTGGTAGCAGGGCTCGCACAGAGTGGTCTTGTTGCGCATGTGCTGCGTTGCAGGCGTATCGTGGACGAAGGCAGCTCCAGTGACGTACGACATGCACTCCACGCACGAATAGGAGCGGCGAGGTGGCGTATCTTGCTCAGGGACTCGGTAGCGCATGAGCGAATCCGAGTACTTGTGCACGAAGTCGGCGATTTGAGGGATGGCCTTGACGCAGCCATCGCACTTGCACTCGACGGAGCCTTGGTCGTTTTTGAAGAGGTAGAAAAAGTCCGTCGGCATGTGGAAACAGGTGTCGCAGATACGCGGCCTCACCAAGTCGAAAGCGGAGTCCTTGACGGGGTTCGACTCGTCGCTGTGCTCCACGAGGACAGGCTTCTTGCAGGCGTGCTTCTTTCGCTTGGATATGGCTGCCAAGGAGAGAGGGAACAGCGGGGTGTTGTTGAGGCGAACAGAGGACCTGGTAGCGGGAGCCATGGATGGATGAGAGTGCAAGAGGGATTGCGCGAGAGAAAACGAGAGCGAGATGGGAAACAAGTCGCAAACTTGGAGTCTTTGTACCTCTCGGGAGCGGCTGTCCACGGGGACACAGAGTTTCGGTTACTTATCCACTGGATTTCGGTTACGAGCGGCGCGGCGCTGTACGGCCTTAACGACGGGAATACGGTTACAAACGACGCGACGCCGTACGGACTTATCCAAAGGGTTTCAGTTACGACTTACGGATAGTGTACGGACCCGTCCTGAAATACTACTTGAAGTAATTTGCCACTTGGCATGCAATTGTGTTTGACTCATTGTTGGTATTCAAGTTTGTGTGAAAATGGTTTTTCATTAATAAAAATAATACACAAGGATCATTTACTGAACCAGAGATACATCCACTTGCTTTCCAGCAACGACAATTTCAGTGGAAGGATTGGCCTTGGCCATCTCGGCGTGCATCCTAGCAATGTGGTCTTCCCGGATCCTCTGGCACTGCTCCTGCCAGGCACGTTTCTCAGCATCCTCCATCTCCCCCCAAGCCGCCGCCGTCTTGAGTTGAATTTCGTTGATGTTTGCAGGGGGGTCCTCGAGCTGGCTAACGGAAGTCAGGTACGTGGTGATAGGCGTCCACGAACCGGGCATGGGGAGGTGAAACTTTTCATGAACTCTCTCCAAGCGCGTCTTCGGCGCGCCGGGGGCGGAGGGAACCATATCCTCCTGGGTAAAGTTGAACATCGTGAACCAATCCAGCACGGAGTAGGCCGGAGCCCAGATGATGCCCACCTTGAGAATCGGTTTAGGCTGCCGGGAGGATACGGGGAAGTTGACCTTGAGCGGAATCGGGTTGCCAATCGGATCCAATTCATGATGCCAAAACGCTTCATAGGCGAGAGGCCTTATCTTCTTAAGAACGGGCCCTTGTTTTATTTTCCCGGGCAGCATGGTCTCCTCATGAGAGCGCACGGAACGGCCGTTCTTGAGCTGAGTCGGGGAAACGAGCGCGCAGTGGGCAAAAAGCATTTCCAAAGAGTCTGGAAAGCCCCCCATTACTGCAAATTGATCCATAACGTGAGCTGTCACCTTGGTCATCATCCTCATCCCCGTTTCCGCGGTTTGAGCCACCAGTTGACCCACCTCAGCGAACTCCCCCACGCACAAGACCCTGAACTCGGAGAAGTCACCAAATGGATCCGTTTTCTCACGGAGTTCGTAAAGCTCTGGGACTTTGTACACTTGAGAAACGATCTGGTTGGCCATAGCTGAGAGAGAGAGAGAGAGAGTTAGAGATCAGGTGATAGTGAGAGCGAGGTGAGAGCCCCGTGGTCGTGCACCGGGTTTTATACCTTCCAGGCCGCCGCGGCGGTTACAAGGTGCTGAATTAGCCACGTAGCCACTTTTCGGCCGTTACCTGGCCGCGGTCCACCACGGGGATATTTATTTTCGCGGCCACGCAGCCACGGGAGAACTTTCCGGCGGTTACTTTGTCCACGGGGGCAGGGTTTTTGCGGTTACGGAACCACGAGGAAAATATCTGGCGGTTACGTTGTCCACGGGGACAGGGTTTTCGCGGCCACGCAGCCACGGGGAAAAATATCCGGCGGTTACGGAATCGGATAGTTACGGTTACGCCGCCGCGGAAAAAATCCCGTGGCCTTCCACGGTCTACGGGGACAAGATAGTTACGGTTACGCTTCTAGCGGAAAAAAATCCCGTGGTCGCCAGTGTCCACGGGGACAAGATATTTACGGTTACGCTTCTAGAAGAAAAATTCCCGTGGTCGCCAGTGTCCACGGGACACTTTTGCGCGGTTACGACGACGGTTACGGTTGCACGCGCCTATCTAGCGGCTCGTGGCTCGCCACGAAGCGATATGCGGACTTCAGCACTCGACCACGGGAGATCTCGTCAAGAAGTGGCAGCAAGGTATAAAAGGCGCCTCCCCACCTCGTCTCGCCACTCGCATCCCACTCGCTCAACGCACCCAACACTCTCCTCTCACACTTTCGCAGCTATGGCGGAATACCAAGGCCCCTCGGATCTCGCCATCCTCCTGTGCGAGCGGGATATCTTCCTCAAGCGCGAAGTTTTTCTGGCCAGAGGCGAGGCGCATTTCGGCAATTTCAAGAAGCCTATCCCTTTTCTCCTCTACGAGTACAGCGGGAGGCCTTCCACCGACAAGTTCAAGCGCCATCGCACCTCCCTTCACGGCTTGAAGAAGGCTCGCAGCGTTTTCCAGAAGTCCGTGCAGCTCTACAACGAGCCGCCCAAAATCCGCACCACGCCGACTCCGCGGGGTACCTTCATTACGTGGTCATGCGACGCCAAGAACTGGAACGACAAGATCGAGCTCGGCCTCAACGACGAGCTGGTGGAGAAGGCGCACATGCAGAGGGAGAAGACGATCGAGCTCCTCTGCGACACCACCAAGGAGATCTGTTGGAACGGCTTTATGCACGCAAGGAGCGCCAAAGACGCCGAGAAGCTGGGCCAGAAGCTGGACATCAAGGAGCTGGTGCGCAGGAAGGACTTTTTCGACGAGAGGCGCATCTGGCTCGAGATGAGGGAGGCCGAAGACGCCAAGCTGGAGTTCAAGAACACTCCGTCGAGGTACTCCATCGACTGCGACGGGGGCAGGCCTTCCGCTTTGAAGTTCTTCGTGAACCACAACCCGAGGATGCACTCCAACCTCATCTGGATGCTTACCAAGTCCAGGATGGAATTCAACATGTCCGCGCCTTCGGAGGAGCAGCTCGACACCAGCGAGAGCATCAAGCCGGCGATCAAGAACATGGAGGAAGTCGTTCGCAGGCTGAGGGATATCCGGTTCAAGGTGCACATGCGGAATCCCTCCCGGGACCCGATGGAATCCGAGAGGATGGAGAAGGCCTCCGAGTGCGTCCCCTATTGGGTCCACAAGGGGTTCAGGGCCTTGCCCGCTTGGTGCCTGACCCCGGTGCTGGCGGAGATCAAGAAGGAGCGCGCTGCGATCCCTTTGGAGCAGAGGGTCATGTACGAGTTTCCAATCTACCAGGCGCGGTTGCAGGAGGAGTGCTTGGAGGAGCTGAGGGAGTATGAGAAGCACCCAGCAACGACGGAGGAGGAGGTCGCAGAAATGCGTGCCGAGCGCTTGATGCACAAGACCATGATGCTGTCGAGGCTGTTTGAGCAGGAGGAGAGGGAGCTGCAGGAGGAGAGGAGGCAGAAGGAGAAGAAGGAGCGCGAGGAGAAGATGTTGCAGGAGGAGAGGAGGAAGGCAGAGGGCATTCCGTCCGCCTTCTGCATGTGGCGCCAGGAGGAGCAGGCGCCAGTGGTGCAGGCTGTGGAGCAGGCGCCGGTCGTGCAGATCACACAGATGATCCTGCGCAGCTCCTCGCGGAAGCGCGGGGAGATGGAGAAGATGGTGACCCGTTCTCGCGCCAAGGTGGCCAGGGTTGTGTAAATTAGGATGTCCTCGTACACACTTAGTCTAGCCCCGTGACGGGGTGTAATCTATCCTTTATTTTTTAATGAAAAAACACAAGTCCAACAATGAGCCCAATCTCAACAATGAGTCACCCAAACTTTCGCGAAAAAACACAAGTCCTAAACAGCCTAGGTAGGTGACAGACGCAAGCATAGTCCGGCAGGTGACAGACGCAAGCATAGTCCACGGGAGTGACAGATGCGAGCATAGTCCACGGGAGTGACAGATGCGAGCATAGTCCACGGGAGTGACAGATGCGAGCATAGTCCACGGGAGTGACAGATGCGAGAAGCGCGACGAGGCCCGCGGCAGTGTGGAGTGGAGATGGAGATAGTGGAGATTCATCTCCATACCCCCCCCTCCCTTCTCCTAAAACTTTTCTGGCAGGAAATACTCGCGCAAATTCCAATATTGTCCCGTGGAATCCTAACTGTCCCATTCCAAGTATTTTACGCGATGGTGACAGACGCCAGCACGGGGTGGAGATAGTGGAGATGGAGGTGGAGATAGGTACCTCCACCACTTTGACCTCTGTGTTTCGAAAAGGAGAAGGATTTCGGAGGAAAGGGACAGCGGGATCGGATAGGGGGAGTCTCTAGGATTCTGATAAACCGGGTTTCATGACAAGTTTCTCGGTGCTCGAGAGCCAGTCCTCGGGGTTCCACGGAGTGGAGATAGTGGAGATAGTGGAGATGCATCTCCATACCCCCCCCTCCTTCCAAAAACTTTTTTGGCTGGAACGGAATGCAGTCTCTGCGCTGGCAGGTGCCGGGAAATGCTAAGAATATACATAAAATTTTATGGGCAGCAGAGAGAAATAGTTATAAATATACAAAATTTTATGGGCAGCAGAGGGAAACTTTTATACTTCCCGTGGAATATATACAAAATTTTATGGGCAGCAGAGGGAAACTTTTATACTTCCCGTGGAATATATACAAAATTTTATGGGCAGCAGAGGGAAACTTTTATACTTCCCGTGGAATGTATACAAAATTTTATGGGCAGCAGAGAGAAATAGTCGTAAATATACAAAATTTTATGGGCAGCAGAGAGACAGTGCTTGGCGGCAGATGCGAGAACTCTGGTCCAGGAAAAAGTTTTTCAAGGGAGGGGGGGGTATGGAGATGAATCTCCACTATCTCCACTATCTCCACTCTGTCGAATGCCGAGAATTCTCCCCACCCGGTGGGAACTGGGTCGAGAGAGGGGCGGGCACGGAAAGCCAGAGAGTCGCCTGATCGCATCCCGCTATCCGTTTCCTCCAAAATCCTTCTCCTTTTCAGAAAACAAAGGTCGAAGTCGTGGAGGTACCTATCTCCACCTCTATCTCCACTATCTCCACTCCGTCCCCGCCCGGGAAAGTTTTTCGAGAGGAGGGGGGGGGTGGAGATGCATCTCCACTATCTCCACTATCTCCACCGCCCCGCGCACCCTCTTATGCTGTCACGCGTCACCATCGCGTAAAATACTTATAATTGGACAGTTAGGATTCCACGGGACAATATTGGAATTTGCATGAGTATTTCCTGCCAGAAAAGTTTTGGGAGAAGGGAGGGGGGGTATGGAGATGCATCTCCACTATCTCCACTATCTCCACCGCCCCGCGCACCCTCTTATGCTGTCACTCGTCACCATCGCGTAAAATACTTATAATTGGACAGTTAGGATTCCACGGGACAATATTGGAATTTGCATGAGTATTTCCTGCCAGAAAAGTTTTGGGAGAAGGGAGGGGGGGGTATGGAGATGCATCTCCACTATCTCCATCTCCACCCCCTATGCCAGAATTAGAGAAGACTCATTGTGGGCACGCATGTTTGAGACACAAGTCGAGTTTGCATTAAAAATAGGATTACGAGTTTCATAAATAGGAGAGAGGGGCTGACAGAGTCCTATTCCCCACAGTATTCACAGTTTGACAGAGGCGGCCATCTCGTGCAGGCTCTTGCACGGATCGAAGGTGGCATCCAAGTCCAGATCGTCAAAGTTGCAGCCGAAGAACGTGTCATCCACGTCCAGATCCTGGCGGGGGGACTTGCTCCCCACCTCCTCCTCCTCCTCGGAGGAGGTGTAAGAGTACGAGGGGACGGAGCCTTCGAAATCGCTCATCTCGTGATCGGAAGGAGCCTGCTCCTCCTCCTCCTGCTCCTCCTCCTCCTGCTCGACTTGGTCGACAGAAACGGGGGCCTCGCGATTTTCCCTGTCCATCCGGGCCAAACGGGCATTCTCCAGCTCGCGAGCGGCGTTTTCGCGGCCCAAAATCTCGTCGCGAGTCACCACCCAGGCGGCAAGCGGGTTGCCGCGAGAGAAATCGGAGCACCGCATGGAGAGTCTGGGCAGATCCTTGACTCTGGCGCCCATCCCGTCGTGCGGGGGCTTGAAATCGCGGCGGCGGCGGGAGGGAACGCACACCTTCTTGGGGGCGGGGAAGTTCTCCTCACGGGGCGTTTCGAAGAGCCCCATTTCGTGCTTCATCCGCTGCCATAGCTCCTCCTCCATCCTCTGCTTCTCGGCCTTGTTGCGCTTTGCGTTGGCGAGGCGTTTGGAGCGGCACTTGGAACAGCGACTCGTGCGCTTGCAACCGCGCTTGGGGAGGAACTCGTCGCTGTCCTTCGGGAAACGCAGGCCGCAATCGCGGCAGGCCGCAGTCGCCATGGCAGGAAATGGAAAGGGTTCGAGAGCGTGAGAGAGAGAGAGCGAGAGTGCGTGCGACGAGGAGGGCGGCGGGGTTTTATACCCGCGCGGTGCTCGCCTCGCCGCGTGAAAAAATTACGCGGTCGGCGGTTAGGTTCCGTTACGTGTCCGTGGACACTTATTCGGGCGCGAGACGCGCCACGTCTCCTCCGAAAACCGTTACTTCCCGTGCCGGGCCGCGGTTACGGACGGACCAAACGGCGGTTACGCGCCGACCGCCAGCCGTTACGGTACCACGGGCCGACCCAGAGACGGTGCACCGCACGGACCCTGGAGGGGACCCTGAGAGGGACCCAAGGGGGGCTATTTTTTGCAGGTGGCGCGTTTTCGAGTTCGCGCGTTTTTACGCACTCGTTTTTGGCCAGCCGGCGCATCGTGAAATTCGTCGTCACTGCTGTCACTTTCTTGTCTTTCCTCCGCGTCCTCGTAACCATCCGTCCCTGTATACTCGATATCATCCAGTTTGCCGCCGGATAAAGGGTACCAAAACTCTTCGCCGTGCTTCTCTTTCATGGTTTCCGCCGGAATGGTTTTATTTCGCTCTTGTCTGCGCGCTTTCCGTTCTTCGGCTAATTCTGGTACCCCCCACTCCTTCTCTTGGGCTTCCTTATATTCGTGTTGTTCTTGCTGGAAGGCTTTTGTGGACGCTTTGTTTTTGCGAGCGGGATCAAAATACATCCTCATTCGCGCTTCTCGCCTATCCTTTTCCATTTGTTCGCGAGTTTCTTGTCTGCTGCTTTTGAAAACTCCGTTGTTCAAAGTTCCTAGATAAAGTTGGTTTAGTTTTTCAAACACAGGACCGTGAGATTCGTACTTAAAATCTTTATCCGGGTTTCCGTCCCTGTCTCTCGTGTTTATTTGGATCGTGTGCACCATCTCGTGAGCCATTATTCGCGCCAATAACTCCATTTGTGATTCAGGTAGTATACTATCTTGATAGGTCCTGTCTTTCGGGTTTTCAGGTGCAAATGATTTCAAGAATTGTTTCTTGTTCAAAGCGATATATTTGCCATCGTTCATGTTGATTGCCCAGTGGTCTTCATTACCAGATGATTGTATGATATGCTTATTCAGACTCTCTGGTTCAAACTGGAAAGCGACATCTTTCATGGGAAACCCCCCTCCAAAGATGTGTTTGTTTAGCACGTGAGCAATTATATCAATATCATCGTCGTTAATGTCGAGTTTCCCGTTCTTCACGAGGCCGTCACGATTTTTTTTTAACCTCGCTTCCATTTCTCTCACGACATTTTTCATTGGGATTCGAAGATCGTCAAGGGTTTTCAGAGAATGGTCTACTTTTAGGAACGTGTCCGATGAAGGCGAACGGTTGAAATGGGCTCCTCTGCGACGGGGTTCGTCGTAAAGACTTCTCCCTTCCCGTTCCAGCTGCTTCAAATACTCGTCCCTGCCACGTATGAACTCTTCTCGGTTTTGAAACGGATATTCATGCGGAAGAAGCCCAGCTGTCGCATTTTCGAAATACTCGACGTTCGGATCCGGCTCTTCAAAACGTTTTGTTTTGGGGTTAAACCACGTCTTTATGTCGTTAGGCTCTCTTTCCCGCTCCATCAACATGCGTGTGTCGATTTTATCTTGTAACATTCGGTTACCGTCGAGGAGGTAGTTCTTCCGATCAAGTTTGTCATACAACGGGCTTATTGTATTCAGCTGTTTTATCAATGCCTTGATTCGGGCGATAACCTATATGCATTTTTTGGAATTTCGGATAACTTTCTTAAGGGCTCTTTCACCTCTTGCTGCTTTATTTTTAGCAACCCCTTCATTCCTGCCTGCATCACGCGCGGGTCGATCATTGGCTGTCCCGCCTGTTTCGCGATTTTGCGAGCGATGTCGGTCGGGATTCTATCCCACACGCCCGGGGCGAGAGGCGGGCCATCTTCGAGCGATTTCATTCTCGCTCGATGCGTGTTCCTTCTTCTCGCGGAACAAGCCAGATGAGTAGCGCAAGATTTGCAGCCGCGAGCAGCGGTTAGGAGACATTGTCTGCCATCTTTCGTTTTTCTAAAACAGCGAGGCATTTACTTGTAGTTATAAAATGATGAAAAAATGCGTGCATGAAAAATAATGAAATTTTTTTATTATGGATAATACGTCACAAATGCCTTTTGCCTTATGTTTTCTGGTTTCCAAAGCGTTTTACACGTCTCAGATCTGGAAAGAATGGCTCGGAGGTGTGCCGCGTGACATGATACGAGTGTTCGTTCACGATTCCGCATTTGCTGGGGTCGAAGAAAAGCGTCTGTTTGAATGGATCGCAGATGTTGAAGCCAGGCGCGTGTCTAGAATCAAAACAAAGTGGTCTCACCCTTCCTTGCTTACAGCAGAGAGCATTCTTTTCGACGCCGCATTCAGTTACGAAGACGTCACGCATGCAGGACTTGTTAGCGAAAACACGGTGCCGTGCGTCTCACCAAACGATATGATGCAATGGTGCCAGTCTGTGAAAGGCGTTTCTTTTTTCAGTCCATGGGACCCGGACACCAATCACATAAGATCTAGATCTAAAAAGATCTTAAAATCCGTGGGCTGTTCGACCGTCTTGTTTTCAAACCAGTTCTGTTTTCTGGCAAAGAAACATTACGAGTCGATACGCCCGGCTCTCGAAAAATGTATCCTCGCATACGGCGACAAGTTTGCCAACGACTCTTTTGGTCCTGACGAGTTCGTGATCTCGACACTCGTCGACAACATCGTAGGACCCCAAGCGTGGAAAGAATGCGCTTTTGTTCTTATGGAGGAAGACAGCGATGAACTCCATGCAAAATGGTTTGACGAGCGATGGGCAGCGCAAAACCTTTTTACGATCTGCAAAGACGCTCAAAAATCTATTCGAAACGGAAACATCCCAATGTGTTGCGCCGTGAGGAAGTTGAGAGACACGACTACGCTGCGTCAGACTCTGAGACGGGCAGGCGTTCTTCCATAGCGTCGAACGACTCTTTCTGGGACGAACTTCGGCGCCATTCATCGTACCGCCTTTCGAAATCCTCCAAATCTCGGGGCTCGAGTTTCGAGTCGCAGGGGACGGAAGCGAAAAGCTGCTTCCATGATTTGTCGAAAACGACTTGGTAATTGGCGTCCTCGCGAGTCATTTCGGAAGGAGGCGAGGTTGTTTCTCTCAAGCGGTATATGTACAAACGCGGATGATGTCAAGGAGGAAAATATCTGCCTCGTGACATCATCCGGTTTGTAACGACAACTCGGTTTGTAACCGATTTCGAGAAACAAAACGTATAAAAAAGGGGTCGCAAGCGTCACAAAGGCACCGGTTTTCGACAATGGAAGCCACGTACGAGAACCTTCCACCCGAAGTCTTGACTCAAATCGTGAAAGAGTCTTGGCCTTACGGGTGCGCCATCAACAAAGCCACCCAACGCGAATACGACGTCGTTGCAGTCGCGAAAAAAGAAGAACTGAGCAAAAAGTTTCGCGTGAACGACCTTTTTCTTACCATCGGAACGGAGCTCTCGGTCCGAGAAAACGAAGAAGCCGATCTGAACTGGCTTAATCCGAAGCTCGCCGAAAGGACCGACGAGCAACTGCGAGGCGTGATGAAAGCATTGTCTTTGGAGCGCATCGAGGAATGCGAGGACGCCGTGTACACTCCGCATCACGTCAAAGTGATAAAACTCTTCGCGCTCTGTCGCGACTTGAAAGAAGGCGTCGAAAACATCATGGACCTGCACATCTCCAATCGGACCTACGACAGGATCGAGTTTCGTTTGTTCGATGTTGCGAGCAAGACCAGTCCTTTCACGGTCCGAGCGAGCAGTTTCATGACCAAGTTTTACAACCAACTACAGGCCCAGGAGGAGCGGGCCGGGAGATCGACGACGAGCGAGCACTGGAATTGGAACGGGTGGTGGTCTCGCTGCCTTGAAAAACATTGCGAAAACTACCGAAACGTAGGGGTGTTGTCGTAGAGAGAGCGTTCGGTTTCGTGAGGCCACATAACGATTGCGCGGGAAGGTTCTACGGTGGTTATCAAAGGAGGAAGAGGCGCATCGCGCAGAGGATGCGTGTACAGTTTCATCGAGTGGCGGATCTTTCTGCCGCGTTTCTGTCTTAATAACCAATCTTTAAATTTTTGATCACACCGCTTTCGAGCGGAATTGCACACAACTGGTCTCATTGACATCCAATAGTTGTAAATAAATAAATTGTTGTTTGAGGGTATATAGGAATGACAACAGCGTGCGGCCACAAGCTGAAGTCTGGCGGCCATTGTCGCATAAAGGTGAAAGGCGCCAAGAAATGCCGGTTTCATGCAAAAAAACATGTCGTGCGCGGACCAAATGTTTCTGGACCAAATGAAATCGAAACTTGGGAAGAGTATATAATACGGACCACAGAAGCGGATCGAAACCAGGCCGAGAAGAGAAAAAATTCGACACAAGGCGGTAACGCTAGTAAGAAACAGAAATGATCGTATATTTTTTTCTGGTTTGGTTCGTATAATGGTGAAATGACCAAGGAGTGCGGACACAAGTTAAAGAAAGGAGGCCGTTGTCAGATCAAAGTCGCGGACCCCAAAAAGAAGCGATGCAGGTTCCACGGAAAGGGAGGCAAGACGAAACACCGAGTCAGGCAACCTGACGAGGCAGGGCCGTCGACGGACGAGAACGGCTATACATTTCGTTCGAATCCGATAACAGAAGATCAACTTGCTTTCATGAACTCGGGATTGGGGCTCTTTATGGGTTACACTTTCAACCAAGAAGCGCTTAAAGAAGGTGACGCTAACTCCGAACATTATGATAGGACTCGTGACGCTGTTATAGACACTAACAACCCATATGTCGATGAAAAACAGTGGCCATTTTATAAAAGCGAAAAAGGAGAGTATCTGGAAAAAGAACTCGAGAAAAGAATGTCGACTATCCTTACCCGATAGACGCAAACCGCCCCGCAAAAAAGCAAAAGAATAGCTCGGCGCAGTCAGACATTCGTTATGACCCAGGACCGTCCCAAAATCACAGAGATTGGCTTGTAAAGTCTATCTGGTTCGATCCTCTTAGTAAAAAAACCGACCCCATGTACGGTCCGCGTCAATTGCCCGGCGGTTTCAAGGGTGTAGCACTACCTGACGAGAATGTGGAACGGTCTGAAATTGAAAATTTACCACCGGAAGCTATACAACTAATACTTAAGGATCTTGACCCGCAATCCGCGCGCAACTTCGCTGCTGCCAACAGACGGTTGTATCATATGATCCCAGAGGAAATGTCGAAAGGTGTCATATATAACCCTCAAATAATGGGAAGGTCCCCTGATATTACGCGTTTTAAAGCGAGAAGGCAAGTGGACCGTGAAAATAATATAAGAAAACAAGGAGGATTGGCGCCATTTAACGATACGCAGTACCGGGAAAATATACAAAGGATAGTGGATGAAAGCGAGGAGGAAGAGAAACGACTGATAGAAAACGAGAGAATCGGAAAAGAAGTTCTCAGGCTCCGGGCTTCAACCGCGCGATCTTAATTTTCTTTACAAGTGTAAAATTTCGGGCACCAATTGAAATAATGTTTTTTTTTTCTGGCTTTTCCGTATACTTGGATGACCAAGGAGTGCGGACACAAGTTAAAGAAAGGAGGCCGTTGTCAGATCAAAGTCGCAGACCCCAAAAAGAAGCGATGCAGGTTCCACGGAAAGGGAGGCAAGACCAAACACCGAGTCAGAGGGACGTCGTTTGTAACGGCCGACCAGTCTTCCGATAGTATGGTATCGGCCAACTCGAATTGGGATAACAGCAGCGTACGTCCTGAGATTATTATTACACAACGTAATCTCCCCCCTGAAGGGACAGACACGAATGGAAACGAAATGATGATTCCACACAATCGGCGAGTTCACGAGGAGCCGCTCGATTACGGTGACGCAGGTTCTAAATTTGACGCGATGGACTTATATTTTCCCGGGGGGATCTATAGAGAGTTGCCAGATGTAAGGGGGAAGAACGTGAATAACGAATTTGACGACTCAAACCCCCCTGCAAAAATCAAACTAGAAACTCCGCGCAGTCATCCTATCGTCCTGACCCACGACTGCCCGGAATAAACCTTGATACAAACAAAAAGCAAAAACTGGTCGGCCAAAGGTATTTTCCGACCGTTTACACGGGGTTGCACCCCCTGACGAAAACGCGGAAAGGTCTCCTCTCGAAAACTTACCAGAGGAGGTTTTACACGTTATAGTTAAGGATTTAGATGTGGAATCGTTGCGCAACTTTGGTGCATCCAACAGAAACCTATATCATCAGTTATTGAAACTGATGGAAGATAGCATCAAAAATAACCCTGAATATTTTAGCGGCACCGGCAGTGGTGAAATGGAAAAGAAAGCGATAATGACAGTGAACGCCGAGAATGCGGAAAGAAAAAAAAAAGGACTTGAACCGTTTAACGAAACGCAGTTCCTTGAAAAGATAGCGCTGTATATGGATGCCTGGTGGGAAAAAGAGCGGAACTAATACAAAGAGTGCGTATTGCAAAGAGACTCCGAGAAATCCGGCCTTCTCGGTAAAACCGTTTCCTGGTACCGCAAATATGATCTTACCGAACTTCATATGATGGGTTGTTTTCTCGCCAAGATGGAAACAGAGTGGGAGGATCGCGATCCTAATGCGTCTTCGATACGGATCCGCTGTCGCGATGTCGCCGAGGCGTCAATAATGGCAAAGGATCGTAAAAACGCACGTGACGTCGGCCACGATCGTTCCAACGCGTGTGAGAGACTAGAACAGGAAGCATCTTACTAGATGGTAAGGTAATTTCACCTCCTCCGGCTCTTGCGATGCCTTCGCTGGTTGATGGTGTGCTTCAGATACGCCATCTGCGCTGGATGGGTTTGCGAGCTTTGATACATATAGGGCATTGGCTCCTGGCTCAAGTCCATCCATTCCAGCTGGCCGTTGGTGGCGGGGACGTCGGGGGGCTGGACCATGTCGCCGCTGTTCGCCATTCCACACGAGGCGGCTCGGTGGCGAGAAGCCGGCTTGCGCCTCGAGTGCGAGGCGCACCTCTTGTAGCCAGCCCTGGCGCTGTTGCTGCAATGGCTGCCGTCCTTGCATTTTGCGGTGCACTTCATGGGTGTATACTACTTGTTCTCTAGAAAAACTTCGGACTCACTTGTTTTTCTTCGTGGCTCGCTTTTTGGGTTTCTTTTTTCGCGTTTGTCCCCCTCCGTGGTTGTTCAGGCCGTGACTATAATACAACAAGGGAGGCATGGCGTATAAGATACAGCGGCGATTTTTGTTCGGGGCGAGACTCGAACTCGCGACCTGCGGCTCATAAGACCGCCGCTCTACCGACTGAGCTACTCGAACGTACCTTGTAGCACCACTTTTTTCCTTCCGTTTTGAACGCGCTTTTTTTGGCGCGTATGTATAAAAAGGAGCATGATCGGAAAACCGAGGACATGTAAAGGAACGCTAAAAGACGGTCGTTCGTGCTCGAACTGTTGTACGGGTAAGCGTAAGTATTGCGGCGTCCATAGCAGGACTCGGACACACCGAGCTCGAAACGAAAAAATCGAAAAAGAAACCGGCCAGCCAGAAGAAGCTGATGATTTTCTAGCACGTAGGAGAGAAGAGATTTTAGAAAGAGCCCGGCAAAGGGTCAAGAATCCCCCCCCCCGAAACCAAATGCTCTTACCCCCACCCAGTCTGAAGAAGAAAAATATACAGAATTTTTAAATCAACGTAATCAAGATAGTTTTAATAAAGAGGTAAGAGACGCTAACCTCGGCGTTTTACGAGAAAATGCGGGACATGCAAAAGCCGAAACTCAAGCGTCTGAAAGAAGAAACCAAGCAGTAAACGCAGATGGATTAAAAAAGATGGTAGGGAAGTTGAAAAACCGCGTGGCGTCGGACGTTAAAAAAGAGGCGGAAGAAAATAAAGAAAAATTAGCAACAGCCGCTAAAGAGGCTGCCAAAAAGGTGAGAATGGCTGAAGAAGAAGCCGCGGCCGAAGAAAAGAGACAAATCGAAAGGGACAGATTACGCGAATTGCAACGAATATCGAAAGCTGACGCGGTCAGGCGAATTCGGGCAGCTAAAGCGGCTGCGGAACAGGCAGCTAAAATGGCTGCGGAACAGGCAGCTAAAATGGCTGCGGAACAGGCAGCTAAAGCGGCTGCGGAACAGGCAGCTAAAATGGCTGCGGAACAGGCAGCTAAAATGGCTGCGGAACAGGCAGCTAAAGCGGCTGCGGAACAGGCAGCTGCGGAAAAGGCACGGAAAGCCGCCGAAGACAAGGCACGGAGATGGGAAGAAGAGCGACGAAAGTATGCAGCTAGTTTTAATCAGCGGCAAAAAGAACGAGAAGCTGAAGGGTCTCGGCAACGTCCTCAAACAGCGTCTAATATGGGAGGTTATCAACCGCGAGAATGGGATGAAAGAGATCGACAAGACGAAGAGGCGAAAAAACAATTCGACGAACAATACCCACAGTATGCAAGGAGTTGGGATCGTGTTAAAAAAGCTCAAGCCTGGACGCAAAACGAACCGCCGGCGTCTCATCAACGTCCTCAACCAGCTGGACCGTCGAATATGCGAGAAGCTCAACCGCAAGTACCTAATATGCCCGATCCGGAGTCTTATGATGACCTTCTAAAATATATGTCTCAAGAACCACGATTGAAATCAACTATCGTGCAGAATCTCTTCAAGGAAGCGGGACTTACGCAAGCAGAGATTGATTCGAAAGCTCCTAACTTACTAAATGTTGCAAATAACATTCTTGACCCCCGAAATATTATCCGTCTACAACACAAATGGAAACCGGTATCAAGGGTAGCAGCCAAAGCTCGAATACACCCAGACAAATGGACGGTTGATAACCAAAACTATCCTCGGGCCTTCAGTGAAAAGATGTTCAAATTCGTGGACAAGCTATTTAAAGATATACAAAATCATTATCCGATGCAGAAAAGGAAGACAAAAAGGAAAACCAAAAAAAAAACGTCGCACATAAGAGTCGGCAAAGTGTGATAGAAACGCGCCGGCGGGATTGGTAAGTATTATCCAGTCTCTGAACTTCGTACTTGTAAAGCGAGGTCCGAACGGCGATCGGCGAATCTCGTGACGTCAGCGACGAGTCTTTTTTTTCTTCTAGGTGTCTTGTGATTCCCGATCTCCCTCTCGTGGACGGTTTGCACACGCTAACATCAGGGGTAGACGCATAGAACACACATCTGTGTTCTATGACGATGGGTGTTTTTGAGGTCATGGCGACCACGAATCGGTTCTCCCATCCCCTTTTCAGTCTTGTACGAGAGACAGAGAAGACGTGGATTTTTACCATGAAGCCTTCGATTACTTTTAAAGTGGATGCGGAGAAAGAAATCAGGGTCCGAAAAAGCGACAAAAAAATTCAGGGGCTCGACTTCACGCTGGCGGCTTCCAACGGAAAGAAACTTTTTAAAAGTTGGTATCGGCTTGACTGTGCAAAGGCGTGCATCGCATCACTCGGACGCTGCTCAAAATCGAAGTCCGAGTCGTCGATCCCCGACACGGGGTCGGAACAAAAGTGTACCCACCTCAATGAGCAAATGTCAGGCTCCGAAGAGGGGTCGGAACAAAACTGTACCCACCTCATCGAGCCGTTGTCGGGAATCGGAGAGAGGTCGGAACACAGTACCCACTGTTCCATCGTAGAGGATGTCAAGTCCGGCCCGAACGAAGATCGAGGCATCTGGATCCACCCTGAGCTAGTCGTCCCTTTGGCTATGTGGATCAGCCCGGAATTTTTCGCGATGGCGTCCAGCTGGGTCCATCGTCTGATTGCTGGCGACATAACGATGATCGAGGTCGTCCGCGACGCGCACGACGCGGCAAACGGCACGACTACGACGGTTCTGTTGAACACGGAACTCCACAATGGCCGCAAGAAACCGGACTACGTCGAACCCGTGCGCGCTGCGCCCCCTTCAATGCGCGTTGCTTCTAAGGACTTGCAGCACAAGCTTGCGGACTTGGTTTCGATCACTGTGCCAAAAGAACGCGTGAGACAGACGTTGGTTACGGTTGCGGACCGCGGATGCAAAGCTTCGACGGGGGTTGACACGGCGGCGCTGAAGGAGCTCAACAACGCGTACAAAGGGAGCGCAAGAGACCTGATGGACGAGGAGCAGCTCGCGGTCGACGAGTTTTTCAAGCGTCAGGTGATTTTGCGCGCCAAGAGACAGGGAAGGGAGGCCGACTTCACGGAGATCGCGGTGGAAGTCCAGTTGCAGCTGGCACCTTTCACTGTGCAGGCAACCGGCGCGACGCCATTCGAGGTTGTGAAGAAAAACAAGGAGGAGATGAAAACGGATCTTGTTCTTACCCGTCCGCTGAACCTCGAGAGGTTCAATTTTTCGGGAAGGAAAAAGATCAAGAGCGCCGAAGCGCTTTCTTGAATTGTTTTAATAATCGTATGCAGAGGTAGATGCAATCCTCTCGAGATCAATAAATGATGGTTAAAAGGCATTAAACTGTTATGATGAAAAGTGCAATTGTGATCATTTCTTTTTGGAGTGACAGCGGCACACAGTCTTGCCCTTGACAGGCTTGTTCTCGCATCTCTTTTTGGCGAGCGTCTTCGCCTTGCATCGCCGTACTCGAGTGGACTCGGCGGGTTGGTTGTGGTTGGACTCGGCGGGTTGGTTGTGGGGTCCGGCTTGATTGTTCTCTTTCTCTAGGAGCAGTTTCAAAACTTCATCACCTGTTTTGTTTGGATATTTATGCAACGCCGTTTGCAATTTTGTGATTTCTCGGCCTATCGGGTTTTGTTCTTCTATAAGTTGGTCCATTTCCTTCTCTAACTGTTGTTTTCTAGCTTTTCTCTCTTCAGGCGTCAATCTCCAGTTTCTGTTGATTGTATCGGCTTCATATCGCTTTTTATGGTACTCGATATCTGCTTTTAATTTATTCGGTAGAAGTTCGTCGATCCTTGCTTTTTTTTGTTCATATATTCCCGCAAGTGCATATGGAAGTGTCCTTTTTCCAATAATTAATCCTGTCTTACGCGCGATTTCCGCACGCGCGTTTTCAGGCAAATCGTTTATCGTCGGTTTTGTCGGGTCCGCCGCGGTTGTCGGACGTGACGTCGTTTGTCTCTGCTGACGTTCCATCAGTCGTATCTCACGCGCAGTCGTAGGACGTTTCATCTCTTGATAATTTCGTTTAGGGGGCATGAAACCTTACATGATTAAGCAAAGACAAAATAATGTTTTATTATTAAATCGTTAATAGGTGTTACAGCGTCTTAGACTCAAGAGAGTCTCGGCATTAAAGCCTTTAATTCAAGACAGTCTCGGCTTTCAAGACTTTCATCGCGGATTTCAGCGCATCGCCTTACGCATGCACTCAATGAGTCGGTTTGCCTCCTTCGCTTTTGCTCGAAGGTTTTCTCGCTCCTCCACGAGCTTCTTTTTCTTGAGCTGTTTTTCCTCATCCGTCATTCTTGTGTTCACGTGTAAGAGGTAATTGAGTTCGCGTCGAATCGCGATGTACCGGAAGTCGTCTTTGATCTTCCTTTCGACAGCGTCTTCAAGCATTTTCCATAGGTTGTCGAATGCTTCAGGCGTCGTTGGTTTGTTGAAGGCCCCGTCTTCCGAAGGCGTTTCGATCGCCTCTTGGATGGATTTGCGTTTTAAAGAGGAAGACGATGAAACTTTTGGCATCTTCACGCGACGAAAAGAGACTGCAACTTCTTTAGGAATGGCGTGTGTTGGTCGAGAACGAAATGCAAGAATTGCCCCAAGGCGACCAAGCACACGAACGAGAGAGCGAGGATTGGGACTCGAAATCGTCTCCCATCGGCTAAATAGGCGATGACGACCGAAGCTAGCAACGTCGCCGCCCAATCAAAAGCGGCGGATCCCGCGATCCGATAAGAACGCAATCTTTCTATCAAAGACATGACTGTTAAGAATCAATTTCGAGATTCTTCCAAAAAGGGTGTACGGAGCGGCTGCGGAAACAGGCGAACCAGAGAATCGCAATCTTACTGAGGAGGATCGGTTTCGTTCTTATCCGGATCCCTTGGTTCGTCGAGGAGACGCGAGAGGACGATCGCGTATGCGGATGCGACATTGAGACGAATGTAACTGACGATCATAAACGCGAGAAGGCCTTTGAAGAAGCCTAGTCGATAAAATCCGGGGAAAAAAATCATCGCGCTGAGTGCCATTGACGCAAAAACGGGGATTTGGGCTTGCAGAATTTCGGTTACATCTTTTTCCTGGTCGTCCGATGCGATCGCTCGAATCCAGAAATTTGTAAAAACAGCAAAGATAAGTGGAAATACGAAAATATCAGCGATCTTCAAGGCAGAGCCGAAACACGCGGATAAGATTGTAACGTCCGGCTTATCCTTGACGGTTTTGGGCTCGACTTTGCTCATGAGATTAGTATAAAAGAGAAGCAGAAAACAAGAATAAGCGAAACACCTCACAACTCGCACGAAAATGAGGGTCACGAACGAAATCGCCCAATTTCTCGACTCTTTGACGCTCGTCATGGACGGGGCTCTCATCAACAGCGAGTTCCCGGAGCGAGTCGCGGACATGTTTAAACGGCACAACATCTCCACGCCTTCGGTCCATATCTCGGACGCTTTCATCGAAAAAATATCGAAAACGTTCCTTTCGGGACTCTTGATACCCGAGTTTATGAACAGAGCGGTTGTGGACGCCGTGTTGTCCGCGCCGATCGCTCCTGCCTTTTCTGGCGTGGCGGGCATTTCGATTGCGCCCATTCAATGGGATCAACTACTCACCGCGGTTTGCAGTAGTTTGGGTCGTCCAAAAATCCTGAGCGCGCACGGATATGTCCGTTCGGACGAACTCGAACAGCTCGGTCGACGAATCATCACTTGCTGCATCACGCCGAGCACGCTCAACTCTGCCAAGCTTCGAGTGTCTCTCGCTACGTGCGTGTCCGAGTTTGGCGTCGACCAAATCGTGGTTTGCTGTCTCCTTCAGCTTCTTCACTCAGCCAGGCGGGCACGACTCTTCGGTCTCTGCACGAGGAGATCGTGGAAGAAATCATGGTAGCCGCGAGAGCGGCTTATATGGAACTGTCAAACCCTGCTCCTGTGGACACGATGGTCACGAAAGCGATCAACGACTTTGTGTTGACCGCCGACGAGTATTTGGTTTGATCATCAGTCCCTGCCATTGGCACCGTATTTGGGAACAAACACGGCGGATTCGAAACTTCGATCGCGATTCAAAAAACCTTTCAGTAGCGTGTTGAGATCTCGTCTTGACCGTGCTCTATGGGAGGTTTTCTTGCCTCGTGGCATTCACGAGTGTGTCGTAACTTTAGGATGGAAAATTTTCTCCGAGTTCCTTTGCTTGCAGATGTCGAACATGTGCCCATTAATTCGGTACCTCTTGAAAGGGATCGTTGGCGACCTCTTGGTAGTCGTGGGAACGGAACAGGACATCTGATCTGTAATGTATATTAACATTTAATGAAAAACTGCTATCTACGTTTCCTTTTGGCTTCAGGCGAGTGTTTTTTCTTCTCTTTGGGTTTCTCTTCCTCGGATGCCCCTTTCTTTTTCTTTTCATCAGCGTCCTCTTCCCAGTCAACAAGGTTGTACCAGCTGTCAACCCGCCAGCCGCGAGAACCCCCGTACAAGCAATGGGGCGGCGGCTACCATTGTTACTGCGGACCAAACCAGTGGCTCCTACCATGGCAGCCTTTTCGGGGTTTTCCATGATCCAGTTGGCAAGTCTTGCTAGCGTGCGTTTCTTTGGGCTTTTTATGCCGTGATCAATACCCAATACCTTTAAATATTTCACCTGATCGGCCCCTGATAACTTAAAGAATCCAATTGGCATGATCCATGTTTGGATAAAATTCCACAATTCACTTCCACCCTCACTATTAAAAAAATATTTCTCGACCTTTTTAAAAACTGACCAATCTTCTAAAGTTTTTTGAAAAGCGCCTGATTCGTCTAGCTGCGTTGCAACGATCAGCAGCCATAACGAGCTTAGCGCGCTGCCGGCGATAAAAGCACCTTTAGCAATTGTACCCCACGGAATCTTTTTGAAGGCTTCGTAGATAGACCTTGCGACCTGCTTCACGTAATCCATGGGACGCTTCGTGAAGAGAACCATCGCGCAAAGTTGATCGTGATTCAGGCGTCGGAGCTCTTTAATATCGACATCGTGAAGTGCATGGATGGTTTTGATAAGTTGTACGCGTGTCTTCGACTTCTTGATCTCAGTTCCGCAGTATAAAAGGGCCAGGCGCGTGATGAATTCGCGATTGACGGCGGCACAGAGTTCGGTTTTCGACATTTTTTTAATTTCCGTGGTTTCGACGGTCGGGTCGATCAGTGCAGCGAGTTCTTCTGCATCTTTTCGTGTAAGGTGCTTGGCCAGACCAGGGCAGTGCATCAACTCGTCGTGGTCAGTTTCCGCCTCGTTTTGAACGGCCGGCTCCTGCGAAACCTGGTTTCGATCCGCTTCTGTGGTCCGTCTTTGATACTCTTCCCAAGGTTCGATTTCTTCTTCTCTAGCTCTATGTTTTCGCCTCCCCATTATGTAACTACGGAGAATCTTTTTTATTTTTTAACTTCTCCATCCTTTGTTTAAACGCTCTACGTTCGAATTCTAGTTCTACGTTCTTGCGAATCTGAGGTCCGGCCTCGTACACTCCTCGAGCCGTGTCCGCGGTGGCGTCAACCGCTTGCGAGCGAGATCGGAGGCGTACGTTTTCGCGATCTTAAAGTCTTTTACAAATTCGTCTTTTGCGATCTTTGCGCCGGCTTTAGCGACGCGTTTTCCCTTGTCGGCCGCAACAGCGGCGACTTTACGCCCTTTCTCTGCCGCGACCGCAGCTGCAACACGGGCCTTTTCCGCCGCGATGCTTGCGAGGTAATCGGTGGCTTCCTTTGTCTTGGCTCCGGCCGCAAAGGCATACTCTTTTCCAGAATCCGCGATAGGTTTCAATATAGCGGCCGCTGTTTGTGTACACCGGGCTTTTCACGCATCCTCTTTTACCATTTCGCCACCACTTTGGACGTATGGCTTGGTCTTATC
>RPFO01001085.1:2500-17500 GCA_009746045.1 Mesostigma viride | reverse complement strand
GCTGTCTCCCCACGGCCCCCGCGGCCCATTGCTAGCCAGGGTAGAAGTCCGCAGGTGGAGGTTATCGACCCTGAGGATAGCCGCTACACTACCGCCGCGTCTGCCATTACAGTAGAGGACCGCGGCTCGGATGAGGGTTATATCCCCATCGAGGACTATATGGTTGGGGCATGATGCTGACGATATTTGTCCGTTTGTTTAAATTTGTGTCATTACTTTTCTAATGAGATTAATTGAATAGGATGGTACTCCGTGGAATGACACGCAAGTACTATTTGCTTACTTATTGTATCCCCATCTAGCGCTGCCAGCTAGGGCTGGGGCATCATGCAGACGATCTTCACGTCATATTGCACGCGGGCCACTCGTGAGGGTTCGAACAACAAACACCTCCACCATGATAGGGGTGAATCACGTACGGCCCCGGCCCCCCAGCGATGAGGGACCTGATGATGCACCCTGTTCAAGGCCCTTTTCCGGTACTAGTAAATTCACCATGCCGATTCCGTGTGGATGCACAAGGCAGGGCACCTTGACCAAAGGCACTGTGCACCTACTGTGGTTATGCCGGATACCGTCGCTCTAGAGCTCTGGCCGAACACATGGCACCGTGCCTACTGTGCGGGACGGCCAGGGCACGGACCTCCAGTGCGAGCTCCCAGTTGGACTCACATCGCGCAACATGGTATGGCTAACTTCAAACGCATTGGCCAATGGTATGGCTAATGGTAGCGTGCTGGCCAGCCAGCACGTTTTTTTTTCCTTTCGGCCAGCCAGCGACATGCGCGGATCAAGTGGACGCAGGTGGGGCCCCAGGATGGGGCCCCAGGGGCCGGCGACTGGGCAGGCATCATGCCCTTGGGCAAGGACCAGCCCTACAAGCTTAGCCCCCAGCGTCGCTTTGTTTGGTGAGCCCCTCACTGGGCCAATGCCACCAACGCCTAGGTGACGCAACGGCCTAAACATGTCACGTTACAGGGTTTGTCGATCTGCACTTCACGCACACATGGTGGCCGAAAGCAAGACAGATGTCCAATACTAAGAACCACCCCCACCTCTGCTTCCGTTCATTTGATCATGGTCATGTTGCCGGACCATCTTCCACCCCATGTCAGGCCCCCTTGCGCTCTGAGAGATCATGGTGGTGCAGGTGCCCTTGGTGCACCTAGAGCAGGTGTAGTCTACATCCCTACCCTTGCAGGAAGTAGCCCAGAATGTATTAAAAGCCATATGCCCCTTCTCAGGGATGTGCTACATGTACTCCCAACGGAGTTATGTTCCTAATTAATTAATTAATTAATTGATTGATGTTGCCGGAAGTCTTGGTGAAGTCTCTTGTCGTACTGACAGGGCACAAAAACATGGGGGAATAACATCTCAACCTTCACAAGTTACCAAGAAACACGACAGAGCCGGGAGCATTTCTATCTATTAATACCACTTTGTGTGAAAACACGCATTTGCGTCTCATCCGGTGACAATCGGAAGGGTAACAAGTTACAACAAACGTTTTCCTGGTTGTCAGCCTGCAGCCAACCTCAACGGCTCCAACATCCACCATGTTATGCCACAACACATCCCATGGCACCACGTGCCCACGCACAATGAGGGCAGGCAATCTGGGCTCTCGACGCCGACCCAGACACCCAGCCACGAGCCACCCACACGCCACCCGCTTAGCCAGTCACACAGGCACCAACCACGCACTCTCGCCGGCCTGCAATACATGCCCGTTAGCTAGCCAGCCCGCCATGTGCCCATGCAAGCATGCCCGCCCAACCAACTCTCCACGCACCCACCAACCCATGCACCTGCTTGATCGCCCACATACACGCGTGCAACTGCACTCAATGAGCCACACAGCCACACAGTCACACAGCCATGCAGCCGCACGGCCACACAGCCACCCACCACGCACTCGCCAACCTGCCTGCATGCCCGACAGCCTGCCTGCTGGTGCCCATGCAGATCTACCCAACCAATCAACCAACCACTCAGCCAGTAACGTACCCAACCAATTGCACCTGCATTATTGGCCAACCATACATGCATGCACCTGGCCAGCCACCCAGCCACCTTGCTACCCTGTCGCCCCCCCCTATCCCCCAACCCCCCACACACCCACACACCCACACACACACACACACACACACACACTCACACACACACACACACACACACACACACACCCACACACACACACACCACCCACACCCCACCCACACCCACACCCACACCCACACCCACACCCACACCCACACCCACACCCACACCCACACCCACACCCACACCCACACCCACACCCACACCCACACCCACACCCACACCCACACCCACACCCACACCCACACCCACACCCACACCCACACCCACACCCACACCCACACCCACACCCACACCCACACCCCACACCCCACACCCACACCCACACCCACACCCACACCCACACCCACACCCACACCCACACCCACACCCACACCCACACCCACACCCACACCCACACCCACACCCACACCCACCGTTAGCCAACCACACACTCGCCGTCTTGAACTGCATCACCAGTTCACCACCTTCCTGACCACCATGTGCCCATTCACACACACACACACACACACGTATGCACTCCCTTAATCGCGCATGCACACACAAGCACCCACTCATCCCACGCAGCCACACAGCCATTCTACCACCCACTCATTTAGCTGGCCACCCACCCACCAACCCACAATGGGCCTGCGACACATATCGCCCGCCACGTACTCGCTGGCCCACCTCCATGACCGCAATCCTGCCCGCCATGTGCCCAGTCACACACAAGCACACGCACACACAACATTCACAACACTCCACGAACCCATGCACTTGCTTAACCGCTCACGCATGCGCGCAAACACACCCACTGATCCATGCAGTCACGCAGCCACGCAGCCACACTGCCACGCTGCCACACAGCCACACAGCCACCTACTGAGCCACCTGGCCACTCTGCCATCAAACCACTCGAGAAAGCCAGCCACAAACGCATCATGCAGGTGGCCAGACAGCCACACAACCACCCACCCACGCAGGCACGTGCACACACACACACACACACACGCACGCACGCGCACGCACACAGACACACACCAGTCCACCGTGCGCATTCAAGCACACGCAGTCGCCCACCCACCCAGACATTACATGCACCCACCTGCCCATGCACTTGCTTAAATGGCACACACATGCACGAAAATCCACCCGCTGAGCCCCCACAGAGCCACATGACAACAAATTTGCCAGCCACACAGCAACACAGCCACAGCCATTCCATCATCCACGCATTTTGCTGGCCATACACCCACCTGTGAACCCGCAGTTAGCCTTCCACACGATCACACGCCACGCAAAAGCCGGCCCGCATGCACTACCGCAAGCCTGACCACCATTTGCCCATTCACACACACACACACACACACGCATGCACCCACCCACCCACCCACCCACCCACCCACCCACACCACACCACGCCACCCACCCACCCACCCAGCCCCACCCACCCAACCACCCATGCACCCACCCACCCACCCACCCACCCACCCACCCACCCACCCACCCACCCAGCCCCAACCACCCACCCACCCACCCACCACCCACCCACCCACCCACCCACCCACCCACCCACCCACCCACCCACCCACCCACCCACCCACCCACCCACACCACCCACCCACCCACCCACCCACCCACCCACCCACCCACCCACCCACCCACCCACCCACCCATTCACCCACCCACCCACCCACCCACCCAGCCCCACCCACCCAACCACCCATGCACCCACCCACCCACCCACCCACCCACCCACCCACCCACCCACCCACCCACCCACCCACCCACCCACCCACCCACCCACCCACCCAGCCCCAACCACCCAACCACCCATGCACCGACCCATGCACCCACCCACCCACCCACCCACCCACCCACCCACCCACCCACCCACCCACCCACCCACCCACCCACCCACCCACCCACCCACCCACCCACCCACCCACCCACCCACCCATGCACCCACCCACCCACCCACCCACCCACCCACCCACCAGCCCCACCCACCCAACCACCCATGCACCCACCCACCCACCCACCCACCCACCCACCCACCCACCCACCCACCCACCCACCCACCCACCACCACCCACCCACCCACCCACCCACCCACCCACCCACCCACCCACCCACCCACCCACCCAGCCCCACCCACCCAACCACCCATGCACCCACCCACCCACCCACCCACCCACCCACCCACCCACCCACCCACCCAGCCCCACCCACCCACCCACCCACCCACCCACCCACCCACCCACCCACCCACCCACCCACCCACCCACCCACCCACCCACCCACCCACCCACCCACCCACCCACCCACCCACCCACCCACCCACCCACCCACCCACCCACCCACCCACCCACCCACCCACCCACCCACCCACCCACCCACCCACCCACCCACCCACCCACCCAGCCCCACCCACCCACCCACCCACCCACCCACCCACCCACCCACCCCACCCACCCACCCACCCACCCACCCACCCACCCACCCACCCACCCACCCACCCACCCACCCACCCACCCACCCACCCACCCACCCACCCACCCACCCACCCACCCACCCACCCACCCACCCACCCACCCACCCACCCACCCACCCACCCATCAAACATGCACCTGCACGCAGTCACGCAGCCACGCAGCCACGCAGCCACGCAGCCACGCAGCCACACAGCCACGCAGCCACGCAGCCACGCAGCCATGCAGCCACGCAGCCACGCAGCCACGCAGTCACGCAGCCACGCAGCCACGCAGCCACGCAGCCACGCAGCCACGCAGCCACGCAGCCACACAGCCACACAGCCACACAGCCACACAGCCACACAGCCACACAGCCACACAGCCACACTGCCACACAGCCACACAGCCACACAGCCACACTGCCACACAGCCACACAGCCACACAGCCACACAGCCACACAGCCACACAGCCACACAGCCACACAGCCACACAGCCACCCACCACCCACTCGCCGACCTGCCTGCATGGCAAGCAGCCTGCCCACTAGCTGCCCATGCACACTTACCCACCCAACCAACCACTTAGCCAGTAACGTACCCAACTAATTGCACCTGCGCGTTCGGCTACCCATGCGCCCATACACCTGGCGAGCCACCCAGCCTCATAGCTACCCTGTTGCACCCCCACCACCACCACACCACACCACACCCACCCACCCACCCACCCACCCACCCACCCACCCACCCACCCAGCCCCACCCACCCAACCACCCATGCACCCACCCACCCACCCACCCACCCACCCACCCACCCACCCACCCACCACCCACCCACCCACCCACCCACCCACCCACCCACCCACCCACCCACCCACCCACCCACCCACCCACCCACCCACCCACCCACCACCCACCCACCCACCCACCCATGCACCCACCCACCCACCCACCCACCCACCCACCCACCCACCCACCCACCCACCCACCCAGCCCACCCACCCAACCACCCATGCACCCACCCACCACCCACCCACCCACCCACCCACCCACCCACCCACCCACCCACCCACCCACCCACCCACCCACCCACCCACCCACCCACCCACCCACCCACCCCCCCCCACCCACCCACCCACCCACCCACCCACCCACCCACCCACCCACCCACCCACCCACCCACCCACCCACCCACCCACCCACCCACCCACCCACCCACCCACCCACCCACCCACCCATTCACCCACCCACCCACCCACCCACCCACCCACCCACCCACCCACCCACCCACCCACCCACCCACCCACCCACCCACCCACCCACCCACCCACCCACCCACCCACCCACCCACCCACCCACCCACCCACCCACCCACCCACCCACCCACCCACCCCCACCCACCCACCCACCCACCCACCCACCCACCCACCCACCCACCCACCCACCCATCAAACATGCACCTGCACGCAGTCACGCAGACACACAGCCACGCAGCCACGCAGCCACGCAGCCACACAGCCACGCAGCCACGCAGCCACGCAGCCACGCAGCCACGCAGCCACGCAGTCACGCAGCCACGCAGCCACGCAGCCACGCAGCCACGCAGCCACGCAGCCACGCAGCCACGCAGCCACGCAGCCACACAGCCACACAGCCACACAGCCACACAGCCACACAGCCACACAGCCACACTGCCACACAGCCACACAGCCACACAGCCACACAGCCACACAGCCACACAGCCACACAGCCACACAGCCACACAGCCACACAGCCACACAGCCACACAGCCACACAGTCACACAGCCACACAGCCACACAGCCACCCACCACCCACTCGCCGACCTGCCTGCGTGGCAAGCAGCCTGCCCACTAGCTGCCCATGCACACTTACCCACCCAACCAACCACTTAGCCAGTAACGTACCCAACTAATTGCACCTGCGCGTTCGGCTACCCATGCGCCCATACACCTGGCGAGCCACCCAGCCTCATAGCTACCCTGTTGCACCCCCACCACCACCACACCACACCACACCACCCACCCACCCACCCACCCACCCACCCACCCACCCAACCACCCATGCACCCACCCACCCACCCACCCACCCACCCACCCACCCACCCACCCACCCACCCACCCACCCACCCACCCACCCACCCACCCACCCACCCACCCACCCACCCACCCACCCACACCCACCCACCCACCCACCCACCCACCCACCCACCCACCCACCCACCCACCCACCCACCCACCCACCCACCCAGCCCCAACCACCCAACCACCCATGTACCCACCCACCCACCCATGCACCTGCACGCAGTCACGCAGCCACGCAGCCACGCAGACACACAGCCACGCAGCCACACAGCCATGCAGCCACGGGGCCACGCAGCCACACAGCCACGCAGCCACACAGCCACGCAGCCACGCAGCCACGCAGCCACGCAGCCACACAGCCACACAGCCACGCAGCCACGCAGCCAGGCAGCCTCGCAGCCACGCAGCCACGTAGCCACGCAGCCACACAGCCACACAGCCACACAGCCAGGCAGCCACACAGCCACGCAGCCACACAGCCACGCAGCCACGCAGCCACGCAGCCACACAGCCACGCAGCCACCCAGCCACGCAGCCACACAGCCACACAGCCACACAGCCACACAGCCACACAGCACACAGCCACACAGCCACACAGCCACACAGCCACCCACTCGCTGACCTGCCTGCATGGCAAGCAGCCTGCCCGCTAGCTGCGCATGCACACTTAACCAACCAACAAACCACTCAGCCAGTAAGTACCCAACCAAATGCACGTGCGCGTTCGGCCACCCATGCGCCCATACACCTGGCGAGCCACCCAGCCACACTGCAGCAATAGCTTTCTGTTTGGTTATGATATGTTGAAAAGATAGCCACCGCTCTTGAGCATTATATCAGAGCATGCATGAGGAAAGCAATAGACTTGCCGACGCTGGAAGCCCCAGGGGCCGGCGCGGGGCCGGTGCCTCCTGGGGGGTTGTTTTCCTGCCGCATTGCCGCCGCCATGGCTGCTCCAGCAGTGGGTGCTGCTGTCGCAGCCGCCGGGGAAGAGGGTTGTTCGGTGCCCCGTAGGGGAACCGGCTCCGCCACCGGCTGGCGCACAGGGGAGGGGGGTTGTTCGGACTGCCTCGCGACAGCCGGACCCTCCACCGGGCTGGTATTGTCATTGTTGTTCTTTTTTTTTCTTTTTTTTTTTGCCATGGCCGGTTTGAACCATTGTTGAGTTTGATGTTGCTGAAGAGCATTTGTAAAATTCAAGTTAGGATTGATAAGGAGTGACGTAGTATAATGCTTGAGAGCACAGGATATGGTTGGCAATGAATTGCTTCCTTCATTAGAAAATAGGTTTACCCTTTATCAACGTTCCTCTCACTGGCCGCGCCGCCAGTGACCGTTGGGTGCAGACCGTTGGCCCGAGGCCGCACGATGACAGGTAGCAGTCTAGTCACAGCATCGTGTGATCACAGATCAATCCACTCTGCAGTACGTTCCCTATCTAGGATACTCTAGTACCGTCCAATGGTGGGACACTACGTATACTGGGTACTGACATCTGTCACGTACCCCAGTACCCAAAGTACCTATCTAGGGAAATGTATGTGACTCGACTAGCAGTCCTATCTGCATAGCCCACGTGGTATTTATATTCACATACCAACGTAGTTGAGAATGACTTTGGAATGGTTTGGTTGCAATTGCTGCGGCTCCTTGGCCGCTGTTTATTGCCTTAACTTATACATTTACAGCGTCAACCTTCTAGAGATGCCTAGAAACCTTATTCTGCACTGTCGTTACAAGTATGGCAATGCACTATGCGTTGTGCACATGGAACCTTCCAGACACCAGACGCCCAACTTAAGTCTGCCATGGTTATATCTTAACAACCCGTGGCAAGACTGCAACCATCGTGGCAACCATTGTGCCCAGCGACATGAGTCTCGCCGGATTCATTGTCCGCATCCAGGTAATCAACATCACGTGCGGCAAACTGATATATTGCATAACAGAAAACCGGGACAGAAGAATGCATACGTTTATTTCAATGTGTCGTTCCGACAGTATTTTTCCGAGCCCTGCCCAGCATCATTTGTAATGCTTTACAACTCCAACACTTTTCTTTTTCATGTGGCAAAGATGGCCAGCGTACTCTTATCAGTCATTAACGGCCGCGCGTGCCATGCCATCATGAATAGCAACTACAACACCGAAATAGTCTCAGAGGGTAATGCCCACTGAACATTATTATACAATAGGTAATCACCCCCGGGGAAAACTACCGTCGGAGGCTGAAAACCCGTGGCGCGGGGCCATTCATGGTTCAACGCAACTCAACTAGTGCGAAGACTGACCCAGTGATAGCCTATTCATCGTGTGTCGCAGAAGCGGGTACTGTGCCTTAGCTGAGCTATACAGTTTAGTGAGGGCATCGGAGTAGTTCCTTTCGTCCGGCACATGCTGGGTACTGACACAATCAGAGAACTCCTTGACCCTGAGGAAGTCTATGTCCCGTGTGCGGGCATAAGGGTTCTCAATGAAATCAACAACCGCCTGGCTGTCCGTGCGTATCACGCGACGGAGATGCGGAGTGGTGCCGCCCACCGCGAGAATCCAGCAAATGAGCGCGTGGAAGTAGGACAGCTCGCTCGCAGCCTCGCAGTATATGCGCGCCTCAGCGTGTCGGATCCCACATACACGCGGCGGTGCAAGCGGGAATACCATGCAAAGATGGAAGACATCGCGGGTTGGTCAGCGTTGCAAATGGTAGTGACTGTCAGCAGCGCACCTACCACGCATCTTGGTGAGCACGCGGGCATCTAGGGAACTGTCGCAATAAGACACAAGCTCCACGGGCTTATCCCAGTCTACACCTTGTAACATCAACCCGGGTAAGGCCAGGAGGTACTGCACAATCACCGCACGGTCAATAAGGCACAGTACATTGTCAGGCAGTCGGCTAAGGACAGCCAAATCACGGCTAGTGGTGCAGGCCAGCCAATTGAGCTTGCCACGCAATGTCCCACACTCAGACGCAAGATGAGGATTACATCCCCGGATGAGGATTACATCCCCATCTAGTGCTTGCGGTTGGGGGATGATGCAGACGATATTTGTTTAAACTTTTGTGTGATTATTTTTCTAATGAGATTAGCATAGTACTCCGTGGCATGCCTTTGCGCATGACACGCAAGTACTACTTACTTACTTACAGACGCAAGAAGCGGCCCACTGCTGCTCATCACCTCCTTAACCAAATCCTGCACATAGCTGCCCTTGGGCTGAAGCAACATCGCCCACTTGCCGTGCTCATCGTGATCCATGACAGTGTCCATGCCCATGAACTGAACCACCTTGCCCAGCTCACGGAAAATAAGCTTGCCCACAGGGTACCTGGCATGCACAATGCTATGGAACCAGGCAATCCATTCACGCGGGCCAAAGCAATCACAGTCATCTGCATGCACGAACACAAACACCAGCTCGCCCTTCCAGACGCCCACAAACAAGGAGGGGTCCAAGTCACTGTACACCATGCGAGCTGTGTCAAGGAGAAGGCGCTCTAGGCTCAGGCGCCAAGCCCGTGGACCAGCCACGGTCCCATCAACCGCCTTTATCAGCCGCATAAACTTCTTTCCTACAAGAGGCTCCCAGATTTTGGGTGTCCTAACATAGAGGGGTGTGGTGCCATCCCATAGCCGAGCACTTTCATGGCATCCCCGTGGAGGTAGGCCTTTGAAAAATCTAGCACAGCGGACCCATGTGGCATTCAAGCGCCCGCAGTGAGCAGCGCGCGGATGAAAGCACACTACCATGCGCCACGTATCTTTGTTTAAACCTGGCGCAGTCAAGGCCGAAGGGGGCAGGTCAGAAGATCCAGAAAACTCTAGCACTACAGGTCTAGCAAATTCTACTTTCCTATCAGTGCCCGGGACGGGCTTCATCTGAAATGTCCAGCGAAGCAATCTGCCATCCCTCGGTACAACGTCCACAGGCTCCACACATCCCAGCCCTAGCCATCGTTCCCCCGCAGCCAAGATGGCACCTTGGGTATTGTCTAGACCCTCCTCAGTCGAGACGTGCCTGGCTACATCAAAGAAGGACATGGGGCTCTCTTTAGCAAAGTCATGGAAATTAAGCCCCAAGCTTTCAGGGGTAAGGGCCTTAGGGGTAATGAGATCACGGGCCGGAGGCAACTCAGAATCATTGTACTCTACCCCTTTCAGGGCTGCCACCATAGGCAAGGAGAGGCCCCTAGTCGCTACATCAAGGGAGAAATTGTTTAATCTCAGGTAACCAAATCCCACTCGAGACAACTGTGTGCTACTAACTGTGACCCCGGGTAGGGACAAGAATGGCTGCCCCAAAAGTGCTGGCCCCTCGTATCCCTCCACCACACACATAGGCGTCTCAACACCCAGGATCTCTAGCGGAATCTCCCCCAAGACCTTGTAAGACCCCGACCTAGCAAAGTCAGTGACCTGGGTCCACCGGGAGGGAAACAAGGGACAATCATCATCTACACAATACTCCACAATAATGGAGACCTGGGCTTGGGTGTCTACGAGAAGCCCACACTGAAGTGACCAGTGGCCGAGAGTGAGGAAATCACAGCGATGCTCGGGTCAAGCTGAGGTGGTGCACTGCCCATTGCACAGGTTGGGTTACGAAGGGAAGCAAGCCCCATGGTATTGTCTCGGCGCCTCAGCCCTAGCACAATCTTGTTCAGCAAACCACCACGCCCCCGGCTAGGCTGACTAACGGCAGCCGGATCCTGGCTAACGGCAGGAGTAAAGCCCGCCCTACTACCCTCGCGCAGGTCAGCAGGGGGCTCGCTCATTACGCCTCGAACATCCTCCGCTAGAGCCCGCACGTCCCCATCATCATCTACGTCACCATCGTCCTCGCTATTCCCCACAAAGACATCCATAGGGTCAGAGGCAGGCAGAGAACGAGGGGGAGAGGTGGGAACATCACCTGGCTCTCCACGAAGTGCGCCACGTCCGCGTAGTAGTGGAGAAGTCGCTCCCATGCGCTCGTATGCGGCATAAGGCTTGAGTCTGCTCCAAGGAATGTGGTGTTGCTTGCCCTGCAAGGACACAATCGCCTTGCGTACATGCACGTCCACAGCCTCCACAGTCGCTGGGCCCTCCCATTGTCCCCTCTTGCCAAAGGAGCCCTCATCATGAATCCAAACCTGGTCCCCTACGCTATAGGCGATAACCGGCCTACGCATATCCCTTCGAACCAGATTGGCAAACTTTTGCTGCAAATGCTGTGCCCAATCCTCTTCTACTTCAGGCAGGTAGTGGCCATGCTGCAAGCCCTCTGCAGTGATAACACAATTGCGCGAAGGCACTGAAAGGAGCACACGGCGGTTTAGGCATGCAGAAATATGCAAAGCCCACACTAAACCGGAAGCATAAGAACCAAGAGCAGCCTCACCGTTCCGCCTTGCACCTTGTTTAAATTCCTGCACAGCACGTTCCACCAAACCTTGCCCTTCATGGTTTTGACGGCGCACTGTCCGGAGGTACTCAAACCCCGGCTTGCCCTCAAAGCATGCGAACTGCCTGTCCATTTGCAGTGACTCATTAGGAGAGAAAAACGCAGAGAGAATGTCAATAGCCTCCGCCAAATCCTCCGCTGACTGACCCCGCAGCGGGATTACTGCTACATTATGAGCATACCTATCTATGGCTATGAAATAAGGGAGAGGCGCCCAGAACAGTACGTCGCCTACAATCTGCCCTTTGCACGCGGAGGGATGCTTAGCATGGTGGCGGGGAAGCTTTGGCCCAGTAGCCTGACACACAGGACAATGCGCATAGCAATCTCGACATGCTGCCAAAAGCTCTGCCCCACCCAATGCATTTGCAAATTTGTAAGCATTTGTGCCATGGCCAAATAATGTGTGCAGACGAGAGGCAATTCCGTAAATAGAAACAAGCTTTTCATTACCATCAGTTACGGGTACACTGTCCGATAAATCTTGTGCTGCCCCTTGCTTTGCATTTGCCAATGGCCGCTCCGCTGGGCTAGACTGCAACCCTATCACTGTCGAATACGCCCTGTCTTGGGCCGTCTAGTTTCCCTGCTGCGCCTGCTGCGCCTGCTGCGCCTGCTGGGGACGAACCCAGCGCATGCTCCGACGAGGCCTCCTAATGGGCCCGGCCCTAGCTACCCTCGTCGGCAGTGGCATCGTTTTTCTTGTCCGGCTGCCTGCCGGACTTGCAAAACCTGGCCTTGTGGCCTGGCTTGTGGCACTTGCCACACAAATTGGTCGACAGAGGAAAATTCTTGTTGGCATTGCAGCTGTCACGGTTGTGGCCGCCAGTGCCTGGCACCTCGGGCACTTCTCGCGTCTGTCGCCCTCCCCAAAACAGCACTGATGCTTGGTGTTCCCGCGGGCTTGGTGGCAGATCCCCTTCCCGCAATTCCTGTGTCGCGCCACCGAGGGCGAAGGCCTCCCGGATGGCAGTAAAGCTGGCAGTCCTGCTTTCCAGCTTTTCCTTTGTCAGGACGGGTGCCAGGCCTTGGATACTGCTGTCAGTAATCACACCACTGGCGAGGGCCTTGCCCAGGAAAAGCACGACGCTGAAATCATCTGGAAAAGTCAACGTAGTGTCTTCCAGCATCCTCTCGAATGCCAGTGTCGCCTGGACCGGGTCGCCCGACACCTCAAAAGTGAGGATCCGCATCATATCTTTGATCGACTTGAGCAGGCCCTCGGGCACAGGAGTTCCTTCAAACGGCTGTAAAAGTCCGCCCACTCCACCTTCTTCTCGTGGGCAATCCGGATCAAATCACGGACGGCCGGCATTCCCGACGAGCCGTGTCCACTGAATCGCAACGTAGCAACGTGGTCGTTGTCCAGGAAACTCGCTGTCTTCGCGTACCAGTACCCCAGGCCGTCGTAGTAGTCCTTCTTCTCCGGGTCCTTGCTGCCGGGTGGCAGCGGCTTGTGCAGCAAACGCATTGCCAATTCGTGCTGCTTTAATTTGTTCATTTCCTTCTTGTCCTGACAGTCCAGTCAGGACAATGGCGTCAGTTTCAGCGCTTGCCGCAGCACGGCCACGAGCCATGGGAAAAAAAAGTGTGATTAAGAGTACGAGTAGAGAATGACTTTGGAATGGTTTGGTTGCAATTGCTGCGGCTCCTTGGCCACTGTTTATTGCCTTAATTTATACATTTACAGCGTCAACCTTCTAGAGATGCCTAGAAACCTTATTCTGCACTGTCGTTACAAGTATGGCAATGCAGTATGCGTTGTGCACATGGAACCTTCCAGACACCAGACGCCAAACTTAAGTCTGCCATGGTTATATCTTAACAACCCGTGGCAAGACTGCAACCATTGTGGCAACCATTGTGCCCAGCGACATGAGTCTCGCCGGATTCATTGTCCGCATCCAGGTAATCAACATCACGTGCGGCAAACTGATATATTGCATAACAGAAAACCGGGACAGAATAATGCATACGTTTATTTCAATGTGTCGTTCCGACAGTATTTTTCCGAGCCCTGCCCAGCATCATTTGTAATGCTTTACAACTAACGTAGGTTTACAAGGCTTATTCATGCGTTGTATTCACAATGCCTTTGAGACTTAGTCTGCAGCAAAGCATGGAGACTAACTCTACCTACCTACCTACCTACCTACCTACCTACCTACCTACCTACCTACCTACCTACCTACCTACCTACCTACCTACCTACCTACATATACATACATACATACATACATACATACATACATACATACATACATACATACATACATACATACATACATACATACATACATACATACATACATACATACATACATACATACATACATACATACATACATACATACATACATACATACATACATACATACATACATACATACATACATACATACATACATACATACATACATACATACATACATACATACATACATACATACATACATACATACATACATACATACATACATACATACATACATACATACATACATACATACATACATACATACATACATACATACATACATACATACATACATACATACATACAACCTACATACCTACCTACCTACCTACCTACCTACCTACCTACCTACCTACCTATACCTACTACCTACCTACCTACCTACCTACCTACCTACCTACCTACCTACCTACCTACCTACCTACCTACCTACCTACCTACCTACCTACCTACCTACCTACCTACCTACCTACCTACCTACCTACCTACCTACCTACCTACCTACCTACCTACCTACCTACCTACCTACCTACCTACCTACCTACCTACCTACCTACCTACCTACCTACCTACCTACCTACCTACCTACCTACCTACCTACCTACCTACCTACCTACCTACCTACCTACCTACCTACCTA
>RPFO01000385.1:0-25949 GCA_009746045.1 Mesostigma viride | reverse complement strand
GCGTGTATCGTCTATGAAGTAGGCACTCGCGGAGTCATTTGGCTTGCCCACAGGGTCGGGCGTGTGCGCCTTGACAATCTTCTTCCACCGCGTCTTGTCCTGCATGGCAGTCCAAAGACGGGAGATCAGAGTGGATGCGGTACTCAAACTGGGCTGGGACCACTAGGTCGTCCAGCAACATCTGGGTGTAGTTCGTGACAGGTTTCCCTATACCCTTTTGGGAATGCCCTCGGGGCCTGGCCAGGTCAGAATGTGTCGCCCTGGCTGGCCAAGCCGCTGGGGGCCGGCCAGACCAAGGGCGGTGTCGACCTGGCTGGTGCGAGCAAGGTGTCCTACAAATGCTATCCTACGCTGCCTAATCTCGTCCGAAATACGAGGCATGCCATGGTACAAAGACTCTGATGACGGACGCTCTGAAAAACCTACGTTAAGGACCTGTCGGAGCATCCTGTAAACCGTGCCGTCTAGCCTAGCTGCCAGTTTGGGTGTGAGTGTCCACGCCTCGGCGCCATACGAGAGCACCGTGAGGACGAGGACCTTGAAGAGCATGCGCTTGCGGTGCTCGCCCAGGCCCTTCACTAGGAGTTAATTTTACGGGGCGTAAACGCCCCGGTTGAGGTTACCGGGGCGGTTACTGGCCAGTAACCATGTACGTTTAAGGTTACCGGCCAGGTTACCGGCCGGTAACCCGGAATGCAACAGACTAAATACCGGCCGGTAATGGTTACCGGGCGGTAATAGTTACCGGAACGTTTACTGGGCGGTAACTTTTACCGGAGCCGTAACCATGCCCGTAACCTATCTGGGTTACGGTCATGGTTACGGCCCAAGTAGAAGTTACCGGGCGGTAAACTGGCATGGTTACGGGACCAGTTCTGAGAACCGGGATGGGTTACCGGCATGGTTACGGGACCAGTTCTGATAACCGGGCCTGGCTACTGGCCTGGTTACGGGTCCGTCAACCGTCCCGTAACCTGCAGTAGTTACGGCCCAGTAGTTGACCCTGGCTACTGCGGTGGTTACGGGGCCGGTTATGCCCCAGTAATAATAGTAACCCATGCCTACAACGCAGCCTGTCCGGGTTATGGCCCCGAATTCTAAAATGCATTGACCCCGGCTATGGTGAGTGGCTTGCATGATATGGTGCTTTTCAAGATGCATTTTTGAATTAGGCATTTCATTAAAATGTTTAAGAAGTCATTAATAATCAATTGCACGAATCACTTCCATCCGATGTTGTCAACGTGGGCTTCATGATGAAATCGTGGAGATGACGCACATGAAGTTCACGGAACATCTTAGGTAATAAATCAAGCCGTTACGGCAGTAGAACCTTGGCCGATGAGGGTGGCGTCTTGAAGCTGTTGTCACCCTCAAGTCCGCTCGGCCAGGGGTAATCGCCCATGTTGATTTGAAAGGTACCGCCGTCCATATGGCGGCTCCGCTTTTGGTGCGAGTTGACCAACTTCCCGTCTTAATCATTCCGGATTGCCTGCAGTTCATTCCGCCTTTGTCCAAGTAAGACAGCAACTGTCACGCACTCATAGAAAACGCAAAATGCCCCGAATGCAGTTACGGCCATACGGTAGCGAGGAATAGCAGTTGAAATTTCTAGTACACAGGCAACTAGTAAGAAAAGGGACGATGCGTGCACCACCACCAATACGTACGTGCATCCCTCTCTTGAAAATGACAGCATCTTCCATGCCGTCCAAGAAAAACGCAACGTATTTAACATGAACCCGAATGCAGTTACGGTCGTAGAGTAGTGAGGACTGGCAGCTGAAAGTTCTAGTTGATGGGCTGAGAATAAGGAAAAAAATGATGCGTGCACTCACCTACCCTATTACGTCCCTCCCATGGCGAGGAACCAGCAAAACCACCCACATACCCTGTTGTGTCCCTCCCTTGACAAGGAACAAGCACGTGCACATGCCCCACCCCACATGCATGCCTCCCTTGACAAGAATCGAACGGGCACGTGCACCCACCTACCCTATGTGCACCCCTCCTTTGACAAGGAACAAGCACGTGCACGTGCCTACCCCACATGCATGCCTCCCTTGACAAGAATCGAACGAGCACGTGCACCCACCCACCCTGTGTGCACCCCTCCTTTGACAAGGAACAAGCACGTGAACTCACCTACACTACGCGCGTCCCTCCCTTGACAAGGAATAGGCACGTGCACATGCCTACCCCACATCCATGCCTCCCCTGACCAGTAACAAGCACGTGCACCCACCTACCCTACGTGCATCCCTCCTGTGACATGGAACAAGCACGTGCACCCACCAACCCTATGTACGTGCCTCTTGACAAGCAACAAGCACGTGCACCCACCTACCCTAAGTGCCCCCCTCCTTCGACAAGGAACAAGCATGTGCACTCACCTACCGTACGTGAATCCCTCCCTTGGCAAGGACCAAGCACGTGCACCCACCTACCCGATGTCCGCCCCTCCCTTGATAAGGTACAAGCATGCCCACCCACCTACCCTACCTGCATCCCTCCCTTGACATGGAACAACCATGTGCACATTCCTACTCCACATGCCCCCCTCCTTTGACAAGGAACAAGCATGTGCACTCATCTACCGCACGTGCATCCCTCCCTTGACAAGGAACAAGCAAGCCCACCCACCTACCCTACCTGCATCCCTCCCTTGACATGAAACAAGCACGTGCACATGCCTACCCCACATGCATGCCTCCCTTGACAAGGAACGAGCACGTGCACCCACCCACCCTGTGTGCACCCCTCCTTTGACAAGGAACAAGCACATGAACTCACCTACACTACGTGCGTCCCTCCCTTGACAAGGAATAAGCACGTGCACATGCCTACCCCACATCCATGCCTCCCCTGACCAGTAACAAGCACGTGCACTCACCTACCCTACGTATGTGCCTCTTGACAAGGACCAAGCTCGTGCACCCACCTACCATACGTGAATCCCTCCCTTGACAAGGTACACGCATGCCCACCCACCTACCCTACGTGGGCCCCTCCCTTGATAAGGTACAAGCATGACCAGCCACCTACCCCGCGAGCCTCCCTACTTTGACAAGGAACAAGCACGTGGGCCCGCTAGCATGGCAGCAAGGAAGACATTACCCTAACATGGCATGGCCAAAGCAAAAGAGACAGAGAAGTCAATGGAGAGAGAGCTCCTAAGAACTCCTAGTAAAATTGGAAACCATGGAGGGCAAAAAACGTTCAACAACTTACGATGGGCATCGGCACATACAGAGAAGCCCAGGTGTGCCAGGTGTAAAATAAGCGAGATTGAAGTGTCGCCTACCTCGTGGGAGACTTTTGGTATCTGGTAAACAATGAAAGCGAGTGGAAAGATGGACAACGTGAAAATAACATACAATCCACTGCAATGCATGCAAAGAGGACAGAATCAGTAATAAAGCGCGCTGCATTCAGGCAGCGCTGAGCAATTGAACGGTGAACAATTTAATCCGGAACGCATTGTCTACGCGACTCGATGCGACTAAACGTGGCATGCATACGCGGTCGCTGACTGAAGACATTGTGTACCTGGCTCAGCAAGGTGCGCTTGCAGCCGCTTTCTTAAATATGCCGCAGGCGCACGATGTAACGAATTGAAGTTTGCATGTAGTAACAAAGGCAAGAAAAGCGGTGTAGCTGGCTACCGACTACGCCATAGTAAGCTGTATCGGAGTTGGCGCTGCCGATGGCTGGAAACGGATGACCGAATCATGCTAAACTGGGGCTCCAAAAGGGCTTGTCATGCATCCTAGTGCGCCTTTTGCTTTTTTTTCTTCAAGCATCGTGAGCATGCGGGTTTAGGGGGGCGCTTATTCTTGCACCACTATCAGTCGGCTGGACTGCAATCGGCATAGCCAGCGCAAGGTGATGCAAGGGCAGGCAAACTTTACCAGCTCGTTCAAGGCTCGTTGATGAAATTCAAACATCTAGGCGGCGCGTCTGCAACGGCTCATCGCAATTCGAATTCGCAAGCAGAACCCTCGTTACACGTGGCGCATGCAGAGATCTGCTTCGGGCGGCTTGGCGTATCTCACTGCGTCGTGACTCGAGTACATAGTCAGCCTAGTTAGTACTCTGGGGGCCTCGAGTTCGGCAGTCCCCTATTCGGAAATCCCGGATCATATGTACTCCACACTATGTACTCTTGGAGTACATAGTGTGCCACCCTATGTACTCTTGGAGTACATAGTGTGGATTACATAGGTAGTCACTCCTTCCTATGTAATACGGGCGTGTCTCACCGCGTCGGCAGTCCCCTATTCGGAAATCCCGGATCATATGTACTCCACACTATGTACTCTTGGAGTACATAGTGTGCCACCCTATGTACTCTTGGAGTACATAGTGTGGAGTACATAGTCACTCCTTCCTATGTAATACGGGCGTGTCTCACCGCGTCGGCAGTCCCCTATTCGGAAATCCCGGATCATATGTACTCCACACTATGTACTCTTGGAGTACATAGTGTGCCACCCTATGTACTCTTGGAGTACATAGTGTGGAGTACATAGTCACTCCTTCCTATGTAATACGGGCGTGTCTCACCGCGTCGGCAGTCCCCTATTCGGAAATCCCGGATCATATGTACTCCACACTATGTACTCTTGGAGTACATAGGGTGGAGTACATAGTCACTCCTTCCTATGTAATACCGGTGTAATCATGCGTAATCATGCGTAATCATGCGTAATCATGCGTAATCATGCGTTATCATCAGAGTAATCATCAGAGTAATTGCATCAGAGTAATCATCAGAGTAATCATCGTCCAGACAAGCTGCACTGCCCCTAAGACGTCTTAGGGGCAGTGCAGCTTGTCTGGACGATGTCGACCCTAACTTACACAAGATGGCGATGGTCGTCGCCGGCAGCTCGACAAGTTCAGGGCAGCACGAAATAAGACAGGCAAGCCGACGCTGGCGCTCATCCCAATGAGGCCATTCATCCGAAGCAGCCTCCATAACCTGGCCGCTCTTAGGGTGGCGAATCGGGGCGTCGTTGTCGTTGCGGAGCTTCAGCACGCTTGTCACAGCGGCGTCATTGTACGCGAGTAAGGTATCGATGTCTGCCAGGCTCAAACGCTGGCCTGGCATGTAGAATGAGGAAGAAATGGCGTCCGGCAAGGAGGTTTCAGCAGCTATCGGAGTTGCTTCCGAAGTTGCTTCCGAAGTCTTGGATCGCTTGTTAGCGGCGTTCTTGGCGACGACAATGTCGTGGGCGATTTTGTTTGCAGCAATCTGGGCATCAATAGAATCGGCGGCAAGAGCTGAAGACGATGCGGGGACCTCCATAGCTACGTTTAATAGCACCTAGACGAGGGCAGGGGGCGCAGGCACACTGATCACGTGCGTGGTGCCGCCATAATGTGCAGAAAAATAGCGAGATCTGCTGGGCAGGCCGCTGGCAATAACTTGCAAAATCCTGGGCGATGGCTGCCAAAAATTAGATCGGCGTGTTCGTCATCAAAAGGCGACTCTATTGCAATTTACCCGACCAAATTTCATCATGGAGGGAGGGAGGGAGGGAGGGAGGGAGGGAGGGAGGGAGGGAGGGAGGGAGGGAGGGAGGGAGGGAGGGAGGGAGGGAGGGAGGAGGGAGGAGGGAGGGAGGGAGGGGGAGGGAGGGAGGGAGGGAGGGAGGGAGGGAGGGGGGGGAGGGAGGGAGGGAGGGAGGGAGGGAGGGAGGGAGGGAGGGAGGGAGGGAGGGAGGAGGGAGGAGAGGGAGGGAGGGAGGAGGGAGGGAGGGAGGGGGAGGGAGGGAGGGAGGGAGGGAGGAGGGAGGGAGGGAGGGAGAGGAGGGAGGGAGGGAGGGAGGGAGGGAGGGAGGAGGGAGGGAGGGAGGGAGGGAGGGAGGGAGGGAGGGAGGGAGGGAGGAGGGAGGGAGGGAGGGAGGGAGGGAGGAGGGAGGGAGGGAGGGAGGGAGGGAGGGAGGGAGGAGGGAGGGAGGGAGGGAGGGAGGAGGGAGGGAGGGAGGGAGGGAGGGAGGGAGGGAGGGAGGAGGGAGGGAGGGAGGGAGGGAGGGAGGGAGGGAGGGAGGGAGGGAGGAGGGAGGGAGGGAGGGAGGAGGAGGGAGGAGGGAGGGAGGGAGGAGGGAGGGAGGGAGGGAGGGAGGGAGGAGGGAGGGAGGGAGGGAGGGAGGAGGGAGGGAGGGAGGGAGGGAGGAGGGAGGGAGGGAGGGAGGGAGGGGGAGGGAGGGAGGGAGGAGGGGGAGGAGGGAGGGAGGGAGGGAGGGAGGGAGGGAGGGAGGGAGGGAGGGAGGGAGGGAGGGAGGGAGGGAGGGAGGGAGGGAGGGAGGGAGGGAGGGAGGGAGGGAGGGAGGGAGGGAGGAGGGAGAGGGAGGGAGGAGGGAGGGAGGGAGGGAGGAGGGAGGGAGGGAGGGAGGGAGGGAGGGAGGGAGGGAGGGAGGGAGGGAGGAGAGGAGGGAGGAGGAGGGAGGAGGGAGGGAGGGAGGAGGGAGGGAGGGAGGAGGGAGGGAGGGAGGGAGGGAGGAGGGAGGGAGGGAGGGAGGGAGGAGGAGGGAGGGAGGGAGGGAGAGACAACTTTGTATATTATCAAGGAGACAACTTTGTATATAAGATTAGAGTGAGATCAGCTAGTCTTCGCGGCTCAGTTCTAATGCACCCACCCCCATCAGTCCATGGAATACGTGCTCCTGCTCCAGATCCTTAATTAAGGCCAAAATGAGTCCCTTCCAAACAACGTTTGCACTGAGATAGTTAGACGAATTATGCCCGACGAAGCTGGAACTTAACAGCCACAATGAATCACGGTTGTTCAGACCTTGTACATACAACGCCTCAGGGCATTTGGAGCCCTGAATGGTAACAAAAGCTAACAAGGTAGTGTTGCTATCAATAATGATTTTAAAAATTAATATGATGTCATTAATTAATTAATTAGTTATCAACATCACTCCGTTGGGAGTAAATGTAGCACATATCCCTGAGAAGGGGCATATGGCTTTTAATACATTCTAGGCTACTTCATGCAAGGGTGGGAATGTAAGCTACCCCTGCTCTAGGTGCACCAGGGCACCTGCACCACCATGTCATATTACAACCAAAACTGGTCGTCATCATGCAAGCATCTGAAGCATGGTCGCAAAACTTCGTGTGCAAAATCTCATGCATAAGGAGCCCAACATTATGACAATTGCCAGGCTTTGTAAAGATTTTTGATTTAACGATGACTACAGCACAAACAGTGAGCGAAACCCTGGTGCATGTGAATGCCTGAGTGGCGACTGTTCCTAACAGAATGCAAGATGTAAGGTAGACATTGCGAGTATGCCACAAATGTGTGATGTGCAGTGCACATGCATGTCAGAGCTACCATGGTCCGGATTCTCCCGATTTCTGGCCTGCGCTGGTTGTCTCCTTGATGTATACCCCATGACACCATACTTCTAAACTACTTAAGAACCTTGGCACATTGCAAAATGGGAAAGAAAGCTGAACAATACATGCAACATCACTCACTGACACAGCCATGTGATTGCTACCAACACGTACCATGTACATCCTGTGTGAAATTATTGGCAACGACACGCCAAGCAAACGCCAAGGTATAGTATAACTGCGACAGGCTGGCACATGTCACCTGGCATCCACGTACGCTCACCCCAAGGCATTGGCATATCCCCATGTCTATATCCGTTGCCCTTTGTGCGTACCGAGTCACCCATGCAGTCACCCACCCATGCATCCACCTGGCCCACCCACACAAGTACTCATACACTTGCGCACCTGAGTACCCAGCCACCCACTGGTCCACCCACCGGGTGACCCAGCCAGCCAGCCACGCACCTACTAAACCAACCTATCTAACCACTCGTGCACCCAGGCACCCAGCCACATACCCACCCACTGGGACATCCACCCACCCAGCTAGCCACATATGCAATCTACCCACCTAGGCAATAAGGAGGCATTCACCCATCCTTTTATCCAGGCACCCATTACTAAAACCACGCAGCCACCTAACCACCCAGCCAGCTGGCCCCATGTGTGCCCACCAGGCCGCCCACCCCTGACCCACCCACGCCCCTTCCCACTCGACCACTCTTTCCCCCCATACCCTTATACCCACCGACCTGCACCCACTCACCCTCACACATCCACATCCTCTCAGCCAGTCACCCACCCATCTCACCCCTAACATGCACAGCCCTCCACCCGCGATAGGTGAGTCGATCCCAACTACAAAACCACCCACCCACCCATATCCGTGCACCCACCCACCCATCTACCTTCCCCATCGCTCACCCCACCCACTTCTAATCACAGCTACACATCCACCCGCCCCAAACCAACGGTGCAAATCCTCCAGCCCATGCAACAGTTTCACTCAGGCATCCAACAATGCACCCACCTAGGAGTTCCCAAACCCCGTCGATCCCCCAGCCACCTGGCGATTCACTTATAAGCAACCACCCTTGCACCCATCCACCCACCATAATCACCCACTCACCCGCCCTCCCTCCCTCCCTCCCTCCCTCCCTCCTCCCTCCCTCCCTCCCTCCCTCCCTCCCTCCCTCCCTCCCTCCCTCCCTCCCTCCCTCCCTCCCTCCCTCCCTCCCTCCCTCCCTCCTCCCTCCCTCCCTCCCTCCCTCCCTCCCTCCCTCCCTCCCTCCCTCCCTCCCTCCCTCCCTCCCTCCCTCCCTCCCTCCCTCCCTCCCTCCCTCCCTCCCTCCCTCCCTCCCTCCCGCCACCCCACCCACCCACCCTCTCCAACTGCATGTGGACTGCCTCTCCCAGCGACTCGGCCAGCCGTTTGAGTGTGTTTGGGACCATATGCTGATGCCCATGGATATTACGCGCGCCATCAACCAGGCAACACCAGTGACACTTGAGCTCCTTGTTATCCTTCTCATTGGATATACTGACGACACCCTGCACAATTACAGCTCACAAGGCAACTAACATGCTGGAGGAACGCATCCGCCGCAGTGGACGTCAGTAACGGATGTTGCAATGTTGCTGGAGGGAGGTCAATCGACCGCACCCGTACATACAAGGGGCAATTATTGATGCGTCATACCCAAAACAGGAAGAAAATGTGGCACAACTAACCTTGCCATCAACATGGATGGACGGAGTTGGAGACCAACTGCAGCGCGGCATTCGCAAGGGCACAGGCTGTGTTGTTCAGCAGGTCCACCGCTGGACTGCCCGATGCCGAGTCCAGGTTCTTCCTTACACAAACTCTCCACAAGCGTGATTGTCGCGTCCTTGGCTGCCAACTGCGGAAAGGAGGCCTGTGCTCGCTTCAGCAGGAACTCGGCAATTGCAATCACGGTGGGCCCTGGCACGATTTGCAGGCCTACACATGCTTGCCCCGCATGTGCCTCCCCCACACTAGGAACTCGTTGGTGGTAAAAGTGGTAAAAGTGGTAAAAGTGGGTGGTAAAAAGTGGTAAAAAGTGGTAAAAAGTGGTAAAAAGTGGTAAAAAGTGGTAAAAAGTGGTAAAAAGTGGTAAAAAGTGGTAAAAAGTGGTAAAAAGTGGTAAAACGGTGGGAAAACGCTAGGAGAAAAGCAGGTGGTAAAATCATTTTACCACCTTTTACCACCCCTTTTACCACCAAAGTGGTAAAAAATACCACCAAGTGGTAAAAGCGAGGGTGGTAAAAACACGCCACAAAGTGGTAAAAGTGAGGGTGGTAAAAAGTGGTAAAAAGTGGTAAAAATGAGGGTGGTAAAAAAATACCACAAAGTGGTAAAAATGACAGTGATAAAAAAGGGGAAAATGCAGATTTTGCCAGCATTACAACACAAGCACTGTTAAGAACAGCTTAACAGGCCATCATTCCAAATTAATGGTTTCTTTATTACAAATAATAATACATCCCATTAACAGTTGTCTCTCTTGATTTACAATGAGGATTTAGCCCCACATTGGGCGTCTCATCGATACGTTTACACCATTGTGAAATAACACAGGCCGCATCAAGCCCAGCCAATTAATTTACTTCTTCTTCAGGTGTCATCATGATCAATGATGCTTCTTTGCCTGAACAAAGCCACACAGTTGCCAGCACTCATGCTCTGGAGGCCTGCAGGCACACAGAGCACCACCATTGAAGAGGACACAAGGGCAGCAAGGCAGGGGGGGGGGGGCAGTCAGGCACGGCAGATAGTTGTTGCCCAGCAAAACATCCTATGCATGGTGAAATGGGTTATGCCTGTGGGTATGATGCATGACCTAGCATGAGAGTGATACATACATGAGTAACAAAAATATACGCACATGGCAATTGGGTGTGACAACACCACATCACTACATAGCTAAAACGTGCTTCAGAAAAAACATTCCACTAAATTACCGGATCAGGAGTCTGACTCTGGGACTCCTTTGCTTGCCGCTCCATCTCAACTTTCCGCTGCGCTTTTGCCATCATGGCCTTGAGCGCGGCAAGCTCCAGTTCCGCCTCGGTGAGATCTGGCGCGGAGGGAGCATCGGCAGACGCCGTTGCGGCCGGAGAGCTAGAGGCAGGCGGGATCGCTGGCGCGGAGGGAGCACCGGCAGACTCCGTTGCGGTCGAAGAGCTAGAGGCAGGCGGGATCGCTGGCGCGGAGGGAGCACCGGCAGACGCCATTGCGGGCGAAGGGCTAGAGGCAGGCGGGATCGCTGGCGCGGAGGGAGCACCGGCAGACGCTGTTGCGGCCGGAGAGCTAGAGGCAGGCGGGATCGCTGGCGCGGAGGGAGCACCAGCAGACACCGTTGCGGTCGAAGAGCTAGAGGCAGGCGGGATCGCTGGCGCGGAGGGAGCACCGGCAGACGCCTTCTCCTTGGGTGGCGCCCGCGCTCGCTTGGCCGGTACATACTCATCCGACACCTCCTCCTTCTCCTCTGCTGGCCCCCAACTCTCCTTCAATTTCGCACGTGCGCCTCGAAGGTCGTCGTCAGTGACGTTGCCCAGAAGGACCCACGCATTCTCGTTGCCCTCGGCGTCACCGTAATGCATCGTGGCAAAGTCAACAAACAGCATTTGCGAGCCCCCATCACGCTCCACAAACCGCGTGCCGTAAGGGGCCTTGAGCTTCGGCTTCACCTCCACCACTTTGCCAGGCTCCCAAACATACGCAGCCGGCCGCGCCCCATCGCGCTCGTACTTGTACCTTTGTGCCACGAAGGCCCCGTGCAGTGCTTCTCCGAAACCACCAGGGCCCGGTCGCTCTTGAACCACCGCGGTTGGCAGTAAGGTGCTCAGATATAGTGCGCAAGCCCCAAGTCCATGGGACCACTAGGAAGCTTTCGCTTTGCAGCCGGCTTCTTGCTGGCGGGCGGCTTCTTGCTGGCGGCCGGCTTGTTGCTGGCGGGCGGCTTGTTGACGGCGGGGCGCGACGTGATGGGCTCGAAGACATCTGGCTTGATGGCAGGCACACGAGCAGGCGGGAGACCATCCGGCATTGGCAGGTCGGCCAGCTTGGGCACCGTAGTGGGCGGCTCCACGGTGTTGTTGGGCACCGGAGGGGACGGCTGCACAGCGTTGCTGGGCACCGGAGGGGGCGGCATGACAGGCTGCGTGCCAACAGTTAGTCTAAGTCTCCCGCCTGTAGCCTAAGTGGACACGTGCCAGCACCGCCGGCGCCCAATTGGGTACTGGGACGGTGCTGGACTAGAGCAGTCGTGGCATGGACACGTGGCTGTACTCAGTATGTGATGAGCCGGTACCTCAGTACCGGGACTGTAGTTGTCATGTTAGGACTGACTAGATCAGGTTGTAACTGATAGGTTAGTCCGTCCAGGATCAGTAAGTTAGTTTAACTTACGCAAAGTCTGGCCAGCCATCGTTGACGGCTGGCCAGCAGTATATGTGCCATCTATCCTAATGCCAAGGTGTCTCGTCGTTCACGCACACTCGCCATTTGGCAGTGCCCAAGCATTCCAAGCTTCGTGTTGCATAACTTGCATTAAAAACTCCAAAAACATACACACAACAGGACGACGAGCGTTCATTTCGCGAAAAAACAACCCATTCCATTTTTCTACCTCCAGTTTTTTTTGAAAAATGTCTAACCCAAATGCAACAAGGGTAAGGCTCCAATGCGCCCAAGGAGCCGGTCCAGCACTCCGACGTCTTCATCGTCGGGGACGTCCGACTCGGAGCTTGCCGCCCAGGCAGAGATTGAGCGGGCGGCGAGGAGCTTCAATCAGTCTATGGAGGCTGACCCGACGACGTCGGAACGTCTTCATCGGGCCACTTGTCCGATGGTTCGTACAGCAGCGTGGTGCTGCGAGTGCCCCTGTATCCGCAGGGGAGGGGATCCACGCCTGTGGTCAACAGGCCGAGGGGTCCTCCTTACGCCCCGACAGCTGCAGCGGCGGGGGGGACCTTCGGCACCTCCTGCAGAGGAGGAGTCCATGGAGCTGTATGGGCTCCAGCCTGGTTCCTCAGCCGAGGAGCAGGACGACGCACGCTCGCGGCAGGTGGCCGCGGATGAAGGCCTCGCTAGGGCGATGGCTGAGCGCGAGGAGCGGGAGCTTCGGCGCGCGGACACGCACGCACGTGCTCGCGCCCAGCAGAGGGCGGATGCTGAGAACGTGCGCCGGGCGTTGTTTCGCAGCAGTGAGTGGCTTCTGGCGAGGAGCAGTTTGAGGTGATGCGTCGGGGGGACCTTGCATGTTTTAAAAGTTTGCGTCGGTCTCGTGAGCCGAAGGTACACCTAGGTGTGCATCAGGAGTCGGAGTTCTCTTTGACAGGTCCGTCGGGGGCATCTGCTGAGGACGAGATCCTCATGACCCCGGCAATGACGGCGCGGGAGCGTGAGGCGCAGAAGCGCATGGCGACGTTCACGCCGACAAGCAGCGTCGGCAGGCGCGGAGGGCCGCGGCAGAGGCCAAGAAGGAGCGCGAGCATGCGGAGCGGGTGAGGCAAATCGCGCTGCGGAGCGCATCAAGCTCAAAATGTCGATCACCCAGGTGCGCCGGGACCGGATGGTCCGCGAACTCAGGGTGTGGAAAAAGGCGCAGGCGATGAAGCTGCAGCATATGGCTGAGATGGAGGCGCCTGGCAGGCCGGAGGCGCAGGAACGTTACAGACGCTCGCTGGCACGGTGGGAAGCCAATGTGGGAAGGATGGAGCAGCGCATCCTGAAGCAGCGACGACGCATGCTCAAGCATGCACGTAAGACAGCGGTGAGGGGACCGCTTGGTGAAGCGGTGAGAGTCGAGTTTGGCCTTGGGCCGGATGAGGATGTTTCTGCAAGCCAAATGTTTTATTATTTGTCGCAGCCTAAGAAGACCATCACCAACCGTGATGGCACTGCCGCACGCACGCGTGTTTACAGGCAGCCTGGTGAAGCCGGACCGTCTAACCTGTCCAACAGGGAGGACCTCATTGATCAGCTTCAGCTGGCGCAAGCCATGCTGGAAGCAGATACCCGCTGTCTCCAGGCGAGCAGGCGACGTTGGCCGACACGGTGGCCAGGCTAGTGGCATCGCTGAAGCCGGCCAAGCGAAGGGCGCAGGCAGAGGCATGCGCACCCCAGCCAAAGCGGAGGAGGGACGAGGGGGCGGATGACGGGGAGAGGGGGGCAACCAGGGCGGGGCAGGACACGGCACGCAGGAGTCTGCACCAACACGGCACGAGGGCGGGGAGCGGCAGCAGCAGCAGCAGCGACAGCAACAGCAGCAGCAGCAGCAACCGCCAACTGCAGGAACGACAACAACCTCCAACATGGCCTTGATAGGCCCAGGTTTGATCCAAAAAAGAAAGAGGACAAGCTAGTGTTTCCGGGTTTGCCAGAGGGCCACACCCAGGACGAAGCTAGGGAGTGGTTGTTTAAGTTGTCACATGCATATGCTAGCGACAATGTCCGTGATTGGTTTGCCTCTCTACGTGCGTCCACACCCATCCATCAATCTGCCAAGCCTATCCAGCAGTTGGTACAATTGTACCAAAAGCGTGCCAGCAGCGGGGTAGACGTGGCAGAAAATGTGTTGTGGGCGCAGTTCATGGTTGATCTTAGGGCACTTGTTACCACGGGGGAGCACTTAGAAGTGCTTAAGGGCTTCCAGTGGATAGAGGCCTATAAGGTCAATAAGCGTGACTATGTGAGTGACAACAAAAAATATGTCATGTACATAGAGGGGATGAGGAGCTGAAGAAGCTCAATGCCAAGTACCTAGTACACCTATGGCTACAAAAGGCAGAACTGGACCCCACCACCCTGTCAGTAATCCTGGCAGGTCTGAAGGATAAGTGGGAGGACTTCAGGAAGGCAATGGCCTATGTGCAGCAATGCCTAGAGCCGTTTGCTGCTGCAGCCAAGGAGGAAAGGTGAAGCAGGTAAAGGGGGAGGAAGCCTCAGGTACGGGGCTCTCCAAGAAGCAGATGCAGTCGCTGGTAGCCCAGGTAAAGGCGGTAATGGGGGGGATAAAAACAAAAACAACAAAAGTGGGGGAGGTGGAAACAAGGGGGGGGAAAGAACAATAACAATAAAAACAGAAAACAAAGTGGGGGAGCTAGCAAGCCAGGGGGTGCTAAGCCAGCAGGGGGGGACAAGAGGTTGCCTCATGACCCCACCAACATTGCACTAGGTGCCTTTGTAAGGGGCACCTAAAAGATGATTGCTGGAAGGCAAACCCGACTATGGTTCTGACGTTGATGTTTGTCCTGGATGCTGGAAAACACGTCACCCCATTGCAGCAGGAGCGCGCTGCACGGCACCCAGGCACAACAAGACCACGCCAGGGCGCTACAACCGCGCGGGGGCGGCAGACCAGGGTGACACCTGTAAGCTACCCTCACCATTTTTCACAAATGGTTTCCTGTTACCTTCTGTCTGCCAAGTGTTGCCTGAGTGTGATGATGTGGATTGGGAAGTGGCATATGACATGACACTGTCACACATGATGCGTGACCCCACCATAGCTTCCCTTAGTGCAGCAGCAGAAAAGGTAATCACGTATGGTGCTCTAGCAGAGCAACTGCACAAGGTTATGGGCCATGAGGCTGTGGCTGAAAGGCTAGCCAATAAAATACAAGGCCATGATCTGGAACAGATGTGCAGGCACGTACGTAAGCACTGTGAGCAATGTCAGCTATATGCTCCTAAGCCCAGAAAATGGCATGTGGCCACACCACCACTGGCTAGAGGCAAACTGGTTGGGGATGTTATACACGTGGTGAAGGACACGGTATACTACCTAGTCATAAAGGATGCCTGGTCAAGGTTTGTGGTAGTGGAGCCCCTGCCTGGGATGGATAAAGAGCAGCTGCACAGAGCTTTACAGATAGCCTTGGCACGTTTTCACCCCATTGAAAAAGTAATGCTGGATCAGCAGTTTCTCTGCATCCAGGACAGGAATGACCTGCCCAAGATAGAAGTGTCTGGGGCTCAAGATCATGAACGTCAGGGGTTGGTAGAACGTACCATGAGAGCCATCAGGGATGTGATAAGAAAAATGCCATCCAGGTTGGCTGACTCTGGTAGCTATGCTGACAGGGCATCTTGGGCAGCAGGGGTGACTACCCAGCTAAACGCCAAACCAATAATGTCCTCACCTTTTGGGGAAATCACCCCAACTGGCCTTCAGTCAGGCAGCTATGCTTCAGAGGTACACACTCACTACAACACACAAAGGCAGCACTTAGCCAAGTTGCTGGCAAAGAAAGACAAAAATAATGCCAGGCCTGTGTTTGAAGTGGGGGACCATGTGTTGTTTTTCAGAGAGGGTGACAGAGGAAGAGCACACTCTGCCAGATGGCACGGTCCAGCTGTAGTCACCAAAATTCATGAAGAAGGGACTGCAGTCACTATACAACATGACAGAGAGCGTGTGGTCAGCAAGCATAGACTCAAGCTTTATTACCCACCACTGGCAGACGTGTCAGGGGTAGAATTCTTGGACATGGATTCAGAGCAGGAGTCTGGTGGATTGATCTCACCCAATGAATTGGCTAAGGACGTCATTGATGCAAGCACTAGCACCACAGTAGAAGCTCCTGTGTTCCTCAGTAGTGCAGCCCCACTACAACCCAATAGTCCACCTGGGCAGGAGGACGGTGCACAGGGTGAGCAGCAGGTAGCACCTCCCTCACACCTGGAGGAGTCACAAAATAGAGCAGATCCTGTCGTTCCCAGGAAGTCATTTGCTGAGATTCTTAAGGCCTTGCACAAGGCACACAACACTAAAGCAGTTGTGGCAACAGGTACAGCACAGGTCAATGCTGTAGGGGATGCAGGTCAAGATCCTAGTATTTTGGCTGTAGACACCCAAGCACAGGTGAGTATCATCAGTGCAGAAGCTGTATCTGGTCTGAAAATGAAGGCCTCACCATGGGCTAGAGTGTCAGATTTTTCAGGCAAAACCAAAATGCAGGTCAAAGGTCAGGTGAGCATTCAAATCTTGGGTATGCCCACTCCATTTCAGGTGGTTGAGGGTTACTCAGGGAATGCCCTGTTAGGGGAACCTTTTGTATCTTACCCTGGTGTTGTCATCTCAGCTGGGAGGTTGAGTGTGGCAGGGGTAGGACAGGTGCCTCTAGATCATTTTAAAATCCCTTTGAGCCAGATTAGCACTGGGTTGGATGCTGCCATCAATGCAGTTAAGCCCAAGTACCTCCCAGGTCAGGAACCGTGTGTGGAGGACCTCATACACTCTCAAAAGCTACACCCTTCAGCGTTTGGGCTTGGTAGATGGGATGTTGCATCCATGTCTCCCCTGTCCTATGATGATATTGTACGGGACTGCCAGACGCAGATTGGGTTTCTTAAGTGGCTGGAGGCTTTTACCAAAGCCAGGGAGGAGTGGGTTGTTCCAGATGCACGTAGTCCCACACACACACCACCTGTGACTCCTCTTGATGCTATGCCAGCTGGAGCCAAGAAGCTAAGGTTAAAGTTTGTGTGCAAGCATAAACCTCAGGCTGATGGGGGACCACCCATTTTCCATGCTAGGCCATGTGTTACTGAGTTCAGGGGCTCTACAGAGCTGACAGAGGCTGAGCTTTATACTCCTGGTATTCAGCAAACGTCTCTCAAGGTGTTGCTTTCCTTGTTTTTGCATCAGCTTAATACAGGGAAGGATTATGTGTGTAAAGCCACAGATATCAAAAGAGCCTTTCTAAAGGGGGACCCTGCCATAGCACAGCAGGTCTGGAGAGGTCAGGTATACGTGGTGAATACTCCTAAGGTGTGGCACAGGGATATTGTTCAACCCTTGTTGAGGCCAAACCTGGGGGTTGAAGGGTTGCAGTCAGCTCCAAAAATTTTTAGGCTGTCTGCACAGGAGGTATTCATGAAGCTAGGGGCCACCTATGATGACATTGACCCTTGCCTGTTTGTCATCCCACACCCTGATGGAATGATGATGTTTGTCTGGCATGGGGATGATCAGTTAATCTCAGGTCCTAGAGCTGCAGTGGATGCTTTCATAGCTCAGGTGTCTGCCAGTTTTGAGATTGGCAAGCAGCTAGAGCTGGGCAAGGAGCCAGTCAAGTTCTGTGGCATGATGCTTGAGTTGCTGCAGCAGCAGGGCAGCTGGGTTTGTTCCATGCAGGCCTCTGCTGAATACATTAAGTCTTGTCTGGATGTCCTGCCTGTTCACATCACCCCTGACATGTGCCCTACCATTAGAGGCAAGCTTGGTTGGCTATGTGCTACATGTGCACCCCACCTGGCTTTTGTGAGCAGGGTAGATGATGAGGTACTACAGGAGGTAGGAGCACGGGCAATCAAGCAGTTGTTGCATGATGGTCCACCTTTGATGCTTCACTCACTGGACCTGTTTACTCCCATTCACATCACGTGCATGATGGATAGTTCAATGGAGTCCAGGGTAGTTACCAAGGTTCAAGCCAGAGAGGCTGGATTGTTTTTCCTGCATAACCAAGGTGGGAAGAAGTCACTAGTCTCCTGGTTCAGTAGATTGCACAAGAGGAAAGCTGTGAGTAGCAATGTAGCTGAATGCAGGGCTGTGGTATCTTCTGTCTTGCATGCAAGGTATCTCAATCACTTGCTGGTCTGGCTTCAACACCAGGCTGGTAGCTCTGCAGGAGTGAAAGCACATTTGCTGACTGACTCTCAATCTATCATCTCTTTCCTTGCCAATCCTTTGGCTGTACACTCGGACCTGGATTGGATTGTGCTAAAACAGGAATGCAAGTACCTGGAGTCTAAAGCCCACGTCAGGGACAAAGACAATGCTGCAGATGCACTGACCAAGGTGCCACAAGCAGCAGGACCACAATACCAGGTCTTGTATGGGTTGATGAACCCTGGTTACAGTCTGAAGTGACTGGCACATTGTACATGTTAGCCCATGACCCCCTGCCTAATACTGCAGCTGAAAGGCTGCAGTGGCAGCTGGGTAGTTTTCTGACAGTGAGAAGCACTGGTCTAGAAAGTTGGGACATGATGAATGTGTTATTTATTGAATAAAATTTTGTGAGACACTTGTTTGGATGACCATGACATGCTGGGGCCTGGAGCACCCATCTCACTCAGTTAAGAAACCATGCTTGAGACATGGGGCCTTTTTAATGCATCTCTTGTACATGTGTGAGGTGACCTTTGGGTCCTAGTAGGTTATCTGACAGTTTTTTAAGGCATTGGGAATGGCTGCGTCCATTTGATGGCTATGTGTGTTTCTGTTGAAACCCAAAGAAAACTTAAAGTGGGAGTTAGTCTAAGTCTCCCGCCTGTAGCCTAAGTGGACACGTGCCAGCACCGCCGGCGCCCAATTGGGTACTGGGACGGTGCTGGACTAGAGCAGTCGTGGCATGGACACGTGGCTGTACTCAGTATGTGATGAGCCGGTACCTCAGTACCGGGACTGTAGTTGTCATGTTAGGACTGACTAGATCAGGTTGTAACTGATAGGTTAGTCCGTCCAGGATCAGTAAGTTAGTTTAACTTACGCAAAGTCTGGCCAGCCATCGTTGACGGCTGGCCAGCAGTATATGTGCCATTCTATCCTAATGCCAAGGTGTCTCGTCGTTCACGCACACTCGCCATTTGGCAGTGCCCAAGCATTCCAAGCTTCGTGTTGCATAACTCCAACGGGAGGGGGCGGCGGTACAACCTTCTTGGCCACCGGAGGGGCGGCATGACAGGCTGCTTGGGAACGGGAGGGGGCGGCGGTACAACCTTCTTGGCCACCGGAGGCGGCGGCCTCACATCCGATACCTCCACAGGTGCAGGCGCGTACCCTGCCACTTCCTGCTCTAACTCCTCCTCAAGGGCTTGGAGCCGAGCTCTGAGTCTCCGAATTTCATCTGCTCGGACGCCTGTGGCATGCTGCACAGGCTTGGCCTCCGGCTTGACCTCCGGCTTTACTTCCGGCTTTACTTCCGGCTTGACCTCCGGCTTGGCCGCCGGCTTGGCCGCCGGCTTGGCCGCCGGCTTTGCCGCCGGCTTGGCAGCAGGAGTTGTCTGCAAGCAGAGGGCGGGGCATGGAATAAGGACGTTAACATTCCGGAAGTCGGTTAGTAGCAGACCTGCGATGAAAGAAAAAACCAAGAAGCTTGCAGACTCCTGTAGCTAAAGATAGCGTTATTACCTTTGGCATGTTGGTCACGTCGCTTAGCGCTTTGGTATTTTCCTTCACGTCATCATCCTCGTCCTCGGCAAAACTCTGCCTCTTTTTTAAGCTGGAGTTGCTTAGCCACCGGCTCAGCTCCTTTTTTACGAATTCTTCAACACTTAGGGCTTTGGGTTTGGAGCCCTTGGGCTTCTGGGCGGTGAGCTCACCAGTCGTCGGGTCTACCACCCAGCTGGATGCCTCATACTTATCCAGCTCGGCACGGTTGTCGTCAGCCACACATGTTTCTAGAAAGTTTATGCAGCTCTTCTTTACCCGGTTAATGACAGCATCCACCATGGCGCCATCCTGTTCCTTGAGGACATACCCCTCTACGAGGTATGCACGGCCAAAGGTCGTGATCTGAAGTCTTAAGGTCCGCACATATTCCGAGGGAACGACGTTTTGTTTCGGCTTTTCCTCTTCTGTCGCTCGGGCATCAAATCGCTCCCACTCCTCAGGACTGCACACGTGAGCTGGTCGTAGCACTGCAACCCTTCTCGGCATTTACAACGTTCGGTCGCACACCACCATGCGACCAAGGCTGGCTAAGTCCGGAATCCCCCCGTTTTGCGAACGGAGACGGTGCCAACGTATACATGACGCACTGCACCTGCCTCTGTCCGCCGTTGGATTCAGCAGATCGACGAACCTGGCAGCATCCCGCGCAAAAATTTTTTGAACGTCTTTCGCCAAAAGGCACCAACGGCAGCTACACAAACGGCCGGACCGCACGCCTCGCGCGGGGCCCGCACGCCCCGCGCGGCTGCGTGCGGATCGGCTAAACTCCGTACTGCTTGGTACAAGTACAGAGGCCTCAGGAGCTAAGGCTGTACCGTTTCAGTAGACTTCTACCAATGAGCCCGTGACTAACCAACACTACCGTACACTGACCGTAATATCTACCATTTGAATGACTGAGAAAATGTCCGTTTGATCAAAAGGGATCGACGACATCGAAAGCGTTGGCGAGCAGACTCAAACTTGCAACGGGTGACTTAGCGGCTATCACGGCGGCGGGTGGCACCAGAAAGATGGCGGTCGGTTGCTACCCACCCATGGATACCGGACTCGAGCCGAACACTTACATCGACACACATGCTAGCTGGCCAAATTTCGTGATGTCTCCTTTCCCTTCCTCCACGGATACCTACATTGTCCAGTTTCATTGGTCATCCTGCAGGCTTCCTGAGTTTTATCGCCAAATTATGTTGGATGCGTTCCTGGAAATGTCGACTGAGCCGGACTTCATGGTCACGGTTGATTAGTGAGCTGCCAGTGGTCTCACTGGCGCAGACGCCCTAGCGTGGCTCGATTTGTGATCCCGATGGCGACTGGTTAGCCACGGAGGGCCGGCATTGACCATCAACGGTCGATGCCGGCCCTCCATGTAGAGATTGTAAATGCGTCAAGGACAGACAGTCGATGAATTCATGGCCGAGGACCCTGACGACGGGTCGGCCAGTGGAGAGGATGCAGCACGCCAGTTTGCTAGAAATTATGACGAAGCAGTGGCCAGAGTCAAGGACGATACGCCATTGTACCCGGGATCTGAGAGCAAGGCCTTGATGTTTACATTGCAATTGCTGACGCTAATGGGGGAAAACTCATGCCCTCAGAGCTTTGCTGATGAGCTCTTCAAGCTGTTGGGAAACGTTCTCCCCGCGGGCAACACTCTGCCCGACAGTATCTGGAAGGCACGGAAAGTGATCAAAGGCTTGGGCTTGGGGTACCGTGTGTACGATGCCTGCCCATGCGAGGGTTACTTGTACAAGGACAAGATTACTAAGAGCTGCCCTCTTTGCAAGCTGTCGCGCTACGAGACGTACACTGACAGAAACGGTGACATCGTCAACTCGCGGAAAGCGCATCGCCAGGTTAGGCACTTCCCCCTGATGGATCGGATTAGGGCCTGGTTCCGAGTCCCGGAAATGGCGGAAGCCCTTCAGTACGCTGCGAAACATGAAAACAGGGAGCCAGACTCATCCACGCGCGTTGTGGACGGCTTGAAAGGCAGGTTTGCACTTGTTTCTACGCCTTCTGTTATGCAATGTGTGCCAAAGTATCAAGTTCGAGATTTTTCCTCTTGCGCTTATCTTTTGTTTGTACTGCTCTGATGGATACCTTTCTTTTTACGTCTGGTGTTTCTTGTGCATGGACCTGTTCGTGCAGACAGCCGTGCCATCCAGCACATAAAGAACAACTGGGACTTTCGCAGCCAGCCGCGGAACACCATCTTCCTTCTGAATTTTGACGGAGTATGTCCAAGGTCTTTCATGGATACCCACAGCAGCTGGCCCGCGTTTGTTTCCTGTGTCAACTTGCCCGAGTGGGTGATGGTGAATGGGCGGTTTTGCCCTATGGTGCTTCTTGTGGGCGCCATGAAGGGGAAGGCACCCAAGAACATGACCATTTTTTTGGACTTGATCGCTGAGGACTTCCTGGTACTGTGGAAGGGGTATTACATTTGTGATGTGACGCTGGACGTGGCGGGTGTTTACACTACGACATTTGTGAGGTCCATTCTTGCTGGCATAATTCACGACTACCCGGCATACTCCAAGTCCCTGAACATTCCAGATGCAGGGTACTATCAATGCGTCCTACATGGTGATGAGTGGCGTGGGGTTTTTATCTCAAATGGCCGTATCGTTCTCCTTGGCAATGACCGCATGTTTCCCGAGGGTGACCCCCGCCGGCCGGCTCACGCTCCTGTTGTTCAGGAGATGGACCATGCTGGCTACCTGAAGTACTGTGCTACGCTAAAAAAGCAGCCCGAGCCGTTTCTCAAGTTACCGTACTGGGTTCACCTGAAGATCCGTCATTTTATTGACGAGTTCCATCTGTGTCCCAACAACTTCAAGCGGGTCATTCATTGCACAAGCGGTAATTGCTAAACATTTAATTGTATCATTTCATTGTGATTGTTGCATGCATACATTGACTGTGGCCTATCTGTTCACATGGAAAGCTGATGTAATATTGTTTTGTTTTTTTTTTTCTGTTTGTACTCCATGCAGGGAAGGCTATGGCGACCGGGTCACTTCGTGGCAGGCTGAAGGTCCTCGGTCTGAACCCGGAGCTGTGGCGGCCTGATGAAGACCCTCCACCGGAGGGAGACCCACCACCGGAGGGAGACCACCAAAGTCCACCGAAGAAAGGCCGCAAGAAGAAGAGGGCGCCAGCACCGCGCCCCGGGTTCCAGCTGACGGCTGAGGAAAAGGCTGATATCAAGCGTAAGTGTGACATTGGGTTTTTATTTTTCCCGTAATTTGGAAATTTAATATGTAGGACTGACTATGGTCTGTGTGATTTACATAGGACTGACTATTTTTTTCGGCTGTCGTGTTACTACTATGTGTTATTTTTTTGCGTGTGGTTGTAATGCGCAGGTCTCGATGACATCATGGCGCATAGCCTACCCGACTACTTCACCGGCCGGATCAGTGGCTTGCTCTGCGATGCGAAGAGTACTGAAAAATCCAAGACGCGTGACAAGATCCTCTACTTTTGCAAGCAACTCCCGACCATCTTGCGTGGGCGGTTAGATGACGATGCACGGCAAGCATTTCTCCTTCAATCAGCGGCCTGGGACTTTGTGTTTTCTAGCGGCCCGGCGACTCAGCAGCAGTTGGATGACTGCGGCGAGATGTTTTTGCTTGCTGCTGTGGCGATGGAGCGTATAGCGCCAGCGTCTGAGATGGCAAAATCTGTTCATATGATGGCCCACCTGGCCCAGCAAATCCCCTTGTTGGGTCGATGTGACACCCGCACCATGGCGTCGGGCGAGCGGATGATGGGGGCCATCACGAAAGCTAAGCTGTCCAACGTCAATGTGGAGTGCTCCATGGACGGAGCATATCGCAAGTCTGAGGCGCTGACCCATCTGGCCTATCACATGGTGAAAACCGGGATGGTAAGTACACGCTAGTGACCGATTTTTTTTTTTAATGGATTTGTGTGCAGATTTAGTGTTATGTACGCGCTCCTTGTGGCACGGTCTTGTGCTGCATGCAGCTAATTTCTGTGCATATTTGTGTGCGCTGCTTGCAATGTCTTGTTTGCTTTCTTTTTTTTCTTTCAGCCAAAAGACCGCTACTACATCTGGGACGTCATCCACGCAGACCCGTCCAAGAAGGTCGAGTTGGGGGGGCGCAGCCGCAAGAATTTCTACACTTTCACCGCCGCGGAATCTGATGAAGTGGGCGCGATTTTGTTGGAGTATGCGCTGCCCAATGCGGAGTACAAAGATCCCGAAGTCAACGGCGATGAGGCCTACTGGTAAGACGCCGCTGTCCTATTATTGTAAGTTGCTATTCTTTGAGCTGATTTTCTTTCAGTATAGGGAACTTCATCTGATTTCCAAGGACTACTGCCGTTATTCTAATTTTTTTTTCTTGCATTGCTATCTTGCTTTGTATACGATGTGCATGCAGGCGGCCCTTGTGCAGCGACCTCTCATGGCTCAAAGACTGGATCGGACTCAACCAGCAGCCGCTGGTCCCGGAGCTTGTCCAGGCTGCAGCAGCCGGCGTGCAGCTCAAGGCTGAGGAGTATGATAGGGTGCACTTGTACGGTTTCAATTACCGGACAAAAGAAGCTGACAGGAAGCAAGCATGGCGGACTGCAAACTGTGGTGTAGCCTACCATAAGGAGGGAAGCAGCACTCAGTACGGCTACCTGACCCACATTCTCGTGGCAAAGCTGGTGCAGCCGGTGGGGCAGTGGACTCAACAGCTTGTGCTGAGAGTAGAGCTTTTCGATGCATCGGAGGTGGCTTACATTCGGGATCAACGCTTGGTGTTGGTCCGCAGCGCCGAGGCACCACGCACGGCAAAGCTAGTGTGGCCAACATCTGTTAGCTCTGTTGGGTTTGTGCTGGACCCACGGCATCAGCCCCAGCTTTCGGTCATTCACTGCAAGCTGCCCCGTCACCTGGCAACCGGGTGGGCTTTGGAGAACGAGTTTTTCCAAAGCACGGCGACAAGGTGGCAGGAAGACATCAGGTACTTCCCACCTGAGCCGCCCGCTGAACGGCCGCCCGCTGAACCGCCGCCCGCTGATCCGTCGCCCGCGCCATCAAGCACGGCGGCACGACCTTCACGCGCAGCCCCGCCGCGCAAGAAAAAGAAGCCGCCCGATGAACGGCAGCCCGCGCCGGCAACCACGGCGGCAGGACCTTCACGCGCAGCCCCGCCTCGCAAGAAAAAGAAGCCGCCCGCTGAACGGCAGCCCGCGCCGGCAACCACGGCGGCAGAACCCTCACGCGCAGCCCCGCCTCGCAAGAGAAAGAAGAAATCTGAGGCTTTGGCGCCTGCATCACACAAGGGGAAGGAGCCCATGCCCCCGTTGCGCACAAGTGCACGCGCGCGCACGGTCAGGGACTATAGAGAACAAACCCGAGCAACGAGGGGAATGACAGTGATTTTAACGGTAGTGATGCCAAGGATGATTCTGATTGATGCTGCTGCGCCAGCATTTTGCGGCCTCATTAGATGCTGCTCACAAGTGTAATCATGCCGTATTATGTTGAATAAAGATGCATCACTCATTGTTTGGGCCTAAACTGACTTGTTGTCGGTTCAGCCCTTGTGTTTTTTACCACTTTTGTGCTCGTCGTGGTGTTCTTTTTACCACTTCAGCCACTTTTTATCACTTTTTACCACTTTTACTGCTTTTTACTGCTTTTTACTGCTTTTTACTGCTTTTTACCACCATTTTCCACCTTTTACCACTTTTACCACCTCCGTTAGGTGGTAAAAGTGGTAAAAGGTGGTATTTTTTACTGCTTTTTACTGCTTTTTACTGCTTTTTACTGCTTTTTACTGCTTTTTACTGCTTTTTACTCCTTTGTGGGTGGTAAAAAGTGGTAAAAAGTGGTAAAAAGTGGTAAAAAGTGGTAAAAAGTGGTATTTTTTACCACCAACGAGTTCCTAGTGCACGCGTGCATCCACCGCAGTTGACGTGCTCGCTCGCAGCTCCCACTACCGCTGGCTTCGTTGCCATGTTCCTCCACCCGTTGCCTCTTGCATCTTAGCTGTTCCTCGCGCTTCTCCGCAGCCTCTCTTTCCCTCTCTTCCTCTCTCTTTTCTGCTGCCGTTCATGCCTTGCTCCAGATATAGATGTGGCTGCTTAGGCGTTCAATCTGCATCACAGAATTGGACGATATGCACGTCAAAGGAAAGCCAACCAAGCAGCAACATTACCAACAATGTATACATCTATAGCGGGAGGGTCAGTGCAGAGGCCAGCAACATAACTGCCTTAGTCTTGTACTCCTACCATACACATTAGGGAAGACTGCTGGCATGGCAGCCTGCATCACAGCAATGAATTGCCGCCAACTAAAATAAGAGAGTGACTCACCGCTACTCTTCCCTGAAGCCGACTGGTCACACCTCC
>RPFO01001683.1:0-25952 GCA_009746045.1 Mesostigma viride | reverse complement strand
CCTCTCCCCTCTCCCTCTCCCTCTCCCTCTCCCTCTCCCTCTCCCTCTCCCTCTCCCTCTCCCTCTCCCTCCCTCTCCCTCTCCCTCTCCCTCTCCCTCTCCCTCTCCCTCTCCCTCTCCCTCTCCCTCTCCCTCTCCCTCCCTCCCTCCCTCCCTCCCTCCCTCCCTCCCTCCCTCCCTCCCTCCCTCCCTCCCTCCTCTCTCTCTCTCTCTCTCTCTCTCTCTCTCTCTCTCTCTCTCTCTCTCTCTCTCTCTCTCTCTCTCTCTCTCTCTCTCTCTCTCTCTCTCTCTCTCTCTCTCTCTCTCTCTCCCTCTCTCCCCCTCTCTCTCTCTCTCTCCCTCCCTCTCTCTCTCCCTCTCTCTCCCTCTCCCTCTTACCCCCCCCCCTTTTACAAACACCATAATTCTGCCAACGTCACTCTTCCTGGACCGTGTGATAGTTACGCCCGCCGTCGTTTCTTGTCTTACTGGAAGAGCACATGACCAACATTGGTTGTGCTAGTTACGCCCGCCGTCGTTTCTTTTGCCTTTTCGATGTCGAAATATATCTCGGGAAAGATGCACCCCCGTCAGTTAACTTGTCATCTTGTAAGCTCAATCTTTCCATGATAGTTACGCCCGCCGTCGTTTCTTTTGCATCTTCGATGTCGAAGTGTTTGTCGTGAAAGTTGCATCCCCGTCAGCTTCTTGTAAGATCAATGTTTCATGATAGTTACGCCCGCCGTCGTTTCTTTTTTATTTTCGATGTCGAAGAATATGTCGTGAAAGTTGCAGCGCGTTCGTGTCCATTGTGATCTTGTGATATCAAAGTTTCCCATGATAGTTACGCCCGCCGTCGTTTCTGTTGCTTCTCGTTCGTTTAAAATATCTAATGAAGTTTTTACCATCGTTCACCTAAAACAAATTACTTTAAATCTGCACCCGTTAAACCACACCCCCCTCGAAATGACTCCATGGTTGCAGAACAAATGTCAGAAGAAGAACAAAAAAAATGCTTCGGAAACCACAAGCGCAAAAGGAAAGCCGATGACAATTTAGAGACCCTCTCGGAGGATGTGCCGGAGTTGGTTTCTTCGGATGACGAGTTTGAATACTCAAAAACATCAGGGGGACAAGTTCTTGAGAAAGCATGGAAGGTGTTTGTGACAAACGCGTTTGTGGAATGGATAAAAAAAAACTATTCCGAGGAATAGTAACTTGTTATTATAAAATAATAAATTAATGTTTATGAATTTTTTTGTTCGTTTTTTCCCTGAAAAAGATGGAGTCCGAGATCGTGAATGAAGTCTACGGAAGCGTCCTTCAAAACGTTTTCAAACAAGTTCGCTTTCTGTCGCGTGTCATATTCGAGGAAGTTCGAGTCGCGCAGGAGAGGACAGGCCGCCACTTGGCCGTTTTATTGGCGTTTGATTCGTTCAGCCAAATGGAGAGAATTATGTACGCCCAGCTAGCTGATATGAACTTCTGTATTCAAGAGGGTTTTTTCAGACCACAGATGGATCTAAGAGTGCCCATAGACCCAAGGACGGAGTTCCGCCTTTTGGTGTCGTTCATTACAAAGGGGCCAAAGATAGAGTTGGGGGAAGAGGAAGGGGCTCAGCTTGGGTGCACCTACGGGCGCGCATTTTACCCGAATGTTACGCATTCTCTGCGCGTGAGGGCTGATGCATGTGTAGGGGCAGTACCCCTCAACATGAACTTTTTCTTGCTCTCTGACCCGATCGTGAGGGATGGGGATCGCATGCGTAGTACGCGAAAGTGCTCCAAGGAGGGGTGTGGGTGCGAAACAGGACCTCATATCAAGTGGTGTAGAGGATGTAGGGATGCCAGATATTGCAGTGAGGAGTGCCAGCGTGCGGACTGGAGTAGGCATAAGGATAGATGCGAACGTCTGAGGCAAGCGAGGGAGGTGCTGGCAGGGGTGAAGTGGGGGGTTAACGTGACGACGATACTGGATAAAACTATGGGGTCTGATGTCGACTTCTCCTTCAACTTCCACGACGGCTCTGCCTCTTAGAAAAACTTGAAATGTAGAGTAATAACTTGTTTATATGATGTTATATTTAATGTTTAATGTTTAATGTTTATAACGTATCATTTTCCTCCTACGCGCAGGAAATGGTGGAGGTTAAGGAGAGTTTGGCCAAAAGGCAAAGGACCGACACACTTCGACATAATGGAAGGAGTCTTCCATTGTACATCAAAAAAATAGTCGAGGATTACTGGCTCGCTTCCGACTCGACTCCTCGTCCGAGTCCGGTGATACCGGACAGTGTCAAAGTCTGGAAGGTTTCAGCACATCAATCGCACATTGAATAGATAATGTTTTATCGCCATATTGCTGTTCGACAAGTTGCGCCTTGGGGCGTTTCTTTGCGCCAAATTTAAACCTTCGTATTAATAAACAAGTACAATAAAAAAATTTCAAAACGTTTTTTGAATTTTATTTTCCGGGGCCGGTATGTTATCGTAACTTGTCGCAGATGTCCGGTTCGACGGAAGATTCGTCCGATTCGTCTAGTCACCTCCTGATGGAGGATTGGCAACGACTTCAACAACACCAAGCGGTTGCCACTGTCATTCAGAGTGTTGCTCGCTCAATAGGGGCGCCGCGCAAGTGTGATGTGTCCACTTGCAAGAAAACCGCTCTCGGATTTGACTTGTATTGCCGAAAGCACGAAGAACATTCTCGTCACATCGAAAATGCCCTCAGTCGCGGACTTGGAATGGCGGGCGCCCTCGGACCTGGATTGGCGGGGGGGGCCCTGCGACTTCGCCTGGACATGACTGTCGGAGAGGTCGTGGGTGTAAATTTTGATTTCACCAGGGGAGACGAGTACTTCCTTGAAGATTGGATAGTCAAAGACTCCGCGACAGGTGCGGACTTGGCAAAGGGAGGCTACGTTGCCGGCGCCCAAGAAAATGGTTGGAGTAGCTTGAGATGCTTTTTGATGACGACACCTTTTGCCGACTCGCGTGACACGGATGTAAGCGAACTTTATCGGCGTATGTGTTTTGCACTCGCCGACATTCCGCTGATAACTCAACGAGAGTTCGATTTTCGCGTGGAAACAAAAGCCAAAGCGATTGTATCCGGCGTGAAGGCGATTGTGGAGGAGGAGCAGGATTCTCTGTGTGCAGAGTATTTGGAGAGAGTGGCCCCGATGAAGACGAGGAGGTCCGAAATCTATCCTGACACCGGCAACAAGGAGGCAAAGTTGGTGGCCGCCAAAGAAGAGATGTTCGCTCGTGTCGATGAAATGGCGGCGAAAGAGGTTCCGAGAGTTCGCTCGATCGGTTGTTGCAAAACCTGCAGAGAGTGGAACGAGTCGCGGGACAGTCTATATTGATATGAGTTGCGCCCGCCGGCGTTTCTCTGGTCTTGAATGCCCCCCCTCTACATACACATTATATTGTCTGGACATTCGTATGTAGTGACAATCGTAGTCGATGTGATTGCCATTCGTTTGTACGTAGAAAGTGGTTGTTGAGGAAGTTGCGCCCCAGGGCGTTTCTTTGTTGCATTTTCTTCAAATTTTAGCTCGCATAAATAGATGAAGATGACTTAATAAATGCCAGTTTTTTTTAATAATATAAACTACTCGCGGCCGGTATGTTCTGGTTTCGCAGATGTCCAGTCTGACGGTCGACATAAGGGGACGTCCATATCAGGACGCTGTTTTCCGGATTTTTGAGAAGGATCCCGAAAAGAAGTGCCGGGATAGGAAATGTAAAAAGCTGTCAATTACCGACATGGGTCTGTGTGGGGAACACATCGTAGCTTTTGGAAAGGACATGATTTCCCGTCATTTGCAACAATACGTTGACAACAATTGTGTGGGAGGGGCGCAGATGGACGTCCTTCTTGAGGATGGAGTGGACGGAGCCAAAAGGGCTGTAATTCGGCTGTCGGAAATGGATGATGACAAAGAGGACGTGAACATTCGCCTTAAGAGGCACGACGATAACACGGCCGATTGTGTGTTTGGGTCTCGAGGAGTGGCGGATGAGAGGCAGGTCTTCCATGATGCCGCGGAGAAGGTGGTGGAATGGATGATGGGTTGGTCAAATCTTGACGTTCGCATATTCAACCGTCTGACGTCTGATTTCCTTCTCCGGGGAAGTTTCAAGATGGTTGACCGTGCAAGGCAGTCCAGGAACCAGGTATCCGTTTCCATGGCCAGTCCGATCGCACGCATGATTGAGGGGGGCCCTCTTCCGCGCAACCTTGCCTCGAGATTTCGAAAATACCGTGAAGGGCTCGACCGAAAATCAGCAGCGATTTCCCATTCGCGAACCACTTATGGGTCGACGGAGGTGGTAACGGAATTTTTTTGCATTTCCTTGCCAATTGATTCTTTATGAGGGACATAGAGTTGTTTGTATAGAGAGTGAATTGACGAAAGTTGCGACGGCGGTCGCATCTTTTAGTGCGTCGTTCTCTTGTTATGAATCTCTGTTCATTCTGAATTATAACGTTGTTTGTACCTTGACATAATGATGCATTTTTTGTATTGAGTTGCGACGTGGGGCGCATCTTCCTGCTGACTCGTATGTTTTTTCCAATTTTTTTGTTTTGTGTTGCAGATGGAAAAGGGCGGCCCTACATCGCAGGTGGTCGGCGACTCTCCCCCTAGGGGGGAAGGGTCAGAAGGGCAACCAGTTCAGGCCCAAGGCGCCTCCCCACAACAGCCTCCTCACAAGCGTGCAAGGGAGGGCACGCCGCCCCCAATGGTGGAATCTGGTGTCAGCTTTGCCGCGGTCACTGGGAAGGATGAGTACCACGGTGGTCTTGAGATGGTGGACGATCCGGTTAAGCGGATTCAGATTGAGCGGTTTGAGCGACTCGCGAATGGCACTCGTGAACAGCAATTCGCGCTGTACCAAGACATCCTTAATGACAAACCTGAAGTCGCCAAGGTGCCTTATACCTCCAAGCGCACATTCATGCCTCGTTTCGAAACCCTGCTCCAGCAGGAGCTAAGGTTGCGTCGGTTGGCTCAGAATGCGCCAGAGACAGTAGCCGCCGCGCCCTCCCATGCCGCGCCTGCCGCAGTAGCCCAAAAGAGGGGGGAGAGTGTGCACGAGTCGGCCGCAGTGCCCTCAACCGCAAGGGATCCCCCCGCGACTTCCAAGCCGGTCGCGACGGGCGATATGCCCCCGCCGCGGCAGAGGGGAAGGGGGAAGGGGGTCGATGGAGGGGAAGTCCTCGATGTTTTCGATATGACGCTGGGCAATTTGGAAGGTGGCGGGCCGATCTTCGTAAGTCTCCGCCCATTAAATTGATGTCGTGAAATACAATACGCATTTTTTTGCAATATTCGCCAGACATGTCATTTCCGACAACTAAGCGGATTTTTACTTTCCGTTGAAATGTTCGCAGGGCCGGCAAGAGGATGTTGGTGCAAGAGAAGCCCGCTCAATGGCGGGAAGCACCCAGGTACATGAGTGCGTCAGATTCCTCTCCGGTTTACTTGTATTGAAAAGGTTTGCGTGCGTATATCCTTGTTTATTTTTGTAGTAATTTTTTTCTTGTGAATGGACAATCGCGTTTGCTATTTTTACAGGGAAGTCCGTTCGAGCAGCAAGAGGGCGGTGACAGGAGGGGAAGTGGATCTTACGGTGGTTCCACTGCAGAGGGGGGAAGGGTAAGTTACCGTTGACTTACAAATTGAAAGTTTAGGTTCGTCCTCAATTGACAGAGTTACGACGGCCGGCGTTTCTCTACACTTTTCTTACATTAAAAATCTTCCGTTGATAATGTTCTTGCAGGAAGCCGGTCGTCAGGGTGGGGCAAATCTCCAGGGAGAGGGGGCTATCGCTGTCGGTGAGCCTGTGTCAGAGGGCGCGGGTGGAAGCGACGGCGATACTGCGAAAATGACACGCTTTAAGGAGCAAGCGGATGCTTATCAACTGAAGAAGTTGGCAAAGTGGGTTGTGGCCGAGGTGAGAACGGAAACAGCCCCACCTGAGGTACGGAACCAGATGATGACTCTCCATCAAGTCGCTGAGTTGATCGTGAAGAATGCGTGCGCGCCCGATGGCGCCACACAGCCTGAGGAGATCCCGAGCGCCAAGGCCTTGATAAAGTGGATGGAGGAGAACCTGTTCGAGGGCAAAGGGAAGGAGAGGAAGTGTAAACTGAAGACGGTGACGATGGCGGACGCCAAGACTCTGATCAAGATGTTGAAGGAACACGATGCCCGCCGGGACAAGTCTCCGAAGATCGCGAAGGGGTCGAAGAAAGCGGCTGAAGCAGCAGCGGTTGAGGGGAATGAGGTAAGTCTACCTCTGTTGTGAGGGGGGCTTTGTTCTTGAGGTCCAGGTTTCATGTAGGTTGCGACGGCCGGCGTTTCTCAAGTGTGACACTTACTTCCTTTTGACTAACACTTACTTCCTTTCCTGATTTCGCATCGTTGAGGGAAATGAGCCAAGTGTACCTCTGTTGTGAGGGGGGCTCTGATCTTGAGGTTTAGGTTTCATCTAGGTTGCGACGGCCGGCGTTTCTCAAGTGTGACATTTACTTTATTCCTTTCGGTTATGCTTTCCTGATTTTTTCATATCATTGTTAAGGGGAACGAGGTAAGTATACCTCTGTCGTGAGGGGGGCTTTGATGTTGAGGTTCAGGTTTCATGTAGGTTGCGACGGCCGGCGTTTCTCAATCGGCATTTACTTTATTCCTTTTGGTTATGCTTTCCTGATTTTTTCGCATCAACGCAGTACGTGCAGGCCGAGAGGGCGACCCACGCGGCCATCCTGTACTCAATCAGCCTCGACCAGCACGCGCGCCGCGAGAACATGAAAATAGATAGTACGTGGACTGCTGCCGTCGACGAACACCAGAAGGGACTCTCCGAAGCACTTGCGACCTACAAGGGGAAGGCGCTGAAGGGAAAGGGGAAAGGAAAGGAGGTGGAGGTTGCGGATGCTCCCGTGTCTCTGCTTGAGAAATGGGAGAAGTCCCCGGTGTCGCAGGATGATGATGACATCCTGGATGTGAACGATGAGATCGCGAAGGGCAAACGGTTGCGGAAGCAGCTTGCCGTTCAGCCTCGGGACCTCGATGAGATGTCCAAAGCCTTGGTGCATCGAAATCGGGTGTGGACAAGGAACCTGTTCGTGGGGCCTCAGAAGCTCCTCGCACGAGACTTGCATCTGTCTAGAGCCGAGCAGAACGCCACCATTTTTGCAAACTCGGAGTCCGACTACGGCCACGACAAGCTGGTGATTCCTGTGTGGCGGTACTCGTTCCAGTTTTTGGCTGACCGGTGCCCCAACAGTTTTCATGACTGGATGAAAAAGGAAGGCACCCAGCGTCAGCTCGCGCAACTCTTCGGGGAGATGGGGGGGCACGGACAATGAAGGCTGGCTACGCTCGCGCAATGACTGACAAAGAGATTGATATCTACCTGCGAACGAGCTCGGCCAAGGGAATGGCCGAAGCTGCTTCCACCGCGGTTCTGACAGGACCGGCCGATATTCTGGACTCACTTAAGCCCGTGGACGTGAGAAAGGCCGCGCTTTTGGACAGTTTGTGCAAGTCCGCCTGGGAGATGGCTCCACTCGAGAAGAAGACACCGTTGCCGCCAGCCATTTGCGGCTTTCTCGTGCTGGACGGGAACCACTTTACCACACTCATCAAATCGGTGAAATTCGAACTGGTCACCGACAATATGACGGTGGACCAAAGATCTGTGTGGTACCAGGCAATGCTGAATGGTTTCATGAAGGCGGAAAAGCTCAGGGTCGTTGCGCGGGGAGGGAAGGAGCAGGAGGTCACGAAGACCGTGGCCGCGGCGAAGCTGGAGGAGTGGGCAACTGATTGGACGAATTTCGGGGGGGTGGACGTGCAGATGCTCAAGGGTGAGACCATCCTGCCGACCTGGTGGCAGATCCGTGAACAGAAGGTAAGCCAGGTTGCGACCGCCGGCGTTTCTATAAGTGGTTTTCTTGTGTTAATTTCAGTATGCCATTAGTTCGGTCAAGATGCGACCGCCGGCGTTTCTATAAGGGGTTTTCATGTTCCACCTTAGCATGCCATATTTTGGTCAAGATGCGACCGCCGGCGTTTCTGTCAGTCGTATTCTTGTTCTCAGTTGAGTTGTGCTTATTTGGGAGGACTGTCGATGTGTCTCTGCGCGTTGTTGCCCTACGGGGATGCAGGTTACCGAACAAGTCGGCAAGATGATCGAAGTTGTCAGGCAGCTCGGGAACGCCATGAACGCCGAGGACACAGCCCAAGCCAAGGCAACGTGGGGCTCAGCGCTGGGGGATGTGCACCGGGCCTACCAGGCATATGGACCCGTCAAGAGAGGGAAGGGCGTGTCTCTCCCAACTCCTCTGTACGGCAAGATCTGGGCGATTGTGAAGCCCTTTTGGCAGAAAGGAGAGCAAGCCAAGGCCGAAGGGGACGGCGCAGGCGACAAGGCAGGAGGGGCTGAAGAGACGGACAAGTGGGGGCCGGACCAGAAGAACTTCATGCAGCGCTGGCTGTTCTGGTGTGAGGACCCTTTGAAGCCCGCTGTCGACGGCAAGCCGGCGATCGCACAGGATATCGCGGCTCGGCAAGACTTCCTTGACACGCGCCCTAAAGACAAGGCGCACGAACTGTCCATTTTCACCGCGCATCGGGAACTTGCGAGTTTCCAGTACTTCGACAGCCTGATCCAAGCGCCGATCATGTCCTGTGAGGCCCCTCCCAGCAACCTGATAAAAATAATGGAAGTCGCCAAGAATTTGATAGAGGCGGCAAAGCAATTCGCCCACATCAAGTTCCTGGAGAACCCCGAGCTGATGGCCGCTTGCAAACAACTAAACGGGACTTTCGACCCCGTATTGGTGAGGGAGCACGTGTTTGGCGTGAAGCTGAAGGGCACCGTCGCCACGGACCTCGACAAGTTCATCGCCGACTGCCGCCTGACCAGAGACTTTTGGCGGGTGATCGTCACGGCCACGAGGGCGATCATTCTCACGCTGAGGGACCTTCCGCCGGCTAAAAGGAAAGTGGTCGACCAGAAGGACTGGAAGTTCCCGAGAGGGCTGCTCGCTTCCCACCCCCGTCATTTGTATGACGATTTGGGGGTGAAGACCAAACATCTGCTGGGTGTGCCACAGCAGGAGGCGGCGGCGGAGGAGGAGGTGCAGGCGGCGGCTAAGGAGGAGGGGACTGCCAAGGCCAAGAGGGGGTGGTGGGACAGGCTGGAAGCCTTCACCTATTGGGACGGGGTGAAGATGGGACCCGACTGGATCGCATACAGGACAATGACATGGAAGGAAAACGAAAAAAGAAAGGATCTGGTGGTGACGAAGGTGGTGGACGAGTTGTACACGGGGTCTGAAGACCTTCCTGGGAAGCTGAAGGACCAGGCGTTTGCTGTGCTGGACCTGACAGCTGACAGCAACGAGAAGTGGAGGAACCTGCGCGAGTGGGATCAAGACTGTATTCCGGTCGACAGCCAGATACCCTTACCCTCCTCCCGTTTGAGGTATGCCGCGTGGGATGTGGTTGACCAGATCACCAAGGCCCTGTTGAAGGGACCCTCCAGAGTTCTGCTGGTGTTCGGGTTACCCGCCCATATCCGCCGGTGGAAGCGCCTGGTCCGACTTATCAAATATCGGCTTCTTGAAGATGGGTGGCAAGACGTCGACATGGACTTTGCCGTGGTCGTGGACGACGAAGACGACGGGGATCATCATTCGGATGATGATGATGATGATGATGATGATGATGATGATGATGGCTCGGAGAAGGAAGAGGGAGGAGGAAGAGGGAGGAGGAAGAGGGGAGGAGGAAGAGGGGGAGGAGGATATTGCTGAGGGGCACCCGCCCGGGGTGGGTGGGGGGCAGGCGGAGGGGGAGAAAGGGGATGGGGATGGGGAGGAGGGAGGAGGGGGGAGGGGGAGAGGGACGGGGGAGGAGATGGAAGGGGAGGGAAAAAGCGCAGTCGGGATGATGGAGGCTCGCGGGAGGAGACAATGGGGGGGATGAAGACAAAAGGGGGGGAGGTAAGCGCCAGCGTGCTGGTGAAGGAGACTCGAGGCCTGTCGTTGGAAACGCCGGCGGGCGTATCTGTGATGAGGAGGGGGATCGCCAGCGGGAGGGAGGCTCGCGGCCTGTTACTGGAAACGCCGGCGGGCGTATCTGTGATGAGGAGGGGGATCGCCAGCAGGAAGGAGGCTCGCGGCCTGTTACTGGAAACGCCGGCGGGCGTATCTGTGATGAGGATGGGGATCGCCAGCAGGAAGCAGGCTCGCGGCCTGTTACTGGTAGCGCCGGCGGGCGTTCCCGATTTACGGGAGGCGGTCGTGTCCGACAGATGGGAATGAGGCCTCGTCAGGATTCATGGGGACCCCCGGTTGAGGGGACCCCCGCCCTCGCCTCGGTTTCTTTGGGTCTGGGTGACGATCCCGTACCGTCGTCAGGAAGGACGGTTGTGATGACTTTGCCCCCCCGCTCGACGGGGATGGAGCAATGCCCGAACACGATACTGCTGAATGAGGATGACGATCCGGAGCCGTCGGCTGACACGGATTTTGTTGCGAGCACCCCACTGCAGAAGAGGGTATTGGAGGCTCGTAACGTGGAGGGTCCGCCGAAAGTCTCAGGTGGAGGGCCGGCGTTTGCCGGATTGATGCGCCCGACTGAGGTGGTCGATGTTGAGGCGCCGCCAGGGACATCGGCCGCACCTTAACATTGACGGATATCTTCGATCGACCAAGGATGCCCTTCCACGCTCCAACGGTACATTCGGCCGGTAAATTTCATTTTCAATAAACGAGTTTAATAAGTACCTTAATATATATTTCTACATAAGTTTTTTTGCATCAGTCCATGGCTTCATTGATTTCTCACACGACCCTTCCGTATTCATGTTAATTGGCATGTGCTTACGTGCAGGGAAAGGCGAAGAAGAAACTCCAGTTCGGTTTCCCCGTGGATCCGCGTCTGGGACTGTGTCCAGAGAGGCCGGCCGTGTTGTTGGCCAGGCCGCGGTCGGCGAACCAGTTGCACAACCGGGGGCGGGAGGGGACGAGCTCCCACCCAACGCACCAACTCACGCACCAGCCTTACCGTGCGGTCAGCCAGAAAAAACGTACGAAGAGTTGATGGCAGAGGCGGCGGCTGCGCAGGGGCAGAAGGCAAAACGTCGGGGAGGGGGCAGGCGAGGGGCGGGGCAGGAGACGGAGGGTGCCGACGAACCTGCACAGCCGCAGAAGGGTGGTGGTCAGGGCAGAGATGCGACGGCCGAAAACCGAATCAGGGACGTTCGGCCGGACGTCCGGATGCGCTTTATGGATGGCGCGAAACTGAGTCGCGGAGGTTGGAGTTCGAAATGGGTAGACGAGGTGTGCATAAACTGGGAGCACAAGTACCCCAAGAAGGAAGATTTTCCGCTCTTTGGCACCCTCCTGGGCAAAGAGAGGGAGAAGGTGGTGTTCAGATGGTTTGATGAAGGGCACGACCTCGGTTGGAGTAATGAGTGCGAGCAAAAGTTTCGTTTCCCTCTGAAGTTCGCTAGAGAACATGTTACTCTCCTGAAGGAAGGCGCCAGCTGGGACAACATTCCTTCATATCGACCTGGCAAGCGATGATGGGCGAGGACTTTGCACGAAATCGCGTTTTGCACGTAATTGCCCACCGCAACGTGGAGAAATGCAGATGTACATAGTAGTTGGATCAGTTACCGTGACTTTGGGCAGTTTAGTAGTTGGGGTGACGTGTCCAATGTATATATGGTGGGGCGCGTCCAAGGGGGTCCACGCTGATTGAGCACTTGCATGTGTTCTTTCAACATATTCGGACATGTATGAAATGAATAAATTGTTTGGACGATTGCAAATTGATTGATTGAAGAATGAGATACCATTAATAATTGAAAAATGTAAAACCTCATTGTGAATTTGTACTTCAAACTTTCACATGCATGCCCCAAATTGTGCATTTGTGCAGGTTTTAATTATGAGAAGTAGCATTTCTCTACAAATATTGAGAAATTTAGGGGCACTTGGGGTTGTTGGCCATGTTCATTCATGATAAAATGGACTTTTTATGCTGTAAAATCATATTCCACTAGTCCAAAACGCTGCTTTCATGACGTCAAAAGTACCAGCAATGGCCCTAGGTTGGAGCAGTAGATGTTGGGGACGCCCTGACTAGATCTCAGGTTGTAACTGATAGGCTAGTCCGTCCAGGATCAGTAAGGGAGGGGACACCCCTAAAGGGCACTTTTCTGGAAACCATACCTATGCATGTGCTAAAAATCCAATGATGATTGGGGACCATTAATATGATAAAAAAAATATTTTCCAGCCACTTGGGGGGGGTACTAGCCCCCACAGGGCACCGGTAACGCGCTAAAAATAGAAAAAGACGCTATTCTAGTCACATTTTTCCTAGGGCAGTGGGCAAACATATTGGGACCAAATCATATATTCCCATATAGTTCCCTGACTTTTGAGAAATGCTACCTAATTTTGAGCACAAAATAATCATGTTTACACACATTGATGGATTTTCCCGCAAAAAGGGTACTTTTTTAATGAAAAAAAAAAATTATCAAATCATAAACACATGGAATAGGGCCAAATCATATATTCCCAAATACTAGAGGTTGGGGGACATGCAGCCCCAAATTTTCAGGTCATTCTGACAAGCGCAGCCCTATTTGATGGATATTCCTAGATTGCCACCTGTGACGAAGCTAAGGGAGGTTTTAGCTAGTATTTAACCACACTAACACCCCTTTATACATCTAAGCCTCATGAAAACTGGCCAAACCACATACTACCATTCTCTGCACATATGGTACCTCCTATGTTCAAGGTTTGACGCCATTCTGACAAGAACTGCCCAAGTTATAACCATTCCAAGACGGCCACCCATGTAGACGCTACAAGGAAATTAGAGTAACCATTTAGCCACACTAGCACCTCCTTCTTCATCAAAGACATCTGCAAACTGACCAAAGCACACATAATCAACTCTTGCACGCTGACGGCAACGCATGCTCAATGTGGGGCGTCATTGCGACAAGAACTGCTCAAGTTGATGGGTTTCCTATATGACCACATGACAAGGCGCTAAGGACCACTCAGTAAGTTAGTAACCCCACAGTGCCACTTAATATGCCATCCAACATGCACCAAAACCATGCAGAGTATGTTTACAAAGTACAAGGGGTGGCCACGCACCTCATATGTCTTCATCATCCCTCCAGCATGGCCAGCCTTGTAAATATGTGCATAGCCTTGACGATGGTAGCCCTAACATGCCTAAGCGGCATTTCCTATGTTTCTCCCAGGTTAGAGTGTAAGGTTGATGCCAACCAAGCTAATCAACACAACAACACCTCCTAAACTGTCCTCCCCGGCATGGATGACAAACTGGGACTATGGAGGGCAAGGAACCAAGTAAGAACATGGTATATATAGCTTGCATGCAGTCATGCATGTCAACCATGGTTGGCTCAGCACATTGTAGTCTTGTCACATCATCATAACAAAGGAAAGCTCAAACAACCATTGGTGCCAGCTATCTACATGCAGTCACACAAATGCAATATCTCCAACATCATCATCACTATAACACTTCCATCCCTGCACGATAAAATGCAAAGAAACCATTGGCGGCCCTTCACCGCATGAGCGCTGTGATGCCGCTGCGGCCTGTGAGGAGAGGGTGCGTCACTCTCAAACAACAAGAAGCGTCCATACGCACAACATCCTTGCCAGAACACGTTTTATGAAATGCCTTATACCTTCCCGAAGAGCTATAGGCTGCGACTGAAGCGGCCCTGATCACGACATCAACGAAAACAATCTAAAGCTGCCAGGTATTCGACAACACAACGGCAAGCGACGGCGAGCTAGCTGGCGGAAACTGCCCAAAAAGAACGCAAAAAACCTCGAACGATGAGCTCATAGAAGAAAGCACCGATAGCAGATAACGTTCGCGACAAATCTGTACCTTGCCCTCGTAAATCCCTCGCCCAGGCGCGCAACAACAGCCGTTCTTCCATGGACAGGTCAGACACGCACTGCGCAGGTCTGAACAATTACTTACCGATAATGGCCGAAAATCTGGCAAAAAGCACCAGCTCGGTTTAGAATTCGATGCAACCGATATTAATGCCTGCTTCAAGGTCAGAACAGCCCCCAAAACCGCTATTTTACAGCCGCTATCATGAATTCTATTTCATTCCGCGCGACCAAAAAATTCAGATTACCCCCCATGCCGATGGCATAAAAAAACAACAGCGATATTGTAAACCAGCTGATTTCCGCCACAAACTAACATCATAAACTCATATCCTTTTAGATTCGAGTAAAAGTTTTGCATTTCGCCTGCCCTAGTGTGGTAGTTTCGCCTGAACGCAGTCGCCATGGCCACTTCCGCAAGGGGTGCGCGCACCGTGCACGTTCAATTTGTGACCTTCGGCTCCGGCGCGAATTTTTTGGCGCCAAAAAATTCGGGGGTGTCCCGTCCCCTTAACTTACGCAAAGTCTGGTCAGCCGCAAGTGACGGCTGACCAGCGGTATATGTGCCATTCTATCCTAATGCCAAGGTGTCTCGTCGTCTCCACACTGGCCATTTGGCAGCGTCTGTGTGCACTGAGTTTCCCAAGCTCTCAGCCTGCACTAACTTGCATTAAAAAGCACTCCGTGAGGTGTGCATTTTTTGACGACGAGCGAACAAGCGTTATTCACAACCCGGTTTTCTACACCCAATTTTTTTTTGAAAAAATGTCGAACCCGAATGCTAACAAGGGTAAGGCTCCGATGTATCCCAGGAGCCGGTCCAGCACTCCGACGTCCTCGTCTTCGGGGACGTCCGACTCGGAGCTCGCCGCTCATGCAGGCAGAGATTGAGCGGGCGGCTAGGAGCTTCAATCAGTCTATGGAGGCTGACCCGTCGACGTCGGGGACGTCTTCATCGGGCCACTGGTCCGATGGTTCTTACAGCAGCGTTGTGCTGCGAGTGCCCCTGTATCCGCAGGGGAGGGGATCCACGCCTGTGGTCAACAGGCCGAGGGGTCCTCCTTACGCCCCGACAGCTGCAGCGGCGGGGGCGGGACCTTCGGCACCTCCTGCAGAGGAGGAGTCCATGGAGCTGTATGGGCTGCAGCCTGGTTCCTCAGGCTGAGGAGCAGGACGACGCCCGTTCGCGGCAGGTGGCCGCGGATGAAGGCTTCGCTAGGGCGATGGCCGAGCGCGAGGAGCGGGAGCTTCGGCGCGCGGACACGCACGCTCGTGCTCGCGCCCAGCAGAGGGCGGATGCTGAGAACGTGCGCCGGGCGTTGTTTCGCAGTGATGTGGCTTCTGGCGAGGAGCAGTTTGAGGTGATGCGTCGGGGGACCTTGCCTGTTTTAAAAGTCTGCGTCGGTCTCGTGAGCCGAAGGTACACCTAGGTGTGCATCAGGAGTCGGAGTTCTCTTTGACAGGTCCGTCGGGGGCATCTGCTGAGGACGAGATCCTCATGACCCCGGCAATGGTGGCGCGGGAGCGTGAGGCGCAGAAGCGCATGGAGACATTCACAGCCGACAAGCTCCGTCGGCAGGCGCGGAGGGCCGCGGCAGAGGCGAAGAAGGAGCGCGAGCAGGCGGAGCGGGAGAGGCAGGTTGCGCTGGCGGAGCGCATCAAGCTCAAAATGTCGATCACCCAGGTGCGCCGGGACCGGATGGTCCGCGAACTCAGGGTATGGAAAAAGGCGCAGGCAATGAAGCTGCAGCGTATGGCTGAGATGGAGGCGCCTGGCAGGCAGGAGGCGCAGGAGCGTTACCGACGCTCGCTGGCACGGTGGGAAGCCAATGTGGGCAGGATGGAGGAGCGTATCCTGAAGCAGCGACGACGCATGATCAAGCATGCACGTAAGACAGCGGTGAGGGGACCGCTTGGTGAAGCGGTGAGAGCCGAATTCGGCCTTGGGCCGGATGAGGATGTTTCTGCAAGCCAAATGTTTTATTATTTGTCGCAACCCAAGAAGACCATCACCAACCGTGATGGCACTGCCGCACGCACGCGTGTTTACAGGCAGCCTGGTGCAGCCGGACCGTCTAACCTGTCCAACAGGGAGGACATCATCGAGCAGCTTCAGCTGGCGCAAGCCATGCTGGAAGGCGACCACCCGCTGTCTCCCGACGAGCAGGGGAGGTTGGCCGACACGGTGACCAGGCTGGTGGCATCGCTGAAGCCGGCCAAGCGCAGGGCGCAGGCGGAGGCATGCGCACCTCAGCCAAAGCGCAGGAGGGACGAGGGGGCGGATGGCGGCGAGGGGGGGGCAACCAGGGCGGGGTAGGACACGGCACCCTGGAGTCTGCACCAACACGGCACGAGGGCGGTGAGCGGCAGCAGCAGCAGCAGCAACAGCAACAGCAGCAGCAGCAGCAGCCGCCACCTGCAGGAACGACCACCACGACCAACATGGCCTTGAGTAGGCCCAGGTTTGATCCGAAAAAGAAAGAGGATAAGCTAGTGTTCCCGGGTTTGCCAGAGGGCCATACCCAGGACGAAGCTAGGGAGTGGTTGTTTAAGTTGTCACACGCGTATGCTAGTGATAATGTCCGTGATTGGTTTGCATCCCTACGTGCATCCACACCCATCCATCAATCTGCCAAGCCTATCCAGCAGTTGGTACAATTGTACCAAAAGCGTGCCAGCAGCGGGGTAGATGTGGCAGAAAATGTGTTGTGGGCGCAGTTCATGGTAGACCTTAGGGCACTTGTTACCACGGGGGAGCACCTAGAAGTACTTAACCCCTAAATGGTCTGAGATCCTGCCGATAAATCGGCTGGATCTTCACAATTTTGCAAACCAGATGCCATCCAACCTACCCATATCCAATGGCTGTCCTTGGGGGCCAAGCATGTCCATGAGTTGCCCTTCGGGTTGGTATATCACAACCTCACATATATGCAGGGTAGGCCATATATAACTGCCGTCAAAGTCAGGGGGTCAAGACGCGCGTTTTCATTTTTGGTAGAATGTGCATTTTGAATTATGTTATAAGACCTAGGCACCTACCACTTCAGGGATGATAAACAATTAGTTGCTGAACAGTTTGAGCCATTGGGGTCATCATTTGGGTGGGTATACCAGCAGTTACACCCAGTACAGCCCATAGGGGTACCGTTGGTAAAAAGCAACCAAGGGGGTAAGGGTGGGCATACTACCTACTAATATGGCCACCAACTATGCCAAACAATACATTTCCCTTCCACAATGATGGGGAAACATAACTGCATCATCACACTGCCCTTACATGGCACCTATGTGCAGGTGCTACCTTGTCCATGCACGTAGGTAACGTGGTACGGTTACCCTACGCAAGGCATGCATTCTAGGAGGCAGCCACCAACAAACTAGTGATGTTGAGCCTATTTCAGCCTGCCCTAGCAAGGATAAACTAGGCCTAAGCTGCTATAGCTTGCCAGGTGATGGCCAGCACACCTGGTGGCACATGCTGTCAATGGGAAGCTTTTACTCACCAGTTACGTGCTTGATGCTGCCACAGAGACCAGCCAACTGCCTCACACTCATGCAATATGTGTATGGGAAATGTATAACAAACATATATGGAGGTATTCAAACCCATACAGCCTCTAAAACTTATCACCATCACCCTGTGGCAGGTCAACTGACTGAGGGAAGCATCTAAGAAGGGTGTTTTAGAAAGGGGCCAGGCCAGGGTCAAGAAAGAGCATGAATAATGCAAAAAGAATGTGCTACACAAGCTAGAACGTATATATAAACGTCAAACATCGATAGGAAAACGATGCTTAAGCTTTACCAGGCATGGATGGCGTTACCTTGGCCCAGGCGGTGGCCGCAAAATGGCGCATTTCGGCACACCAAAGTTGTGCAGCATGGTCGCTGGATTCGGCGATTTCTGGCCACCCTTGCACGTTTACGACTAATATGTATCATAAAAAGTACAAAGAAACCGATATATCCTTTAAAATACGCCGGAAAGGTATTGCTGTCAACGTTTCTATCGTCCGGCCTAATCGCAGTTTTTTCCAGCAAGAACGCTGCCGACACCTATCAAATGGCATTCCCGCGAACCAAAAATTGGCCTGTATGATCTTTAGGACGTATAAAATCAATATCCTAAGTTTGGTCAGAAAATTCTAACGAAAACGTAAATGCCATGCGTGGGCGCAAGCCGCCATGGCCAGGTCGCCGTTTTCCGGAATGCACGTTGTACGTGAAAAAGTACCCTGACCCCTTGTACTTTGACCGGCCAGAACACCTCTATAACTTTGTCAGAAGTATGCAAACCCATATACCATGCTTTAGAGTATTTTATAAACTTTCGATCTTCTCAGCTAAACTTTTCCTAATTCTCAATAGTTTTCGCGGCATTTGGTCGCCCGAGAAGGGGCCGATGCATCGGCTGGAACTCGATTTTTGGCGGAAAATCGGCCGCAAGACCATTTAGGGGTTAAGGGCTTCCAGTGGATAGAGGCGTATAAGGTCAATAAGCGTGACTATGTGAGTGACAACAAAAAGTATGTCATGTACATAGAGGGGGATGAGGAGCTGAAGAAGCTCAATGCCAAGTACCTAGTACACCTATGGCTACAAAAGGCAGAACTGGACCCCACCACCCTGTCAGTCATACTGGCAGCTGCCTAGGTCTGAAGGATAAGTGGGAGGACTTCAGGAAGGCAATGGCTTATGTGCAGCAATGCCTAGAGCCGTTTGCTGCTGCAGCCAAGGAGGTAAAGGTGAAGCAGGTAAAGGGGGAGGAAGCCTCAGGTACGGGGCTCTCCAAAAAGCAGATGCAGTCGCTGGTGGCCCAGGTAAAGGCGGTAATGGGGGGAGATAAAAACAAGAACAATAAAAGTGGGGGAGGGGGAAACAAGGGGGGGGGGAAGAATAACACTAACAAAAACAGAAAACAAAGTGGGGGAGCTAGCAAGCCAGGGGGTGCTAAGCCAGCAGGGGGGGACAAGAGGTTACCTCATGACCCCACCAAACATTGTACTAGGTGCCTTTGTAAGGGGCACCTAAAAGATGATTGCTGGAAGGGCAAACCCGACTATGGTTCTGACGTTGATGTTTGTCCTGGATGCTGGAAAACACGTCACCCCATTGCAGCAGGAGCGCGCTGCACGGCTCCCAGGCACAACAAGAACACGCCAGGGCGCTACAACCGCGCGGGGGCGGCAGACCAGGGAGACTCCTGTAAGCTACCCTCACCATTTTTCACAAATGGTTTCCTGTTACCTTCTGTCTGCCAAGTGTTGCCTGAGTGTGATGATGTGGATTGGGAAGTGGCATATGACATGACACTGTCACACATGATGCGTGACCCCACCATAGCTTCCCTTAGTGCAGCAGCAGAAAAGGTAATCACGTATGGTGCTCTAGCAGAGCAACTGCACAAGGTTATGGGCCATGAGGCTGTGGCTGAAAGGCTAGCCAATAAAATACAAGGCCATGATCTGGAACAGATGTGCAGGCACGTACGTAAGCACTGTGAGCAATGTCAGCTATATGCTCCTAAGCCCAGAAAATGGCATGTGGCCACACCACCACTGGCTAGAGGCAAACTGGTTGGGGATGTTATACACGTGGTGAAGGACACGGTATACTACCTAGTCATAAAGGATGCCTGGTCAAGGTTTGTGGTAGTGGAGCCTCTGCCTGGGATGGATAAAGAGCAGCTGCACAGAGCTTTACAGATAGCCTTGGCACGTTTTCACCCCATTGAAAAAGTAATGCTGGATCAGCAGTTTCTCTGCATCCAGGACAGGAATGACCTGCCCAAGATAGAAGTGTCTGGGGCTCAAGATCATGAACGTCAGGGGTTGGTAGAACGTACCATGAGAGCCATCAGGGATGTGATAAGAAAAATGCCATCCAGGTTGGCTGACTCTGGTAGCTATGCTGACAGGGCATCTTGGGCAGCAGGGGTGACTACCCAGCTAAACGCCAAACCAATAATGTCCTCACCTTTTGGGGAAATCACCCCAACTGGCCTTCAGTCAGGCAGCTATGCTTCAGAGGTACACACTCACTACAACACACAAAGGCAGCACTTAGCCAAGTTGCTGGCAAAGAAAGACAAAAATAATGCCAGGCCTGTGTTTGAAGTGGGGGACCATGTGTTGTTTTTCAGAGAGGGTGACAGAGGAAGAGCACACTCTGCCAGATGGCACGGTCCAGCTGTAGTCACCAAAATTCATGAAGAAGGGACTGCAGTCACTATACAACATGACAGAGAGCGTGTGGTCAGCAAGCATAGACTCAAGCTTTATTACCCACCACTGGCAGACGTGTCAGGGGTAGAATTCTTGGACATGGATTCAGAGCAGGAGTCTGGTGGATTGATCTCACCCAATGAATTGGCTAAGGACGTCATTGATGCAAGCACTAGTACCACAGTAGAAGCTCCTGTGTTCCTCAGTAGTGCAGCCCCACTACAACCCAATAGTCCACCTGGGCAGGAGGACGGTGCACAGGGTGAGCAGCAGGTAGCACCTCCCTCACACCTGGAGGAGTCACAAAATAGAGCAGATCCTGTCGTTCCCAGGAAGTCATTTGCTGAGATTCTTAAGGCCTTGCACAAGGCACACAACACTAAAGCAGTTGTGGCAACAGGTACAGCACAAGTCAATGCTGTAGGGGATGCAGGTCAAGATCCTAGTATTTTGGCTGTAGACACCCAAGCACAGGTGAGTATCATCAGTGCAGCAGCTGTATCTGGTCTGAAAATGAAGGCCTCACCATGGGCTAGAGTGTCAGATTTTTCAGGCAAAACCAAAATGCAGGTCAAAGGTCAGGTGAGCATTCAAATCTTGGGTATGCCCACTCCATTTCAGGTGGTTGAGGGTTACTCAGGGAATGCCCTGTTAGGGGAACCTTTTGTATCTTACCCTGGTGTTGTCATCTCAGCTGGGAGGTTGAGTGTGGCAGGGGTAGGACAGGTGCCTCTAGATCATTTTAAAATCCCTTTGAGCCAGATTAGCACTGGGTTGGATGCTGCCATCAATGCAGTTAAGCCCAAGTACCTCCCAGGTCAGGAACCGTGTGTGGAGGACCTCATACACTCTCAAAAGCTACACCCTTCAGCGTTTGGGCTTGGTAGATGGGATGTTGCATCCATGTCTCCCCTGTCCTATGATGATATTGTACGGGACTGCCAGACGCAGATTGGGTTTCTTAAGTGGCTGGAGGCTTTTACCAAAGCCAGGGAGGAGTGGGTTGTTCCAGATGCACGTAGTCCCACACACACACCACCTGTGACTCCTCTTGATGCTATGCCAGCTGGAGCCAAGAAGCTAAGGTTAAAGTTTGTGTGCAAGCATAAACCTCAGGCTGATGGGGGACCACCCATTTTCCATGCTAGGCCATGTGTCACTGAGTTCAGGGGCTCTACAGAGCTGACAGAGGCTGAGCTTTATACTCCTGGTATTCAGCAAACGTCTCTCAAGGTGTTGCTTTCCTTGTTTTTGCATCAGCTTAATACAGGGAAGGATTATGTGTGTAAAGCCACAGATATCAAAAGAGCCTTTCTAAAGGGGGACCCTGCCATAGCACATGCAGCAGGTCTGGAGAGGTCAGGTATACGTGGTGAATACTCCTAAGGTGTGGCACAGGGATATTGTTCAACCCTTGTTGAGGCCAAACCTGGGGGTTGAAGGGTTGCAGTCAGCTCCAAAAATTTTTAGGCTGTCTGCACAGGAGGTATTCATGAAGCTAGGGGCCACCTATGATGACATTGACCCTTGCTGTTTGTCATCCCACACCCTGATGGAATGATGATGTTTGTCTGGCATGGGGATGATCAGTTAATCTCAGGTCCTAGAGCTGCAGTGGATGCTTTCATAGCTCAGGTGTCTGCCAGTTTTGAGATTGGCAAGCAGTTAGAGCTGGGCAAGGAGCCAGTCAAGTTCTGTGGCATGATGCTTGAGTTGCTGCAGCAGCAGCTAGGGCAGCTGGGTTTGTTCCATGCAGGCCTCTGCTGAATACATTAAGTCTTGTCTGGATGTCCTGCCTGTTCACATCACCCCTGACATGTGCCCTACCATTAGAGGCAAGCTTGGTTGGCTATGTGCTACATGTGCACCACACCTGGCTTTCGTGAGCAGGGTAGATGATGAGGTACTACAGGAGGTAGGAGCACGGGCAATCAAGCAGTTGTTGCATGATGGTCCACCTTTGATGCTTCACTCACTGGACCTGTTTACTCCCATTCACATCACGTGCATGATGGATAGTTCAATGGAGTCCAGGGTAGTTACCAAGGTTCAAGCCAGAGAGGCTGGATTGTTTTTCCTGCATAACCAAGGTGGGAAGAAGTCACTAGTCTCCTGGTTCAGTAGATTGCACAAGAGGAAAGCTGTGAGTAGCAATGTAGCTGAATGCAGGGCTGTGGTATCTTCTGTCTTGCATGCAAGGTATCTCAATCACTTGCTGGTCTGGCTTCAACACCAGGCTGGTAGCTCTGCAGGAGTGAAAGCACATTTGCTGACTGACTCTCAATCTATCATCTCTTTCCTTGCCAATCCTTTGGCTGTACACTCGGACCTGGATTGGATTGTGCTAAAACAGGAATGCAAGTACCTGGAGTCTAAAGCCCACGTCAGGGACAAAGACAATGCTGCAGATGCACTGACCAAGGTGCCACAAGCAGCAGGACCACAATACCAGGTCTTGTATGGGTTGATGAACCCTGGTTACAGTCTGAAGTGACTGGCACATTGTACATGTTAGCCCATGACCCCCTGCCTAATACTGCAGCTGAAAGGCTGCAGTGGCAGCTGGGTAGTTTTCTGACAGTGAGAAGCACTGGTCTAGAAAGTTGGGACATGATGAATGTGTTATTTATTGAATAAAATTTTGTGAGACACTTGTTTGGATGACCATGACATGCTGGGGCCTGGAGCACCCATCTCACTCAGTTAAGAAACCATGCTTGAGACATGGGGCCTTTTTAATGCATCTCTTGTACATGTGTGAGGTGACCTTTGGGTCCTAGTAGGTTATCTGACAGTTTTTTAAGGCATTGGGAATGGCTGCGTCCATTTGATGGCTATGTGTGTTTCTGTTGAAACCCAAAGAAAACTTAAAGTGGGAGTTAGTCTAAGTCTCCCGCCTGTAGCCTAAGTGGACACGTGCCAGCACCGCCGGCGCCCAATTGGGTACTGGGACGGTGCTGGACTAGAGCAGTCGTGGCATGGACACGTGGCTGTACTCAGTATGTGATGAGCCGGTACCTCAGTACCGGGACTGTAGTTGTCATGTTAGGACTGACTAGATCAGGTTGTAACTGATAGGCTAGTCCGTCCAGGATCAGTAAGTTAGTTTAACTTACGCAAAGTCTGGTCAGCCGCAAGTGACGGCTGACCAGCAGTATATGTGCCATTCTATCCTAATGCCAAGGTGTCTCGTCGTCTCCACACTGGCCATTTGGCAGCGTCTGTGTGCACTGAGTTTCCCAAGCTCTCAGCCTGCACTAACTCAGGCGGGGCGGATATCCTCATCCATTCGGTGCAGGCCTACCTCGAGGCCCACCCCACCCACGCTGTCGTCAAGGTCGACTGCCACAACGCGTTCAACAGTCTGTCCCGCGCCAGCATGTTTGCGGCCGTCATGGAGTCCTTCGAGGACTTGTACGCTTGGACAGCCGTGTGCTACGGCCAGCCCGGTCAACTGGTTCACATCATGGAGGACGGCACTTGCGGCGGCCTGCTGTCGCGGTCGGGCACCCAGCAAGGGGACCCCCTGGGACCCCTGTACTTTGCCGCCCCCCTCCAGGGTTGCCTCCAAGCGGTCCATGCTGCCCACCCGGCGGTCGCTATTCAGGCCTACTTGGATGATATCTACCTTCTGGGCCCTGTGCCGGACACCACCGCGGCTCTGCTGGCACTGCAGACCGCGGTGGCCGACATCAACCTCCAGTTGACCCTGGCCAAGTGCGCGGTGTACTCGCCCCAAGGTGATTGCTCCGGCTTTCCGCCCCAGCTCTTGGGCCGGGACGAGCGCCTCCATGGGTTGGATGTCCTCGGCGTTCCGGTTGGCGACCCCGCGTTTGTCATCGATGCTCTGCGGGCCGCCCTCGAGGCACGCACTGAGGTACTGCCCTTGATTGCGCGCCTTCATGATTCGCAGACCAAGGGTCTGCTTCTGTGGTTTTGCGCTCACCCTCGCGTCGTTCACTGGCTCCGGGGCGCTCTTCCGGCTCAGGTCCGGCTGGCCGCCGAGGGCCACGACGAACGCATCCAGTCGGCCTTGGCGCAGCTGGTCCCGGGCCCCGACCTCCCGCCACATGCTATTCGCATCGCCTCCCTGCCTGCACGGATGGGGGCTGCGGTCTGACTCGTGCCGCCCGGCTGGCCCCAGCAGCATTTTTGGGCTCCGTCGCTCAGTCGTGGGCGGAAAGCTGCCGGCTCCTGCCCCTTTTGGCAACGGCAGCGCCTGACCTCCTGGACCCCAGCAGCCCTTTGCCCTTCGTCACCGCCATCCAGGAGGCCTATGCTGAGATCCAGCAGGCCTGTTCTCCCGTCCGTGCCGCTCAGGCGGTACAGCGCCACCTCCCTCGCGGCACTCCCTCGGTCGCCTCCGTTCAATCTCCCGCCGCATTCCCTGCTCGCGTCATCGATAAACACCAGAAAACCTACGCGGGTATTCTGCACACGGCTGATTGGATTGCTCTTTTCGCGGACCTCAACGCCCAGGGACGTGCGTGGCTGTTCTCGCTTTCCTTGCGGAGTGTGGGCTCGGCGTACCTTCGTGCTCTTCCCATGGCCCCCCATTCGCCTTGGCTCCCAGCCACTACTCGGTGGCGCTCCGGCACCAGCTATTTGCCCCGCAGCCTCTTGTTCCGGCCGGGCGGCCTTGTGGTAGCTGTGGGCAGCCGCTGGATCCCACGGGGACTCACTACCTTGCCTGCATGGGGGGCCAACAGAATCAGAATTGGTATTTGTATTTGCACACTGTCCTCCTGACGGTGGTGCTCGCCATGATTCGGTCGGTTTTCCCCCACGCGAACATCCGGTCCGAGGATGCGGATGGCGCTGCCTTCTATTCCCCCAACCACCGGCCTGACATCGTGGTGCTGGACTTTGAGGGGGGTGGCCGGCATCTGCTTATTGACGTTTCGGTGGCGCGGCCCTTGGCTCTTAGCCACGTGGCTGGGGCCTCCCTCACGGCAGGTTACACGGCGGACCGGGCGGAGCGGGCCAAGCTCCTGGCCTACGGCGACGTCGGGCACCATCGTGTGGTGCCCTTTGTCCTGGAGGAGTTTGGGGCCATGGGGCCCCTGACCTCCGCCTTCTTCAAGGAGTGTTGCCGGCTCCGGGAGGACGGCTGGACCTGGAGGGCAGCGGGCCCCATGGTCGGCGCGGACCTGGACGTCATATTGGCGTCAGCGCTTGTCGGTGGCGCTGACTCGGGCCATGGCTGACATCATGCTCCGCCGTACGCGGGCTGATTTTGCGGTGCAGCAGGGCTATTAGGTTCCTTCCATCTCCACGAGAACAATCGCCTCCTTCTCCCGGACGGCCGCCTCTGGCGACACCTCACCCTGCTGCCCGGGTGCAAGCGCCCCGAACTCCAGCACGCCATCCTCACTCCCTTCTCAAGCGCTCGGACGGCGAGATCTGGGCTCCATCCATCTCCGCCCCCACACTCCGTTCCATCCTGACGGAAGCCTTCCAGCAGCACGTGACCCCCCTTGCTGCCGACATTTCAGCAATCGGCGGCACGCTGACTGCTGAACTTCCTCAGATTCCACCGCCGCCGCCTCCACCTCCACCGCCGTTTCCGCCTTCACTGCCGACATCAAAGCCCAGCTCCTCGACCTCGACCAACGCCTTCAAGCCACCGCCACCGCCCTTGAGAGCTTGCATGACACCGCCGCCTCACCGCCCAAGCGGTGCAGGAAATCGCTGCCCAGCCGGCACCTGCTGGCCGGCCAGTGATGTTCCCTCCACCTGGGCGGACT
>RPFO01002281.1:0-25962 GCA_009746045.1 Mesostigma viride | reverse complement strand
CTTACCGAAGCGCTGGCGGCCCTCCGCGCCGACCCGCCGCCCGTGACCGCGGAAGCGAGCGCGAAGTTCGCGAAGACCCTCGAGAAGGCCGGCTTCCCTTCGACTCGCCCGGAACTGCGGACCGGCTCGTGGTTCTCGTCGTCGAACGCGTACATGGCGAACTGTTCGCAGGGCTTGGCGAAGAAAATGACCAAGTCGGAGGCGGTGGAACTCGCGTCCTACTTGCACCCGACGATCCCCAAGGACCTCCTCCACGGGGCCACGAAGCCGAACCTGTGCGCGATGGTGTCGGACGAGATCGTGACGGCCGTCACGACGGCGCTGACGGAGGCCGCCCTCCGCGACACGAGTTCGCACGCCCGCCTCTTCAACATCGCTCGTCTGACGAACCCCAAGATTCCGGCGACCGACATCGCCAAAATGAACCTGGAGGAACTCCGCGAGGTCGTCGCGACGTCGCTCGCGCCGAGCGATCGGGAGAGGATCGTGAGCGCCTTCGGGTCGCTCCAGGACGCGGTGACCCACGGGACGGTCGGGACCTTCAACTTGCTGAAACTGGCGGCCGATAAGGCGCGCGCCATGCGAGCGAGTCATTCGGCCCCGGTCCTCGGACAAGCCCAGGAGGCGGCGAAGGAGGCGGTCAAGGCGTCGACGGCGGCCGTGGGGACGCAGACCGCGGCCCCGGCGCCTTCCCACATCATAGGCGCGGCGTCCTTCGCCGCCAACCGCCCGCGATCCGACGCGGCGCGCAAGATCATCGCCACGTACCACCTGGACCGCGCGTCCAAGTTCTCGAAATTCCTGCGATCCACCGCGCCCGGGTCCGCCGTGTGCAAGCCGCGCGTCCGCACCCTCCCGTGCAGCGGCGCGGACCGGCGTCGGGGGGTCGCCTTGTGCGGCTGAACGGGCCCGAAACTTGTCTCCGTCCATCACGAGGATCCGACCGCGCGTCTATCGCGGCCATGGCACTGGATCGCGCGCACGGTCACGGGTTCGAGCCGACGGACGAGGAACGCAAGGGTTTCGGGACCGGGGACAAACTCGAGGCCGTCCGGCGCCAGCGGTCGACGCTCGAGGGCTACTTCCGCCACCAGCTGAAGAGCATCTCGAACGCGCGAGGCCACGGCCGGGGGAAGAAAGTGTCCCTGACGGTGAAGGAGCTCGCGGACATGTGGAAGCGGCAGGGCGGCCGGTGTCGCCTGACGGGCCTGGCCATGTCCCATGAGGCGCCGCGGGCGGGGAGCCGCGCCACGACGATTCGGCCGCGGTCGACCTCATCGATCCGTCCAAGGGGTACGCGGCCAGCAACGTCCGCCTCGTGTGCTACCGCGTGTACCACATGAAGCTCGGTTGCCCCGTGGAAACGCTGTACCGCTTCTCGAAGGCTCTGGCCGCTTTCCTCGCCGACGCGGACGACGCGATCGATACGGCCGACGCGATCGACGCGTCCGACGCGATCGGCACGGCCGACACGATCGGCACGGCCGACACGATCGGCACGGCCGACACGTCGGTACGGGACGACGAAACGCCGTCGGATCGGCGCAGGATCGACGGCGAGGAGATCGTTCGCCGAGTGGAGAGGTGGGCCGACGCGGTATAAAACCCGGGCGCGTTCCAAACGCCCCTCATCTTCTCTCCGTTCTCAGTAAGCCTCAAGACTCTCCCAAGTCACCCAAGCACCTCAGGACATCCCACACGTCCTCCAAGCCCCGGAACCCAAGCACTCTCGGACGATCCGTCTGTCCACAAGGAATCGGAGGAACTCCGAACGCACCGGACACCCATCTCGCCTTCGCGCACCCGATCCGGACCAAAGGACATCCGAAATGTCTAGCATCGTCTTCTTCGACGACTTCGACGCCTCCAAGGTCGTGTACAACGTCCCCAAGCGCACGGCCTCGGGGGGTCTCTCCGTGTACATCAACTACGACAAGGACGGCAGGAGCCCCAACGGGCGCATGCACATCCAGACCCCGCGCATGCGCGCGCCCTTCGGCATCAGCTGCTTCGAGGGCAAGAACCAGCCGCCCAAGTACACCCTGCAGCTGTCCTTCGACGACTACACCGTCAAGGGGACCGACAACGAGAAGTTTTACGCCGCGTGGTCGCGGTTCGACGAGAAGAACAAGGAGATGTCCCACGACAAGAGCCAGGCGTGGTTCAACAAGAAAATGACCAGGGACCTGATCGACGCGTTCTACACGTCCGCCATCAAGCCCACGACCAAGCCCGAGCAGGGGTACCCCCCCACGTTCAAGTGCTCGGTCCCATTCCGCAACAACAAGTTCGAGTGCGCGTTCTTCGACGAGAACAAGACCCCCGCGACCGGCTTCGACGTGCCCAAGGGGTGCGAGGTGCAGGTCATCTTCGAGGTCACGCGCATGTGGTTCATGGACAAGAACTTCGGCTGCACGCCCGTGGTCAAGTCCGTGCAGTTCTTTTCGAATAACCGTCTGAGCGACGGGTACAACTTCCTCGAGCGGCCGCTCAAGGAGCCGGAGGAGGAAGAGGAGAACCGCGACGAGGACGTCAGCGGACCTCAGTGAGACGGTCCGGGACCGCCGGCCCTAACGGCCGATCACGCGGGACAGTGTCGCACGCAATTTGTAATCATAATTCGTACATTGTAATGAAAATGAATTCAAATCATTCCGTGTCTCTCGTGTCCAATGCACAAATGCAATATGCAATAATATCTATCGGTCAGGTATAACGCGGCGTGTCGCTCGTAGATATCAGGATGGCGAAGACCAGGAGCAAGACGAGGAGCGAAGTGTACTGCGGTATGGGCAAGAAGCCCGCGAACAGGAGGCAGGGGTCCGTCGCCGAGTGCATGGAGTTGAGTCAGGTGCGCAGGTACGGCGTGGAAGCCATCGCCAGGGAGGTGGTGGAGAGATATTTCGCGAGAGTGAAGGAGGCGAAGGCCCGCCGGGACGCCGCGTATCGGTCGAGACGGAAGGCGAGCGGCAACCCGATCGCTCGGTCCAAGTCGAAATCCGGCACGAAGACGAGGACGAGGAAGCCTGCGAGGAAGAAGACGCCGGCACTCGCTTCGACGCCCCCCGCGATCTCCGCCGGCCCGCGGCGGTCGGCCCGTCTCGCCGCGCGGCGGTAGGTCAAACGTGTCGATCGGACGGTCCCATGTCACGGCGCGGCCCGTTCGACCGCCTAAATACCAAACCGAACTATCAAACGGGCGTGCTCGTCGACGCATTGTCACGGTCGCTCGCGGATCGCGAGACACGAACCACATCCAAAAGTCCAAGAGGACACCAAACCTGTCCGGACATCCCAGTTGTTTTCACAGCTATCGACGATGTCGAGCGTTGTCCGCTACTTGACCCCGGCCGACGGGGCGGAAGATGACCCGGGCTTCAAGGGCAAGATCCGCGTGACGGACGACGGCAGAATTTCTGTGTATGACGCGATGGCTGCTATCGGCATCTCACAGCCTAGAGTGTATTGGACAAGGCTTCTCAAGGAGCATCCCGAGGCCGCTACGCTCGTTAACTCCTTGAAGTTCCCGGGGAGAGGGCAAAACGAAACACCCGTGACCGACCAAGACGGTCTTTCCGAGATCATAATGCTGCTCCCTGGCAAGATCACGGCCCATTTCCGCATCAGGCTTTCATCAGGTTTTCTGTCCGGGCGCTGACTGGTAGTCCAAACGTGTCGATCGGACGGTCCCGTGTCACGACGCGGCTCGGTTGACCGCATAAATACCGGAATGATCTATCAAACGGACGTGCTCTTGGACGCATCGTCGACGGTCTCTCGCGGACCACGAGACACTAATCACGTCCTAAAGTCCGAGCGGTCACCGAACCTGTCTAGGCAGGTTAGCTATCAACCATGTCTCTTGTCGTTCGATACCTCACCCCGGCCGACGGGGCCGAAGACGATCCCGCTTTCAAGGGCAAAATCCGCGTGACGGACGATGGCAGAATTTCTGTGTATGACGCGATGGCTGCTATCGGCATCTCACAGCCTAGAGTGTATTGGCCAAGGCTTCTCAAGGAGCATCCCGAGGCCGCTACGCTCGTTAACTCCTTGAAGTTCCCGGGGAGAGGGCAAAACGAAACACCCGTGACCGACCAAGACGGTCTTTCCGAGATCATAATGCTGCTCCCTGGTACTGTCGCGGCCAAGTTCCGCAAGCAGATCGCCGTGCTCCTCAGGAGGTACCTGAACGCGGACCGGTCGTTGGCCGACGACATCAACGCCCGCGCCGATGCCAAGGACGCGGAGAACGGAATCGTCGCCGTCAAGGAACACCCTCGCATCAAGTCATGCGAGACGACCAAATCGCACATGGCCGCCATCGCGGCGGTCACTCCCAAGGAGGATATGGGGCGGACGTGCGCCATCGTGAACAACAGCGTCAACCGCGCCATAACGGGGATGAACACGGGGCAGTACCGCGCTCACCACGGGCTGAAGAAGGGTGAGGGCACGAGAAACATCTTCCTCCCCCCCATGAGCATGGGAGTCGCGTTCATGAACTCCGTGCACGAGACACAGGTGCGCAACGGCGCCGACCCGATCCGATCGATTCAGGAAACGGAAAAACATTTCGCCATTCTCTCCTCCAACTGCGGACTGCACGCGATGGCTCTCCAGCCGGTGGACAAGAAGGTGCGGATCGCGAACGAGCAGATCATGGAGGCCAACCGCGCGCACGACCGCGTGGCGATCGGGTGCGCGCCGGCCGCCAAGAGGCTGAGGGCGTAAGCCGAAACATACCGAAATAGTTCAAGGTAGACATTTCCAAACAAGACTGCATGCAAGTAGTTTTGTATTAAGTAATTTTTATTCATCAATAAATTCGTTCACGATGCAGTCGACGAGGTACGCGAGAGTCTTCCCAACAGTACATACACGATCGCGGCGTAGAACTCTAGCTAGCACCGCGCGCGAACGGTCACGCGAACGGCTCGGGGAACACGATGCCGTACACCTCCTCCATGCGGTCCCTGTACAGCTTCACGAACGCGTCGGCGGGGGTCAGGCGGTTGCGCCACCAATCCTCCGCGACGACGTTCGAGACGATGTCGTCGTCCTCCTTCAGCGGCAGGACGTTGACCAGCCAGAACAAGAAGTCCCACGCGGGGTCCGTCAGGATGTTGCGGGACACGCGGCACGTGACGCGGGACCTGTCCGCCTCGTAGGGCTGCACGCTGAACCACAGCACGAACGCGGGCTTCTCGTGACCGGATATCCGGAAGCGCAGGCTCGCCGTGTACGGCAGATAAAACTCGTTGTCGACCGAGACCCTCATGGCCCCTTCGCGGGCGCCTCGAGGGACCTGCCCTCGTCCGGCATGAGTCCCAACAGCACGCGGCCCGCGAAGTCGGCCGTGACGGGATAGCTGTACACGCTCTTGCCCGCGAAGGGACTCGCGGATCCGTCCCGGCCCGTCTCGGCGGCGACCTCGGTGCTCTTGGCGTCCACGATTTTCACGCTGTGCACGTGCTGGAGGTGCGCGTGGTCCAAGAGGTTCTCCATCACGATCATCGGGTGCGCGCCCACGAACGTCGAGTACGAGAACGTCCTGTACCCGCCGTCCTCGAACTCGGGCATCGTGGGCGGAGACGAATCCCCGTCGCCCACGCCGGCGTTCACCCACACCAGGTCCGCGTCCTCCTTCGCGTCCAGATAGTTGTCGGCGTTGTTCTGCTCGCCCCAGTACATCCCGTGGTACGCGCATCGGACGTACCCGTCCTCCACCCTGCACTTGTGGGACAACCGCGCCCCGCGGTGAGGACACGCGTTCCTCACGGCGAGCGTCTCGCCCCTCCGCTTGTGGGCGTACAGCAGGATCTCCTCGTTGTACACCTTGGTCAGCTCCGTCGATCGGGGCTTGCGTCCCACGCACACCCACTTGTCCGGTCGCTCGTTCGCCGCCGCGCGGGGTCCGCGCCCGGCCGGCGCGACGAGACAGGCGCGCACCGCGGAGGCCATGGCTTTCTATTATAGGCCGAGAAATTGTGGAGGCCGCTCGGAGCGACCCACTCCCGGTTCGCGACTCACGCGGCCACGACGCCGCGCACGACCACCGCCATCTCGAGGACCCCGGGCGGCACGCACGCGTTCGCGTGCGCCCCGGGCCTCCACATGTCCGCCAAGCAGTCGTACGTCTCGAACCCCAGGGCGGCGCAGCACACGCGGATCTTCGACATGAAGTGCCACGGGATCTCGTTGCCGTCGTCCGACCACAGCAGCAAGTAGCGCATCGGCACGAACGGGTCGTTCGAACGCAGCGACTCGCACAGGTCCGAGAACCCCAGATGCCACCTCGACACCTCGCGCACGGCCCACAGCGCTTTGAGGCGACTCGCTGTACACCAGGTTCCATCGAGGGGGGAAACCGGACCGCTCGGACGCCACCAAAAAGGCGTGCAGTTCCTTGGCCGACGAGTGGTCCAGCGGGGACGCCGCGACGGGCGCGTCCGCCGAATGGGCGGTCGACGGGGCCGGGCGCATCCGGCCGGACTTCAGTACCCCGCGAGAAATTCGCGCCCGGTCGGCCGCGACGCGGACAAATAAAACCGCGGCTTTCTATCAAGACACACGCGAACGTATCATGTCGTGCGAGGAATTGGGAGTCTCGAGGTCCCGCGCGGTGTTCGCCAACGAGGTGAGAGGGGACGACGCCGAGAACGCGACCGTCAAGACCCTCACGGTCGCCGCGTCCGAGAGCGTCGTGTTGCGTCCGGGCGCGGCCCCCGGTAGCGTCGTGGACGTGGACGGCGACGCGATTGTGCGCGGGACCCTGACACTTGGCGACGTCGCCGCGAGCACGGGCGCGCTGTCCGCGTCCGACTTCTCGGGGTCGTACTGGCACCTCGAGGGCGGCCAGCTGCTGCTGACCAGGACGATCGCCGCGGCCGACCGACTGGCGCCAGGTACGACCGTCGCCCTGTCCTCGCTGGCCTCCGGGGCGGACACTTATCGATGGGAGTTCACGGCCGGCGGGGGGAGCACCGTCGGCTCGCCGCAAAAACGTTCGACCTTCAATACGCCACGGTCGAAAACGGGGTCCTCAAGGCGGGCACCGCCCAGGTGACGGGTCTCGGGCTGCCGTCCTCCTTCACGATCGTCGTCAAGGTCATCCCCGATACGACCTCTCCGCCCCCGCCGGGAATTTCGACCTGTTCGGCTACAAGACCGTCGGCCTCCGGGTGGCCAACCACGGGTACGTGGTGCTGCGGGACAACGTCAGCAACGACTCGGGCACGGGCGGCAAGCTGAGCGGGGTCGCGGTCAACACCGAGCCCTTCGTGGCCGCGCTCACGGTGAGCGGCACGACGGCCCGCATCTACATCGACGGGGCGCTGGCGGTAACCTCCACGAACGCGTCCCTCGGACCCACCGACGCGCTCTCCCTCTCGGGGGGCGCGGACGCGGAAGGCGTGTGGTACGACGACCTCCGCGTGATCGCCGGCACGGCCCTGACGGACAAGAACGCTATGCTGTACGGATGGCGCGAGATGTACGCCGCACCGGAGACCGTGACGTACGGCTTCCGGGTCGCCAACGACGAGAGCCTGCAGCTCGTGAAGGCGCGGGGCTCCGGCGCGGCCGTCCGGGCGCTGGGCAATCCGGCGCCGTGCACCGTCACGGGCAGCAACGATCTGGGCGCGATCGCGGACGGAACCGCCGACGTGGTCACGCAGAGCTCGAATTAATCTGTCCGCCCCGTTGAGAAGCGGCCGAGCGTCCGGCCGAGATGTCCGCGACCCCGTGCGAGGAGCTGGGAGTGTCCCGAACCCGCGAGATCCGCGCCAACGAGGTGCGCGGCGACGACGAGGAGGCCGCGACCGTCAAGACCCTGACCTTGACCGCGTCCGAGAGCGTGGTGCTTCGTCCGGGCGCGACCCCGCACGCCGCGGACGTGGACGGCGACGCGATCGTGCGGGGCGGATTGAGCGTTGGCGCGGCGTCCGTCGCGACCGGGGACGCGGCCGAGGGAGCGTATTGGCACTTCGACGGCGGCCAACTCGTGTTCACGCGACGGTTCCCCGCCCCCGTCACGGTGCCGGGGACGGCGGTGTCCGTCTCGTCGCTGGCCAGCGGGGCGGACACGTACCGCTGGGATTTCGACGAGTCCGCGGAGAGCGCGACGGGCGCGCCCGCGAAATCGTTCACGATCGACGGCTCCCCCGCTCCCGTAGAGGACGGGGTGCTCAAGATCACGAACTCGTCCGGGGTCGTCTACAACATGCCCGCCGGGACCTTCACGTTCGCGGTGAAGGTGATCCCCCGCCAGGACCTGTCGACTCCCACGTCACTATCGCACAAGGAGCTGATCGAGTACGGGTACGCGGACGTGAGGGTGCGGAAAACCGACGGCCTGCTCCAATTCTACGACGGCAACTCGCTGTTCTCTACCACCGCGACCGTCGGCGATCAGCCTTTCCACTTGGCCATCACCAACCAGGGGTCGAGTTTCAGGGTGTACAAGGACGGCGACCTGGTCGGAAGCTCCGAGGACAGCTTTATCGCGTTCGGCGCCGCGTGGGTGCGGTTGAATCCGGGGTACTCGGGGTGGAGCTTGTGGTTCGACGACGCCCGTTTCATCCAGGGGTCGGCCGTCGCCGACAAGAACACGCTGCTGTACGGATGGAAGGAGATGTACGGACCTACCGAGGCGACGTACGGTTTCCGGGTGGCCAACGACGAGAGCCTGGAGTGGGTGAAACCGCGGGGCGCGATCGCGAACGGGACCGCGCGCGTGTTGGCGCGGTACTCCAACTGACGACCGCCGCGGAAATCCTAGCTAGCTACACAGGCCGCGGGTACTCGTGAGGGATTCGCGTGACAAAAACGCGTGTGTGTCAAACAGAATTGATTATTAACCACGGAATGATAAATCGATCGAATTAGTGCACGGCACCCATTTCGGCAAACACTCGCGAACCATCAGCCGGAAGCATGGGCTCGTTCCATTGCACCTTAACGGCGTTTGTTTTTCCAAGGGCCCGCTCGAGACGACTGTTCGTCCGTGGGTCGTTTGAGCCGACCGGGACGACTTCTCTCGTTTTCCTCGATCCTTGCCTTTAACTCTTTGAGACGTCTGTCAATACTGCCATCCAAGTCATTGACGTCGATCCACTTATTTCTCGACACCCATTCCTCGGCCTCTCGATCCAGTCTCGCCTCTTGCGCAGCCGAAAGCGGTTCAAACACCTGATCTTCATCGTTACCGATCTCCATGGACGAGACGGACGAATCGGACAATTCGGACGCGTCGTCGCGGTCCTCCTCCTTCCTTTCCGATCTCTAACGAACCCAACGCGGCCGACAGGGCGTCATTCTCGTCAGACGCGACGTATTTTTCGTCATCGTCGCCCCTCTCCTTCTCCTCTCCCTCCTGCCGGACGCGGTGCCGACGTCTACCGGCGGACGACCTCGCGCGCGACTGCGGGGCCGCTCGCCGTTTCGACGGACGCGAGGGTGCGGTCTTCTTTGTCTCGCGTCTCTTGCCGTGGAGGGCGCAGTACGCGCGGCCCTCCTGACTGCGATTGCGACACTTCGCGCCCTTGAGAGTCTTTCCTTTGCACTGCATCCGCGCTATCATATACAGCCTCTTACACATTTTTTCCTAGTCCGCGAGTGATCGTGAATGCATGGGATCGATACTCCGGTCACGGAACGAACAAGTCCATAAAGCCTTTTATTAATAAACCTTCCGTCTTATTCAAACCCATTGAAGGAATCATCGCGCGCTCGATCATCGATCCGAGTTCAACGCATTCCACGCGGGACTAGAAAATCCATGCAGTCACGACGGCGTTCACCGCGTCTCCCCCGCGTCCTCGGACGCGCGCGTCGGCGCAATCGCGGACGCCCCTCCGGAGATCGCCATCGGCGACCTCGCCGGGCCGGGCACGGACGTGGGACGGATCCGTCGCGACGGCGCTTTTTTCCACGCGCCGGCGTCCCTGTTCATGGCGGCCTCCATCGTCACCCTTTCGGCGACCGGCCCGTCCCACAACGCGGCGGTTCGGTCGCACATCTCGATCTCCCTCCGGATCGAGAACAGCTCTTGTCGCCTCGCGGACGTCTCCTCGTCCGTCGCGAACAGGTCCGTGCACTCCAGCCAGAGGCGCCGTTCGTTCAAGTCCTTCAGGAGCTTGGCGTTGTCTTTCGCGGCCCGGATCATGTTCGCAGGTGCGCGGCGGGCGTCCGGGAAGGCCGCGGGCCACGACGGGGTGTACACGGGGCGATTCATGGCACCGTCAGCGGCAAGACTGGCGGACATGGCGGACGTCTTTTTTGGCAAGAGGACACTCGGACAAGTCTCGTGTCCGGCACTGTTTCGGGTTTCGTGGGGTTGGGAGGATCGGGATGGCGAGATGGGGTCTCCCTCTCCCTCGGCCGCTTATATACCCGGAATCCCGCCGTGACGATTCGCGGGAGGAGGCGCGGCGCTCCGTCCACGGATTGGAGGATACTACCGCGCGCGCGTGCACCCCTCCTGATCCACCCTCCTCGACCCCTATTTTTTGACCCCTGAAACCCCCCTTCCAGACCCCAAAAAAGACCACTGTTCCGGTGTTCCGGCCCACCCCCCCTGGGCCGGTATCAATCGGAAAAAAAAAAATTCCCGGGACCGAAATCCTTCGTTTCGGACTTAGCCGATTTCACCATCGCTCCCTTCCTCCCTCTATCACTCCATCCACCGGCCCGCCACGAGCGCCACGATCGTGCGTTGGTCGCAGAAGCGGAAGTACGGCGCGACGAGGCGGCACGGCGGCTTGCGGAGGGACTTCACGCACAGAGGACAGTCCATCCCCTCTCCCTTGGCCGCGGCCGCGACGGCGGTGGCGCACGAGCCACACACCGCGGCCGCGTGGACGTGCGACGCGCTCTCGGTGTGGGGGACGAAGGCCACGGAAAGGCGGTCCAGACACATCTCGCAGCGGCACAACGTCCGCAGCGCGTCGGCGCCCTCCCCCGCCTCGCCGGCGGCGCGCTCCACCGCCCTTCGTACGAACTCGGGGACGGCGAACCACGGGTGGACGGACGGGGCGGACGGCGGACGGTTTTCCTTCCCTCTCGGATACGGCCTCTCGACGCGCGGCGGCGGCCTCGGCGGACGCACGGACGGGGTCGCGATCCTTTCGGACTCGCGGGACGTCCGGACGTTGGTGATGTCCTCCATCGGGAACATGCAGGGCTCCATGGGCGCGGTCCTCTCTATTGTTCGGCACGGGATTCGAGTGGGGGGCCACACGCGCGGGTTTATGACTCCCCGTCCACAGCAAACGGGTCGACGACGGGCCGACGCGAGGACGCGTCCCGATCGGATCCGATCGGCGCGACGTGCTATTCACGGATTGGAGGGTACTTCCGTCTATCTCGTTCCACCCTCCCATCCCACCTTCTTTACCCCTATTATTGACCCCCGAAAACCCCCTCCCCAACCCCTAAAAAGACCCATGTTCCGGTGTTCCGGCCCACCCCCCCTGGGCCGGTATCATTCTGAAAAAAACTTTTCTTGGGGACCGAAATCCTCCGTTTCGGACTTAGCCGATTTCGGCCTCTCCTCTTCCCCTTTCTCTCCCTTCCTTCCTTCCTCTCTCTCCATCCTTTCCTTCCCTCTCTCCCTTTCTCCTCTCCTCCTCCCTATATATCCAGGGTACAGGGTTCTATTTATTTATTTTCCTAGAAATCAGTTTATAAAAAGATACCGGAACCACTCTCCCGGAGATAGGGCATACAAGACGGTGTCCTATTCACGTCCCACGGTTAAATAGGACGAATAGCCGCCTATATATACCGTTCCTTGTCCCGGAGAGGGCGTGCCGGTATCTTTTTATAAACTGATTTCTAGGAAAAAAAATAAATAGGACCCTGTACCCCTGGATATATAGGGACGGGAAGAGAGGGGAGAAGAGAGAGGGAGAGGAGAGAGAAAAGAGAGGGAGAGAAAAAGGAGAGGGAGAGAAAAAGGAGAGGGAGAGAGGGGAAGAGGCCGAAATCGGCTAAGTCCGAAACGAAGGATTTCGGTCCCAGGAAAAGTTTTTTTCAGAATGATACCGGCCCAGGGGGGTGGGCCGGAACACCGGAACGGGGGCTTTTTTAGGGGTCGGGGAGGGGGTTTTCGGGGGTCAAAAAATAGGGTCAAAGAGGGTGAAACATGAGGGGTGCACCTAGCGCGGGGCGCGCGATAGGGCAAGGTCATCGCGTCGGTCGAGTTGGCCCGCTGTCGGCCCGCTGTCAGCCCGACGTTCTCACGGTCGCCGCGCGGATGTCAGTTCCAGCAGGATGGCGAAGGTGTCCCCTCCGAGGTCCAGCAGGTCGTGGCGCGCCGAGGGCAGCGCGTGGATCTGCACCCGCACCGTGGACACGCTGGAGATGGGCGGGACGAACGCGACGATCTCGTCCTTGAGATGCGGCGTGTACACCTCGACCCCGTTGGGCACGACGACGAAGTGCGACTTGCCGCCGTAGAACCGGTGGGGATGCATGGCCGCGTCCTCGGTGGCGGGGTCCGCGGTCGTCGCGGGCACGGCCGTCTGCACCTTGTCGACGTCTCGGTCGCCCAGGCGGAGCGAGACGGCGGTGGAGGATTCCGAGGTGGCGGGGATCTGGGCGTAGACGAGGCGGCAGGTCTCGACGTCCTTGAGCGGCGTGGGCAGGTGGAAAGTGTCGTATCCCTTCTTGTTGTTTCCGGTGACGAGCACCCTGTGGGTCGCGCGGGCGGGCGCCAGGAGGTCGGGGTTCGTGGTCAAGGAGGAGGACATCGCTGCCGGGACCGGCCGGGAGGTATAATGATACGGCAGATATTCTCCTACGGATCCGTCGTCCGGATGTAGGAATTTCGCTCCCACGCGTCCGCCGCGCGCGAACCGCCAGCTCGCGGAATGAGTCGCGCGATCCGATCGCGATTATATGTGCGGGCATTGTAACGGGAATCGGGATGTCGCTCCCCGTCGTGACCATCGATCGTCTCATGCCGTCGGAGATCGTCTGACCCGCGCGGCCGACTCGGTTTGACCCGATCGACATCCCGCGCGCCCCGCGCCGAACGGGTCCATAAAGCCCTCTCCTCTCCGTGGGAAGCGCACTCGCATCCCGCCGAACCCGAAGAAACCAAACCGTACGCAGCGGGACATCCCGGACATCCTCCGCGTCCGAGTGTCCGTGTATCGACCGACCGACCGAGCCGAGCGCTCTCTCACTCCTAAGTTCGGACATCGCGTTTGTCCTGACCGACGTCCATGGCCCGCAAAAGCCTCAAGAAGACGAGCGGGGCCGCCCGTGCGAGGGCCCGCCGGATCAACCTGGCCGCGGCTCGGGCCGCGGAACGGGAGCTGCTGGACGAGCAGACCGAGATGGTGCGCGCGATGATCGAGATCGTGCGGTCCAAAGTGCACGAGTTCGTGCGAGTTCTGGTGGACGAGGACAAGTTCCAAGACAACGTCGCGTTCCTTGACAACGAGATGTCCCGAGCCGCCGTGGAGATCGGCGGCGCCCCCCTCGAGGGCCTGAAAACCGCGGACGCGTCCAAGGTGGACCCGCGGATCCTGGAGATCGCGCGCGACGTGAGGCGCGAGATCCGCGCCGGGATCGAATGAAAACGGACGATCGTCCGACGATCCGAAAATGCTCGTTTTCCGTAACTATTCGTAATAAACGAAATTGGAACGCCCATTGAGTGTCTGTGCGCATGCATGCAATATCGTCAGGCCCGTAGATGGAGCGCGTATTGCGCGCATCGAACGGTTCGCGTTTGTAGGAAATCCACTCCTACGATTACGGACCGTTCGATCACCGGTCGCGATAGGCGGTCAGTCGTGCGCGAATGTTTGTATTGATGTTCGGCGTTTTTATTGATCAACATAAACAATTACGATTGAATCGACAAGCACGCGCGTTTGGCGGGGGAGCCGCCGATTAGCTTCTTGGAGGCCAGATGCCCCTCCCTCATATCCTTGTTACGGACCAAGAACTCTCTCGGGCGCTTGGCCTTTGCTTGGTCGTGCAAACCCACGCTCTTGAAGGTGGGGGTCATGGTTTTTGACAGTCTCTCCATTGCAACGACGGGGTCTTCTCCGCCCGACACCGCGGCCTTGAACACGCAATTCATGAAAAATGCCCCGCTGTTCATTTCCTCTGTCCACATGTCCCTTATCAGATCGCTCTTTTTTAACCCCTGGACCGCTCGGAATTCGTCTGCGGTCATGTTCATGATGGATTTGTTTTGCATGCCGAACACTTTGGCGTACACCTTATCGTCCACCTTGGCTCTCGGGGTCGCGGCGATCTCGTTGGCGGCCGACTTGACGGACTCGCACTGTTTGATCCGGGGCTCTCCCGATACGTCTTTGGATTTGGTCTCCGGTCGTGGAAATTCCCGTCCGTGCGACGCCTCGTAGCGCCTCAACAGATCGGATATCAGTTCCTCGGACGCGTGGAAGTAATGCCTCAGCAGCTTGGCGGTGTTCCTTCGAAACGCCGATGCTCGTGTGCCCGGCAGGAGCATAATGAGCTCGTACACTTCCTCCTCCGTCATGATCCTGGTCGGCTTTTGGTTCCTTCCGGAGAATGTGTGGGTGTTGTTGACAGTGTTTGGAGGAATGAGGCCGCGTTCTCCCAGCCTTTTAAGGGTCGCTGTGACGTTGCCCGTCGCGTCTCGGATGTAACTTCCGTCGTCCTTTCTGTACACAATGCATTTCACGATATCGACGGCGGCGACGCGTCCGTCCGGGGCCTTGCGAATTTGTCCACGGAAGATGTCCTCCGATGCAGGGGTCCCTTCTACCACCTCCAAATACATGACGGGGACTGACATTTTGAGATTGGGTTGCAATAAGATTACATTATAATGATCTCGTCCCAAACGCGCGCCATCGGACGTCGGTCTTTTCATCGAACGGTTCCATTTTGTAGGAGACCCACTCCTACAAATGTAGGCTCTCGGATGATGAGCCGATTGAAAGATAGTTAAAGCTTGTAGGAAATCCACTCCTACAACTGTAGACCGTCGGATAGGGATCCGATTGAACGACGGTTCAAACTTGTAGGAAATCCACTCCTACAACTGTAGACCGTCGGACGATGACCCGATTGACGCTCGTCAAAGCTTGTAGGAAATCCACTCCTACAATTGTAGAGCGGACTCGATTGCGTGATGATAAACGAAAACGAATTTCCTGGCACCCTTTGACAAAATTTAATTGTATTGCTGCTTTTCCCACAACACGGCGCTCCTATCGACCTCTGAATTTAAATGCCGGCCCTAGCTAGTACCGTCTCCATGGAGAGTGCGATCGCTCGCCTGCGCTCGTACCGCGTGTTCGGGTCCGCCCTCTTTGACTGGTTCGCCACGTGGCTCGCGGCATTCGCGTACGTCCGTTACGGTCGCGCCGGATCCTTCTCCCTCTCCGCCACCCTCCTACCGTTCGGCGTCCTCGTGGTCATCGGCGAAACCTTGCACGCCCTCGTGGGTGTCAGCACTCCCGTGACCCGTCTATTGATCGGACGTTAGTTTCTCGTTGGTGCGTGCGTCGCGCACAACCCGCCGAATTTTGCGGTCTTGCGGCATCGTTTATTCGCGCGCGTATGGGCAGAACATTGGACTTGTTGACGGGAGGGGCCCGACCCGAGTGCCTTGAAGATCGTAGCGGGTGTGGACTTCATCGGGATGAGTTCTCCTATATCGAGGCTCTTCACTTCCATGCCAAATTTCTTGTACATCTCCACCAATTGTAGGTTGAGCATTATGGTGCTCGCGAATACGAGAGGGTCGATGGGGGTTAAGTGTGTTCGAGGCGCGTGGCTATCGTCGTACGTCTCTTTACTGAGGGGGAACTTTTTTATCAAGTCTAGTGCCTTTTTCTTGTCGGTGATCAGCAGAGGGACCTGCTTGTCCTTGTGGCGTTGTTTGTAGGATCCGTCCGCGAACAATTGAACAGAATCGTTCTCCCCTATCACGTTGTATTTCACGTTGAGTTGGATGGCACGAAGGAACATGGATTTGCCTAACCCCTTCGTGTCTCGCTTTTCCTCCTCCGTCGCGAGTTGGCCGTATTTCGAGTGGATGGAAGGGTACATCGCGAAGTCGAACACGAGCAATCGATTTTCATCGGGTTCCACCGTGATGACCCCGATCCTCTTCGCCGCTCGCTTTAGAGGCGTGTTTGGGTAACCTCGTGGAAATGGGATGGAAACGTCGACGCCGCCCTTTTTGCCCTCTCGGATTCGGAAGTATAGAGGATATTCTCGGTTTCCGATCCTTATGGATCGTCCCGCCGGTTCCATCGTCGCCGGAATTTTGCGCGGCTTTCTCCCTAGGACGTGTACCACTTTCCGTCTCTTTTTATTCGTGGACAAACTCGATTTCTTCGGGTCGCGAACCATTTCCCTTACAGATACCGGCGTTTTTTTTGTGACGGTATAGGATAGAACCGCGTCTCGTTCGAAAGCGACCATCATGTACGACGACCCCATGCACCTCGCAGGCGCCCGCAGGATCCGCAGACACCGACGCCCTCGTCCGTCCTCCTCTTCCGCCTCCGGGCCCGTCCTCCGCAAGTCCCGTCCCTCCGCGCACCGACGGAGGAGGCACGTCCGCCGCGCGGGCGCGCCGCGTCCGACCGGCCGCTTCCTGTTCGCGTCCGGCTTCACGAGCGGCCCTCTGCTGCCCTCCCTCGCGCGCCCCGTCCGACGCGTCGTGTCGGTCGCGCGCCGCGGTGGAGCGGGCGGGGCGGCCGTGGACGTCGACGCCCTCTTCGCCCGTCACTTCAACTCGTGTTTGGGTCCCGCTCCCTCGTCCGGCCGCGTCGGCCGCGGACGTCTCGCCTCCGCGCACCTGGCGGGCGCTTCCGTCCACCGTCACCGTCACCGGCGGCGCCACCCCGCGTCGGCTCGTCCCGTCGCCTCGAGCGGGGCGGTCGTGCGCAGGCGTCACCCCCTCCGACGCGCGTCGAGACCCGCGGGCGCGTCTCGTCCCGTCCACGGTCACCGTCGCCGTCGCGTGGCGCGTCCGATGGGTGCGGCCGGACCCGCGCACAAGCACCGCCGCCGCGTGAAGCGTCACCCGCGCGAAATCGTCAGACTCCGCGGGGTCCGACGCGCCACGAGGTGAGAGAGGGCGGAATTTTATGTGTGTCCTATGGTATTCTAGCGCGTCGGGATGGTTTGGAGCGTCCGTCTGATCTCCTCCCTCGCAGTCGGAGGGCTGGTCTTCTTCCTCATCCCCGTCGTGCAGTACGCGATGTTCCGGCGAAGGTTCTTCCGTCCCCGGTCCGCTGGCTCGGGCGCGGGTCCGGGCGCTGGCTCGGGCGCGGGTCCGGGCGCGGGCGCGGGCACTGGCGCCGGTACGAGCAAGTGGCCGGCGCCCCCGTCCGGGAGCTGGATCGTGTTTTTCTACGATTCGCCCGTCTACGTGTACGCGGGCACGGCCGCGATCCTGTTCTACGTCCTGAGCTTCCTGTGGCTCGCGTGATCCCTCGGACCCGAAGACGCCGCCGCCCTCAAAATTATCCGCTCGTTTAGGTAACCACGCGCTCGCACGATTCCCTCCATGGCGTGGACGCGACCCGTGATCGAAGCCTCCCTCGCCGCGATCGTCTCCGTCCTGGCCACCCTGTTTGTGGGGAATTACAAGGACGGTCCGCGATTCGACGTCCGCGCGCACCTGACCGGGCTGTTGAACGGCGGACCCTTCGACGGCGCGCTCAAGAGCTTCCTCTCCAAGCCCCCGCCGTCGACGGCCGGGGATTTCGAGCGGAAACGCGCCGTGCGTTCGGCTTTTTTCGCGGCCGTGTTCTACGCGGTCGCCTACGCCGTCTTCGCGCGGTTCTATCCGGCCTAACCCCAGCGAGCCGCGCGTCCCGAACCGCGCACCGGCACGAGTCCGAGTCCGAGTCCTCGGGAGTCCGGGTCCGGCCGAAAATAAAATGTGAGACCTAATCAACAAATCAGCGTCGCGGTACGATAATCATGGCCATGTTCATCCCCGCCGAACTCGTGAAGCCCCTCGCCGCCGGCCTCGCGTCTCTCCTCGCGAGCTTCCTGCTCGACCGGATCGACGCCATGGGCGCGGTCGACCTGTACGGCAACAAGCTGGTGGCCGCGCACGCGTTTTCGACCGCGCTCGCGTTCTACCTGATCACTTTCTACTTCGTGGGCAATTGACGCGCGAATGGAGGACGGTGAGAGGAGTCGGTAATGGATTTCGTTTCTTTATTTCGTGTATTCGTTTATGGATCGAATAAAATGGTTTTAATTGCATGATCACAAATCTCGGCATCGCTGCCATCGTTTTCGTCTCGCGAACTACACAATTATGCAAAAGGCGGTTTAGGGAACGTCACGGCGCGATCGGCCGGTCCTCCAACGCCATCACGACGTTGTCGTCCAATGTCAGCTCCACCTCGCACTTGCGGCACACCTCGCGCAGGAGGTGCAGCTGGTCCTCTTTCACGTCCTTGGACGTATCGTGCGTGCAGTAGAGGTGCAGGCGGTGGTTGAACGACTCGAAGTCGATCCCGAACGCGGCCAGACGCCCGAGTCCCCGCGCCCATTCCGTGACGTCCTCCACGACGATGAGGTCTCCCTGCGGGTACGACACGACGTCTACGTGTCCCGCGCGGCACCGGACGCCCGTGACTCCGTCCGTCTTGCGGGCGATGTCGTCCTTGATCTCTGCCAGGTGGCGGAACCGCTTCGGCTCGCGTCCCGGCTCCTGCACCCACTCCACGAACGCGGGGACGAGGTCGGGGTGCATCCACATGCCGTGCGACGGCCCGATGTCCTCCCTCCACAGGCTGTGGGAGAAGTCCGGCTGCCTCCGCAGGGCGCGGCGGTACGCGCCCGTCGGGTCCGCGAAGAAGCGGGAGGCGTCCACCCTTCCCAGGAGCATGCAGTCCGCCAGACTCTGGGCGTGGACGTACCCGATCCGCGCCTCGGCGTCCACGCGCGCGAGACGGTCTCTGCGGAACGCGGGCCCGCGTCCGCCCGCGGGCGGTAGAAGTACACGGGGGGCTCCGCGTGCGAGAACTCGAAGTGGCTCTCCATGTAGGTCGGCTTCGAGTTGTCGGACGCGGCGGACATCCTCTGCGTCCTTTTGTTATGGCCTGCGATTTGTTTCGCTCGTCGGACAGCGCGCCTGTCCCGGTGGTCACGGGAGACGGAGGGGGGAGATCGCGCGGGTCTGGCGGGCGGAGGAGGGGAGAGAGCGGATTTAAAGAGGCGGCCGACGCGCCCGACCATTCCGTCCATCCGTGTCGTCCAAGGGATCATCTACGGCGGAGACGATCCCGCCCGATCGGACGGACCACGCGATGCGCACGTCACATTCTTGCGAGTTTCAGCGTGGTCTGCTTGAGGACCCGCTTGGGTCCACACACGCTCGAAGGCAGTTGCCTGGGTCCGGGACCGCTTGGCGGCGGAAGCGGCGCGGCGCTCGTCGTCCCGGCCGGCGGCAGCCGTTTGAGACTGGCCAAGCGCTCCTCCCTCTTCCTCTTGTTCTCCAACGCGTAGGAACGAGGTTGCGGGATCTTGGCCTGCTCGTGGACGCCGGATTTGGCGAATGCATCGAAGTATGCGCCCCCTATCTCCTTCATGCTCGTGACGGGGTCGGCGCCCGCCTTCACCCGTTCCTCGTTGAGCGTGTTCATCAAGTCCACGCCGATCGACATGGACTTGGTATAGTAGTCGTGCGTCAAATCGCCCTTCTTCATGCCGTGCAACTCGCGGATCTCCGCCGTGTGCATCCCGGACACCGTGAAGTTCACCGTCTCGTTCACGATGGCGTATACGCGTCGAGGGTCGGACGCGAGGGCCGGCGCGCCGCTCTCTTTGATGGCGGCCATGTGGCTCTTGGCCGATTCGCACGCCTTGATGCGTTTGTCTTCGCCGAGATTCTCGACCTCGGCGTCCTTGGCGTCCGCGCGGGCGTATATGTCGTCAGCAAGAGATCGGTCGGCGTCCAGGTACCTCTCGAGCAGGACAGCCAGGGCGTGGCGGAAACTGGCAGCTTTCTTGCCCGGCAGCAACTGGATGATCTTGATCAGGCCCTGACGGTCCGTCACCGGCGTCTCTCGCTGCCTGGCACCGGGGAACTTCCTGTTGAAGCACAGTGCTTCAACTTCGGGATGGGCCTTGTAAATCCTACACAGGGCCCCAGATGCTTGCGTTGCGGCATTCGGAACGAGGCTCCCGTCCTCGTTCGTGAACATCACTCCTTTGATGGCATCGATGACCGAGATCTTGCCATCGGGCGTCACGCGGATCTTGCCTGCGATCGGGTCCGCCTCGCCTTCCGGCGCGGCGTGGACGGGTTGCAGGTACAGCGCGAGCGCTCCCGACATGATGTCCTGTCGATAATCGACAGAGACGAAGTGGCCGGCCCGAACGAGCCGATGCGTCAGCGGACGCCGGCGGTGTACTCGCGTCTCTCCGGGACAATCGGACGCGGGCGATGTCCGGAAGTCCTGTGACTCTGAGCGCGGACGAGACGGACCAGCCGCAGTTTCGTGCCGGCGAGAGGGTCTCGCCGTCTTTTATATCGCGCCGCGCCGTGTCGGATCCACGGGTCGCTCAAATCCACGGTGGGAAACGACGCGAGCGATCGGACGGCCGACCCGCGCCTACTCCGGCCAGGTGGCCACCTTGCACGCCCACACGAGCACGGTGTGAGTGGCGGCCACGACGCACGCGCGGATCGCGCCCTTCGCCGTCTCCAACGCCCGGCACTCCATCCGCGCGCCCGTCCGTCGCGTCTCATCCGGGGCGGAGAAAAAGGGCGCACGCGGGACGGGCGAACGCCCGCCTCGACGGATTTATTTATCGACGGGTACAGATATCGACCCGATGGTGCTCGACCTCCTGCGAGACGCACGGTTCGTCCGATTCGTGCTCGGCGCGGTCAGCGTCTACGCGCTCTTCCGCGTGGCGCTCGTCCTCCTCTTCGCGATCGTGTACTGGCTCGTGTCCCTCCGCGACCCCAAGGCCTTCTCCCGACGCCTCTCCCTCGGCGACGCGCTCTACCTCAGCGTGGCCACCGGCACCACGCTCGGGTATTGGGACGTCGCGCCCGTCGGACGGGTCGCGAGGACATGTACCGGATTGCACGCCCTCTCCTGCGTCTTCTGACGACCGCCAGCATTATTATCGACGCAGAATAGTACGACCCCACCCTTGACCCATGGACATCTCTCGCGCGCCCTCGGCGATGTGGAACGCGTTCGCGTCCGCCCCTCTCCTCGCCCGCGTCCTGTTCGTCCTCGCGGTCGCCCTAGCCGCCCGTTCCCTGACGTTCGACCCGTACCCGTTCGGCGTCCCGCGCATATTCGCACGACAGCCGCGGCGTCCTGGCTCCAGCGGCCTGCTTCTCCTGAACTGATCCCCGAAACGGATAGACGAGTTTATTGACGATTTCGTTGGACGAGTTTATTGACGAATAATAAAGAATGCGTTCCGTGCATCTCGCGTGTCCAAAACATTTTCATTGACACGGGTAATAACGGTCGCTCCTGCTCGAGAACTCATGGGGTGCTGTCTGGGCAAGTTGACGACGCCTCGCCGCGAGCGACAGTCGATCCAGGTCGACGGGAGGGTGGTGTACGAATCTAGGTTCGAGAACAGCTCCCGAGGGGCGGATGGGGACTCGGTGCGGATGGCGGGCGAGGGGAGGAGGGAGCCCCGATTTCATCTGTGACCGTCTAGATAGACACGCGGGATGGGGAACTGTTGCGCCGTTCCGAGGCGCGAGACGGACGAGAAGGTTGAGGATTTCTACGCGCGACGACGCGACTCGTTGCCCCCCGGCATGCGCGCGGTGATACAGTACCGCTTCGAGAAGGTCCAGGCCGAGAAGAAGGGGCGGCAGACGGCGCCCGCGGACGCGTCTACCCAGATCCCGTGACGGAGGACAACGCGGCTCTCGCTAAGGCTCCGATGGCGCCCGTCGTACTGAACGCCTCTTCCTCCGCCGAGCCCGTGTCCATGTCCCGGAACTCTATCTTGCCTCTCTCGTTCTCCAGTCTCTCCAGCTTCTCCTGGTACTCCATGTCGAGTCTCTGTTTGGATTCGCGGTAACCGGCGTCTTGTTCCGCCATAGCGTCGAACATGCGCATCTTCGAGTTCTTGTCGGCCATTTCCTGCTTGACCACGTCCGACACGGACGAATTGTAAAATGTTCCCTTCGTCTTCAACGTCTTATGGTCGCCGTCCGGATACCGGATGATCACCACTCCCTTTTTGTCATCGACGACCACGGCGCCCGACTTCACGAGGTAGTTGATCAGCAGATCCAGGGACGCCTTTTCGTACCCCTCCTTCAGCTTGGTATCCGTGTACGTCTGCGCGACGGCCCTTGCCGCTCGTCGGGATTGCACGTACGCGTTCGTGGTCCCCGCGAACACGGCCGAGTCCCGCACGTTGCGGTTCGGGTTCAACAAGGCCATGCCCGCGACCAGGTCGGCCGGCATCTTCTGTCCGGCGAGGTTGAACAGCATCGGGATCGCGCTCACCAGGAACCAGCCTCGATCCTTCTCGTCCTCGCCCGACAGGATCTGCGTCGTTCCGAGACCCAGCAGGGTGACCTTCACCCACGCGGGCATGAAGTCGATGATCTGCTCGATCGCGGGGATCGACATGATCAGACGGGACGCGTCGCCCGCCGACAGGACGAGGCGTTTCACCACCGTCTGGATCATGTTCATGACGCGCGCGGGGATGAGGCGGCGGAGGAAGCGGAAACGCTGGTGCACCCGCATGCTGTCCGCCACGATCTCGCACAACGTCCGCTTGTCCATATCCCGGTAATCCGTCGCCGGCTTGCCCTCCAGCGCGGCGGCGATCGATATCAGCTGCGGCACGTGTTCTTGGGACGCGTTCTCGTTCATCATGTCCGCGCACAGTCGGCGAGTGACCTCGCTCACCCGCGCGTGCGAGATCATGTCGCACATCTGCTCGCGGTTCATGCCGCGGATGTACGAGTCGGGGTACCGGGGGTACACGGCCTTGAAGATCTCGACGGCCCTGTGCCTCGGCATCCCCTTGGCGACCCCCTTGTTGCAGAACTCGGGCGCGTCCTCTCCCTCGTATTCCAGCCCCTCCTGAGCGGCGGCTTCGAGGGCGGCCGACATCATCACGTGGCGAGCGCTCGGCCGCGTCCGTTTCGCGGGTGACCGTTTCTTGGTCGCGGCGGCTCTCGGCTTCGTCCGCTTGGTCTTGGCCGAAGTACCGGTACCACCGGCGGTCTTCTTCGCCCCGCCGCCGGCGGTCTTCCTCGTCCTCGCGCGCGACCGTTTCGTCCCGGCCGGCATGTCGTCGCGTCTCTATCATGCTATAGAGACACATTTTGTTCGTCCTACCGCCTACCGCTCCCGAAATAGCCGGCGTCGTATCGGACCGCGTCGCTCCTCCCTGGCCGCACCGCCGTGGGGAGTTCCGGTCCGTACGCGACCTGCGCGTCGGTTTCCGGGGGCGACGCGAGGTACTCGGCCATCGCCTCTCTCACTCGGTCGACGGCGGAGGCGCCGTACCCCGCGGCCGCGTCCCGCCACTCCGTCGCCTTCTCAGCGGCCATGGGGCCGTATAAGCGGGCCGCGTCCCCCGCTTCTCCGGCCTTCTGCATGCCCCACTCCAGGGCTCGGGAGGACATCTCCCTCAGTCGATCCTGGAAACTCGGACCGTCGACCGACGGCGCCGGGTCGTCGAAGAGGATGTCGTGCGCGTGTCGGGGAGCCGCCGAGGTGTTCTGCGTGACGGGCGACGCCCCGGGCGGCCGCGTCGACTCGCCGCCTCCGTCCGGCATCCCCGCCAGCGATTGGCCCAGTGTGGACGGGACGGGAGTCTTGGCGAGCTGGAGGAGCGTGGGGATCGCGGTCGCCGTGAACCCGGCCTTCAGCACGCCGTTGGGCTGGTACATGCTCCTGAGCGCGCCCATACCGAGCATCGCGCCTCGCAGCCACAAAGGGGCCTGGCCCAGCACGCTATCGACCCCCGGGGCGGACAACACGATCTGGCCGAGTTGGGCGGCGTCGCCCGCCGCGCCCGCGGCCTTGCGCGCGAAATCGGAGATCGACTTCATCGCGCGGGTCGGGACGAGTTTGCGCAGGAAGCGGAACCGTTGGTGCGGCTTCAGACGCTCGGAGATCATCTCGCACAAGATCCGCTTCGGGATGCCCGCGTACGCCTCCGCCGGTCTGTCGTCGAGCGCGGCGGCGATCGCCACGAGGTGCGCCATCCTCCCCGGGTCGGTGTTGGCGTCCATCAGTTTCGCGCACACGAGTTTGGTCATGGCGTCCACGGCGTCGTACGACATCTTCTCGCACATCTCGTCGCGCGTCATCTCCTGCAGCTCGGCTTCCGGGAAGTCCGGGTACACCGCCCGGAAAAGCCTCAGCGCCCTGGCCATCGTCAGCCCCTTGGCGACCCCGTGGGAGCAGAACGGGGCGTCCTCGCCGGGGTACTCGAGTCCCGGGGCCGTGGCCGACGCGAACGCCGCCGCCATGACGGCGTGGTGCCGCGACCGCGGGCGGGTCGTCCCGCGCACATCCCACGCGCTCCTCGCCATGTCGTCCGAACGCGGCGCGGCGCCAGGAGGGCGTCGCGTCGACGGGACGCGCGTCGATCTGCGATTCGTCGGCATCGTTTGTCGGTATATCTAGTCCAGCCGAAGATTTTTATGCCGATCGGTACATAAACGGGGCGGCATGACAGACTCGTCGCCCGCGACGGCAGCCGGAGACACGGAGACCGCAAAGGACGAGTCGGACGTCCCGTTGTTCCTGCGGAACATGGAGATCGAATTCGCGCGCAGACAAGCCGCCGGGACGTTGAACACGTCCGTCGGGAACTGCCCGGTCCAGCCCACGTTGGTGGACATCAACCGCGCGCGGTACGCCGCGGAGGACGCGAGACGCGCGAAGGAGGCCGCGGAGGCCAAGGCGGAACGGGCGAGGGTGGCCGAAGCCATGACGAATCCGGACTTCGCCGCGTGTCGCGAAGAATTGCGCGCCGCCTACGAGGACACCGAGGGTGTCCCGTTCTTCATTTACGGCGCCAGGAGGTGGAAGGCCGAGGACGATTTCGCCCGCAAGTTCTGGGCGTTCCGCAAGTTCGTCCGGAAAGAGGCCGAGAGACTCGAGTACGAGTCGTGCCTCCGGATCATGGACGCCCGTTAAAATCCCGGGAAAACGCCGAACCCGTCGGAGCACGAACTCAACGGTTCGAGCTTCCCGCCTCCCGCTTATGCGTACGAATAAACGAATCTTTTACGTCCTATTTATTCTCGCACATGTCACGTGGAACCACCATCGTAGGATCGCGCGCGGAGTGTTGTTTAGACGGTAGATCGCGCGTCACTTTTTAGAACGTTTGCGCGCGGAAGAGGTAGAACGGCGCGCGGTCGGCCCGGCACGAGCCGACGCGGTACGACGGCGGTGTCTCTTCTGCGCCTCGTCGTGGTCCCCGCCGGCGGGTATGAAGTCGATGTTCCCGTTCTCGAACGGGTAGTCGACCATGGGGATGTCGTCCATGTCGATCGCGTACGGGTTCTGAGGCGCGACGAACCCGTTCGGAACGGGGATCGCGATGTTGGGGTCTTGGAAGAGCCGGTCGGGAGGCGCGTGCCCGGGCGCGTCCATCGGGTCGTGGAGGTCGAGTCCCCGATTGAACATGGGATCGATGTTCGTGACCGCGTGGGACCGCGCCGAGTGCCGCGTCCGTGTCCGGGTCCGGGCCCGTGTCCGGCTCGCGCTCGCTCTCGTCATTCGCTTCTTGACGGTAGGGGCTCCGGTTCTCTTTCCGCCGGAGTGCGCGGGGCACGACGCCGAGTTGCGACACCTGCGTCCGCTCGCGGTCGTGGCGCCACACCGTTTCATGACCGGTCGCGATTCTATCGTATCCGGGGATATTTATTTACCTTTCGCGGCTCTCGATCGTCCCGAATCGCGCACTCACCTCCGTGGTACCGCGCATCTCATTCGCGGC